>CM052371.1:12497972-13006556 GCA_028551485.1 Casuarina cunninghamiana
AAATTTGCGCTGAAGCTCCTTGACATTATTGCATGGTGTGCATCCTCTCATGGCCAACTAAAAAAGGAAAATTTATTTTCTTACAGAAGCGGAAAGATGCTTCCTCCATCAAAAGTTTTTAAATTTTACGTTCATTATTTCCCCAGATGTGTAGTTTTGTTTTAGATATTGAAGTAATAGTTTAGGAACTCTTTGATCACGAAGATGTTGGCTGTCTAAGTGTTCTTTGCCTTTTGTTTGTGTTCTACTGCAGGCCTCTCTTGGCTTTGGTGTATCCTCTGTAAGTTTCTCTCTCTCTCTCTCTCTCTCTTCCCATGTTGGTAGTGCAAATTGTTGGGTGATCCGGGAAGAATGCCTTTTCCTTCCTTCTTGGTTCATCTATATATGTTACTTGGTTCTGGTGTGTCAACTGGGTCCGCTGAATAGCTTTCAGATTGTGATTTTGTTACTCACTTGGGTACTTCTGTTTGATGAACACTAGATGTGCTTCGATCCGGGCAATTGAGACTAATTCAAATTCAGACTCTCAGAAGCTGGTCACGTACTGGATTTCTTTCTCTTTGGTTTCCCTCTTTGAGTATTTTTTCACAAGCGTTCTTGAATGGTAAGTTTCTTCACCTTTTCATTTCGTAATCTCTTTCTCTGTGTGAGGAACTTGCAAAAGAGAGCATGATTTTGTACCCTTTTTTTTGGGTGGAAGCGTGGGTGTAAATTGATTCAGTTTCGATCTTCGTTTTCTTGTGAATTCATAAGGGATTTTGGGAGTCTGTTGCTCATCACTTCGTTTAATCGTCGGAAACCTTGACTGGAAGCAAAGAGAAACGCTAAGATATTATGTTTCTTTGTGCTTAAGAAAGGCAGCCACTTTTAATTGTTGTTGGTAGGACGCTTAATGTGATACTTGGGTCCACTTGTGTCTAGTGCTCTTTTCGTAACACTCTTCAAATATTCCACACTTGATTATTTGGTGTTACACAAGCTTTTGGTTCTACTACAAAATATACAAAAAATGCCAATTTATAGACTTTCCAACTTGAGAAGCTTTCTCTCCAAATTCATGTGGCACTTGCTCTTTGGGAACTTGAGGAGTCCCCAACCAATTCCTCACTCAACGAAATTCTCAAACACCTTGATTCTTCTAAAAACTTCGCATGCTTCTCATCGTTTGTTTTCTTGTATTTGAATAAAATTCTTGGGTCTCTTTGTTGCCTTATCTTAATTTTTCTGGGAACAACTTGACCATCTAGGAAGTTAACATTCTCTCCTTTTTTTTCTCTTACCTTTAAGTATTACCTTGTTTGTATATTCTGAGCCGATCACCTTCACCCATGTATGTATACCGACATTACAAGCACATATAGGCACATACCTTAAATTTTGTAATCCCTTCACAACACCACAATGAAGCTTGAAGCTAATCCTTCCAATGCCTTCATTCTTCATCTTCTTCTTGTTTCCTATAGGAATGAAGCCAAAATCTCCTCCATTATTCAAGATATCAAAACAAACTTCTTCTTTACACATATGAGTATCAAAAACGAAGTCCAATATTTACTTATCACTATATTCGAGTGAATTTTCCTCTTGAATCAATGGACAAACTTCATTAGTAGAGATAGAGTGTACCTGAGATTCTTCTTTACAATTGTAGAACTCCATCAAGTCTTCCATCAATTGTTTACAATTAATCCTTATATGGCTCTTTCTTTTACAATAATAACACTCTTTGTCTTTATAGTTTCTAGGCTTGGAATTGGATCTTTCTCTCAAAGTATTTTTTCCATGAAGAGTCTATCTTTATAGGAATTCACCATAACCAATGTTTTTCTCACCATGATCTCCATTCTTTTATGTCGTTAATGTCTCATTATTGTATAACATCAAAGACACTTCAGTCAACTTCAATTTAGACTTGTCCACCAACAAAGACTACACAAATGATTTGTAAGATTTTGGCAAGGAGGATAGTAAAAGTAGAGCCTTGTCCTCCTATTTCATATGTTCTTAACTATGTAATAGTAACTGATAATTTTTTATCTATTTTTTCAAAATTATTCATGTGATCATGGAGATTTGTGCCTTCATGCACCTTTAAAAAATAACTTTCCATCTTGAGACACAACTTGTTTGTCAAAGATCATGTCGCATAAAGGTTCTCTAACTTCTTACATAGAGCTATGAGTGTAACTTATTTCAATACCTTGTGGTTAACATCTAGAACAACTGTCAATTTTAATTGCACTCAGAAGTTTCTTTTGCATCTTCTTTCACTTCTTAGCATAGGTCCCTTCTAGCATATTCTCCTTCAAAGCATCATCAAAACCTTATGGCATTAGTAAATACCAATAAATTTCCGACTTCATCATGTGGCAGCTTACATGGCAGTTGATGATGTATGTACAGCCAAATTGTCCTCTGTGTTGACTGTGCGTTGATGTGTTACAAACGTCCTTACACTCATTTGTTCACAACTTGGCTCTCACACCACTTGTTAGAAGTTTACACAATGTCTAACAAGAGTAGGATCAAGTAAAAACATGCACACACACGTATAAAATAATTTTCTGTGATTTGGCCTTCGCAACTTGCCTATATTCAAGGACTAAATGTCTGCTAATTAATCTACAGGATTAATTCCTCAGTAATTAATCTGAAACTTTACAACTGCAACATTTTGAATGGAATAAAGACTGTAAAACCCTCTCAACCTTAGTTTCTTAACACTTCAAATAACCACCACTTAATTATTACTATTACATAAGCTTTTGGTTCTGCCTCGAAATACACATCTTAAAAGCCTATTTTTAGGACTTCTAATTTGAGAGGCTTTCTCTTCAAACCCATGTGGAACTTCATCTTTGAGAACTTAAGGAGTCCCTAACAATTATGTTTTCCATGCATTTATCTTCCTTATAACTCCTATACTTTTTTTTCAGGTTATGATTTTTGTATATGTGCAAATAAAACTCAAACATAGGAAATCATATATTATCACTAGTGAAATTGAGACTCATATACAGCTAGGCCCCAAGTGAGATCTCTGTATACACCCTTGATACCATGCCGACATCCAGAGGTACTAGAGTAAAGTACAAATTTGTGGAATTTCGTGTCCTCTTTATCTTTGTGGGAACCACTCATTAGTTTACTGAAATTGAAGCTGGAGGTGGGTTTCTTGATTTCAGAAATTCTTCCTCAATGTGTTTAGCCTGCTCTATCAACAACGGTTCACTGGATCTGATCATGGTTTTGATTCACTGTACTATTTCTGAATCGAATTGACTATTTTACTCCTTTGCCTTCTCTTTATGAGAGTTTGCAAATAGATACGGATGGTATGCTTTTTTATATTTTACATTTGTCTGTTTTTTATGCTCAGGATACAGTTCTGGCCTTATATTAAGTTAATGATTATCTGCTGGCTTGCTTTACCTTACTTCGAGGGTGCTTCTTACATCTATAATCACTGTATCCAACCATACATCTTCGTGAGTCCACAAGTTGTAATTGATGAATTCAATAAGCGGATGGCGGTTGTATGCGAGAGAAATGACTTCCTAGCTGAGGCAGAAAGATATATCAAAGATAATGGGCCTGAAGCTCTTGAGAAACTCATTGCCAATGAGGTAGGGACTACATGGTAATTGGGACAGTCAATGATTTAAAGAGTTTGGCTAACAGTGTGTTCCTTCTCCCTTTCTTATTTTGTGTTTGTCTTTTTCTTTTCTTTTTTCTTTTTTTTTTTTTTCTATTTTCAGTGTAAGATCAAAAAGCCTAACGTTGATGTGGAAGAGATCAAAGCTGTTTCAGCTATAGAGAAGAAAGAAGTTGAATGGGTAAATTTTCTTTTGTTAGATACAAAGCAATATCATTAACTACGATTCTCTGAGTGTATTCTTGTGCCATCAGTTGGCTTTTGTCAGATGAATAAAATGATGTATTCGTAAGAGTATGGGAAGAAAGCAATAAAATTTTGACGCTTCTAGCAATTATTGATGGAGTTTTTTTCTTTGTTTTCCTCACATAAGTTGATATTGGCTTGTTGGGACAGAATTACAATATCTTATTTAGTCAATTTCTTAAGAGCTAACCTCCTTACCTCTTGATGGCAGTCACACAGCAAAGAGCCTGGTATTGTGCAGAAAGATGAGAGAGCTGTGGAAGCAGCAGAGAAGAAGGAAGCACCCATGACCAAGGGGGTAATAATATTTCTTTTTATAGTGAAGTGGATAGGTCTTTGAATGGTTAAAAAATGTGGGCCAATAGCATGGATTGGACTGGTTAACAATTTGGGAGCACACATGGACTTTCTGGTAAACCAGGAGGTCAATCTTCATATTGTTGATTATAACTCTTACGTTGATTCATTTTTGCTTTCTTTTCGGCAGTGTAGTTTCCATGCTTTTCCAACAGATAGGAAGGAAATGACAATACAAAAACTCTACTTCTAATCTGTATTAGTGCATCTGCAGACGGATGTAGCAGAGCCAGACCCTGTTCAGATTGATAACAGAACATTAGACACCAAGGAGATCAAAGAAACAGCTGCGGTAGTAGATGCAGCCAGAGAAGTTAAAGATATACCCGTGTCTGAGAAAGTCCAGAAACAGTGGAATTGTACTGCGTGTGAGTTAACCATGGTAAGTGAAAAAAACTTCCATATGCATCTTCAAGGGAAGAGACACAAGGCTGCTTGTGAGGCACTGAAAGCAAGGGACAAGGCAATCAAAGAAAGACGAAGAATACGAAAGAATGCGAAGGAAGCAGCTGTTGATGTGAAGAATTTAACTTTCAGGTGTGATCTCTGTAATGTAAACTGCACTGGAAAGTCAGACTTAGCCTCTCACTTAAGGGGGAAAAAGCACTTGGGTCTGGCTGTCAATGGATCTGCTGCTGTTGGAGGATGGGTCTGACCTATATTGCTAATTCATATCATCTGACAGAGAAAGCTCTTTTTATTTTTGCAGTAAATATGAGGAATATGAAAATACTTACTCTGCGATCTGTCTTTGTCTTATTCTTCAATTTTAGGGGACTGCACCAGCTAAAGTTGAAACATAGCGGATTAAATTTATTTTGTTTCATGCTGAACCTATAGATCTGTATAATCACAGCAATGAAAGATTAGAAATGCCAGGACGATTGTAGTCTCCCTGAGGGGATATTGACTCCTGCTTGTTCAGAAGTTCTTGAGGAATGTTGGTATCCTGGTAAACTACTTTACCCCAGTCTCTTCTTTTATTTTCTTTCTTCCCTCCAAGTCTTGCTTGTACTTTGAGCCTTATGGTTTAGGATTTCAATTGAAACTATATGGTGCTCTTGAATCAAGGTGCGTCACCTGACACTAGTTTGTGCCTTTAGCAAAGGAAGTGTCAATATGTGCATATTTATTCATTTAAAGCTTTTAAACATCATATCCATACAAGCATTTCTTTTACACTTTTTTTTAATACATATGTATTTAATTCACACACCTGAATATCAAACCTAGAATTAACAAGTCCCAAGTTTACTAACTTACCACTAAGTTAGCAGGTGGTTGTCATGTTCATATTAGTGTGTAGAGACAAACCCATACATTTTTTTGAAGCAATTCCTAAATATTTAACTCTCAACTTGTAATATGCCTTTCAAAATCCAAGGATAACTAGTCTTTGGCAATGGCAATCATCTCCTTCTTCTTTTTGGCCAATGATATATCATCCACATACCAAAAGATGATGAAACTTCCTTTGGATTGTTTGACATAGATGTAATCATCGAGAGAATGTCTCGATGGAGGGTAAGGTATCATTATTACTTCAGCCTATAAATGGTTTGTTTAAGACTACACACATCTGACTATAAGGTATCCTTTAACCACTAAGCCAATTCTTATTCTATTTCATCATCAAGATAAATTATCTGAATTTCCACTTAGAACAGTTTTAAGTCTAATGGGAAACAATTGCCAAAATAGACAAATTGAACTATCACGAGAAGGTTTAATCATAGTGTATTCCTTTGTTATAAAAGGCGAGTCTTTTACGTTTCCACTGAATTAATTGCCTTACATTTGACCTTAAGAACTTTTTGTTTGCACGGCTTTGAACCCTGGTGCTAGGTTTACTGGATCCGTTGCTTGTTTAGTTCTTATTGATTTTATGTGCTTATTCTTATACGAGATGAAAGGAGCTGTTGATCCTAGGCTCATCATTATTTTGCAAAGCAATTATGAATGTTCCTTATAAATTTTGAGATGATGATAAGGAATATTTTTTTGAAGACAAAATTTCCATATTGGAAAGATCAGATCTTTAGATGTTGCTTAAATATAAAAATATTTCACTAATATTTGAACTAACTTTGAAATTGGACTATATACCTATTTCTAATATAGTATCATAATTTAAGTTGATTGACTGTAACCTCAACCTTGAACTTAAGTTATGCTTGAGATGCCTAAGAAGTCTAAAAATAAAAGTATCATATTAAAAAGATACAATTGGTAGTATTTAAATAAAAAAATAACTCATAACTCATGAACTAACTTATAAATTAGACAATTAAGTTTTTTTAATAGTTTCTATATTTGATTTTATGAACAGAATTTGTAGTGAATCCTATAAAATATTGTGCTTCTTTTTAGGTGGTAGTTGCACATATAACAACCATTTATCCCTAGAGTTTTAAAGAATTTCTTTCTTATTCTTAACCTAGCCACTTGGTATGCCTTTCTCTTGATCCATTATATGATAAATTTCCAAAATTTACCAAATTCAGCCTTGAAGAAATCCATATTTTGTCCAAATCACGCTTCCACATCTTGTGAGCCCTATGACTTCAAATGCTTAAATTGCGTTTTTTACCAGTTCATAACTCATAAGATATGAAAGATGTGAAATTTCAAGCTTGTTAAATCATCACTAAAGAAACCTATTCAATTACCCTCTTCCATCACACATCCATATTAGTCCTTAAAGCGCTAACACTACTTTCTAATTGATTCTCAACCAAATTAATGTCTTTTTATACTTTATGAAAAGATCAATTTATACATTATGAAATAAACACTATCTTGAGTGGCACAATTATAAGCCCTCCCTCTTGACATTTCGATTTTTTATGTGCTATCTTAGAGCTACTATTATATGGTGTTGAAAAGTCAATGCTGATGCGGTAGCCACATGACACACACGGCAAGTTTGGAATCTTGCTTCTTGTATAGCTGGTTAACGTCTGTTTTACATGTAAGTGTTCACCAAGTAAAGATGCAGCCTCTAAAAACCTGACAAGAACTAGTGTGAGAGTAGGATGCAAAGAAACGTTGTCTATGTAAAGACAGCACATGAACATAAACGACCATCGGAAGAAATGAGAAGATAGGGAGGAAAGTGTTGACTTTTTATTTAGAAATATGTGAATACAAGTGTGCTTGTGTGAATTCTCCATATTTTTAACTCGAATTTTCATCTTTTAAACAAATTAAGATCTACAATACATAAGCATATTTTTATCTTTTGATCCTTTTTATTTTTTTTTTTTTGGTGAAAGGTCAAATTATATATCACTCATAAAAAATTTACAAGATTGTTCGATTACAAAATATCATCATCTAAGCTCAAATATTGCACTTGGCAAATTCCAAAGCTCTTGTAAAAATTTATTACAATTTGTAAGCTTAACTCCTCTGGTAGATGAAATCTTGCCTCTCACGTCCTTCTTAATTTTAGCAATAATGGTTGAGTTTTCTAGACTTGTATTGCTGAATCTTCTTCTATTCCTTTCGCTCCAAATGTGATACAATACGGCCTCCAAATTAGGATCATCTTTTGATCCTTTTTAGTCTGCTTACTTTTCTATATATTTTGCAGCATGTGATTGAAAGACTAAATCAATTGTATCTTTAAATCTTTTTATTATCAATAGTTATTTAGATTTTTTTATAAAAAAAATGTTAGGCAAAAAGGTACAAAAGATGGTGTTGAATTTGAAGCCTTTTGGGCAAAGGAGTTCTCAAATCACTAATAGCTCTATACGGCTACTAGTGAATTTTAATGTCAATTTTTGAAATACAATTCATAAACTAAATTTACATAAATATAACTTGAAGAAAGATCAATAGAATAGGAAATATGTTTTCTTTGTGAGCAATAATCTAACATTCTTGTCATTAACTCAATAAAGAGAGAGCAGAAATAGAGGAGATTGAAATAATCTTAGTTAAATATTTTGATTTATAGGTAAACAATATAATCGTAATTATAAGAAGAATAGTAGGTCAAAATTATGGGCTTCAACAAAATACCACCATGGGTTTATATGTCTTCTCTTCAAGTTCTTTAATACATTAATACGTATGATATATAGGAAATGCTAGTATGGAAGAGTAGATACATAGAGAGCTCATAAATATTTATGTCCTTCTTCAAACTCAATGTGGTAAAAGTAACATGAACTTGATTGTGAACACAACATATCAGAATAACATCAAATCATTAAATCATAGAAATGCTTTGTAGATGAGCACCAATAATATCATTATCTAGGAGGTTTCACACAAGGATATAAGAAAATATTAATTTGGAAACAAATATTATTCTAAAAGAAAGACATAACGTTTTGTCTTAGGGGTAGAACTACCAAGGTACTAGAATAGATATTACATACTGTTAATACATATTAAGAGATTAAGATTAAAAAGTTTAAAGTCAACCCAAAAACTAGTTTAAGAGTAAAAGAAAACATTTTAATTTACACAAACCCTCATGTGTATATTTTAGCAATATGAAATAAGGGCTAAGAAAAAGTATAAAGTTGATTTTTTTTTATAGCTTTTCATTAAAGAATAAATTTTTATTAATACAAAATTAAATGAGAATTAAAATGAATCAATCTAATTCTAATACATATAAGCTTAAGATTAGAGTCAATATTCAGTACCAAAAGAATTCAATGAGGGACAAAGCTTATCTTGAAGCTCGGAACTGATTCTGTTCTGAAGTTGAGATTTTGGGCAAGATAAAATGGATTATTCCTTTATGCCAAAAGATTCCGAGCATCCTTGGCGTTATCAAGCCATCCAAAAGCATGCTTACCAAGGCTGTCAACGCATTGAAGAAACGTGAGGTCCTTCAATAATGCATGCTCCTCTAGTTTTCAAGACCCTTGACAAAGACAGCTAGGAATTCTTCTTTAAGCATGTTGTCACAAGGTTAGTGGAATTGGGAGGCCAAACCTAATTAACATGACGAAAATGGTAGCATTTCTCCCTTACTTGTTAGATATGAGTGAGAAAATCTTCGAGTTTATAGATAGTTTAAATATTCTACTTGATAAATTATCATTTTAGGTTAGAATCTAAACTTGCATTGGAGTAATCTTTACTTTGCTAAGGCAGGCTAGTGGGGATGTTGAGGACGACAGAGAAATGAGTGGACAAAAATATTACGAACTTAAATGAATTATGCATGACCCCTACGTAAGGATGACTTGTAGAAATTGAGAAATGGTCCAATTTTTTTTTTTTTGGACATTCTTTTAATGATTAACCTTATATTTTATCTTTTGTACTTGATAAAACTTAATAAAATTTATTAGGGTATTATACTTTTTTTTAAAAAAAAAAATTCTAGTTAACATGAGAAAGGTGGTGGCATTTGTTCCACATTAATAAAAATGAGAAGATTTTAAAATTTATAAGAGATCTGTTATTTTACCTAATAATTAGCCTTTTAAATTGAAATTCAGGCACGTGACACTGAGTCCAACTACTCTGATTGAACCGGAACTCACTGTCAATGGTGGTCAACAATCAAGAGCTATGATGTGGTCATAGGATAGGCTTAGGTTTACATGTATGGTGAGATATGATTTGTTTAAGTAGTATGGCAGGTAAAACTTTGAAAGCCCGCGGAAATTAATCCCTACTTTTGTAAAACAATGACAATTGCATTAAAACACGAGGAAAATGTTGGACATGATAAGGATAGATGCACCGAAGGTGACTCAAATAAAATAAAATAAATGCAATCTTGGAAATGATTGTATGAAAAATTTGGACCTGAGTTGCAAGATAAGATTTTTAATGCGTCCTTATCTCAATCAATATTGAAAATGATTTGGGCATCATAACAAAGAATATGGGCTATAGTTCTTTGGACATATCTTTTCTAGAATTGTCTCTATTTTCTCATTTAACATATTTGTAAAATAGATCTCTTTAAGGGCTTGATACACTTAATGTTATTATCTCCATAATCAAATTTAACATCATAGCTGGCATATTGATTTGCCCAGCATGGTTATAACCAATCACAAAGCCAAAGAGTATAATCGTTGATGATAAGATGGAGAACACCATTCTATAAAGGCCATTAAGTTATATTTTTGCAAGAACTATTGCAAAGCTAATATTTATTAGTTAAAGGGCCTCAAAAACTTTTCAAGAGACATGTGGGTTAGTTGAAATATTTATTAAGTTATATTTTTGCAACAAATATTACAAAGCTAATATTTATTAGTTAATCATCTACTAGTTTAGTTGTGGGTTACTAAAGCTTACGACTTTTTGATTTCAAATTTGACATTCAGATATATGAATTAAGTGCATACATATAATAAAATATTAAAAGAAATAGAGATGCTGTAAACCCAAAATTTAGAAGTATTAAATAACAAAACTTATTTTTTTTATACATCACTGTTCTGAAATATATATTTTCGGGACGTGACGGCAAGTTCTTGAACGCTTTCTTTGAAATTCTGTCCACTTTTCAACCTCTTTAACGTCTCGTCAAATTCTGAGATTTCCTTACGAAGGCCAGCAAGATGAAGTCTCACTAACATTTAGTGTATTTGATAAAAACTGGTGAATTTTGAGAAAAATGTTAGCTTGCCATTTGCAGTCGATCCCCTTAAGATGCTCCAATGGCGGTTCATAATTTTGGTCTATGATAATGAAAGTGACCAATCGTATGTGACGGGTGGCTACGATTAGAAAAAGATAACGCTTGTTCATAATCACATAAATGGGTCTATCTATGAACCAAAATCATTGTGAAACCGTCCCATTTGAATGATAAATATGTTAACTAGTAATAATAATTCAACTCAAATACATTAAACATACCTAAAGAAGTATATTGATAGAAATTAGAGTGAATCAACCTTAAGTTTTGATAACATAAAGTAGACTTAAAGTTCAATACAAATGTTAAATCATGAGTTTATGAAGTAAATTTATATTTAAATGTTATTTAATGATTTTTTAATATAAAACTTTTATCTTAATAAAAATTGATAGGTGTTATTAGAATTTGAGAGCTCATTCTAATATCTTAAAACAATAGATAAGAAGATGTTATTACTTATAAAATGAGAGTCTATGATAGGTGGTTATTAAAATTTGAGGGCTCATTTTAATACTTTAAGACAATAGATGAGAAAATTTCATTATTTATAGGGCCAATAATTCATCTTCACTCTACTAGTGAAGGACATATATTTTTAACACTCTCTTTTACTTGTAAGCTAACACAAGTATTGCATTAGGCAAATATTTTACAATCGAGATTTGCTTAGGGGCAGAGGTCAATCTCCTAACTTTAATACTCTATTAGAACATGAGAACTTGTCCTAAAATCTTAAAATAATAAGTAGAAAAATCTTATCATTTATAAAACAAAAAATTTATCCTCACACTACTAATATGGAATACGTATTACTAATAGTGGCATAAAACTTGAAGCCATTAATCAAGTAGTTTTACACCATTAAAAAGAAAAAAAATAAAAGAAAATTCTCCCTATATACTTCATTGAAAAAATTGTGGCTAAAAAAATGTTCCTTCTCTTCTTTCCATCCTTTCTGATCATTGGGGATCTACAAAGGTGTTATCAAACTTCGTTTCATTACATTATTACTTGTCATAAGTTGTATGATTTGTTAGTTTAAATTTTACATGCTAATTTTTTGTTTCTAATTCTAAACCATCTCTATAAACTGCTCTCATGTATCTCGTTTTCACAAAATAAAGAAAAAAAAAAAAAGGCTGACAGTCGAACCATCCCTATAAATCTATAACTTTTCCTATCTTTTAGTTCCAAGGAACGATTCTTTTCACTTTATTGCCTTATTAGTCCTACCTCTATCTTTCCTCAACAATATGTTTTTATAACTTATAAACATAGTTTATACTAATTATATCAACACCCATTAATACTAAGAACCTAATTATAAAAGAGAACAATAATTTAATGAAATTAATTATAAAAGAAACAAAGTAAGCTCTGTCCAACTACCGCACAGTATACGGCAGGTACATGGTAAGCTCTGTCCAACTACCTTTACGGAATGTCAACAAAATGACAACGAACTTTTTGTGCAAGCCACACGATCAAAGTACGGGTCAGTCAAATCATCCAATCAGCGTGGCTCAACGCTCAACGCAGCGCATCTTCTAAATATCTTGATTTCTTTTTTCTTTTTCTAAAAAGTATTTGTTTATCCATGTAATCGAAGATACAGTAGCAGTACAGTTCATGCCAGAAAAACATACAAATAAAAAAGAGAAAAAAAGAAAAATTATAGAAAGGCCGCCACAGAGACTGTTTTTCTTATTTTTCCGTTCACGGCGTGATCCCGAAGCTCGGCACTGTATAGTTCATGTGCCGTACCATGGAGCCTTTTCCATGATTTTCTCCCGCTTTCTGCGCATCCAAGCGCTGCCACCCTAATCCCCTATACTTTACCCATTCCCTGTGATCCCGGCGTATTGGAACTCCGCTATCCAGTGTTGTGTTTCGCCACACATGGCGGAGGAGGGAGAATCGGAGATCAATGGAAGGCGGGGCCTTATCTCCATGGAATCCACCGAATCTCGCTGGGTGTACCAGGACGAGGACGACTCCGGGATCGGCGACGAAGAAGACGACGAAGACGTTTCAGCGCTCTCTGAGGAGCCTGGAGGATTAGACTCGGACGAAGAGGAGGATAATGCGGAGCAGAGACTGATTCGCACCGGGCCCCGCATCGACTCTTTTGATGTGGAGGCACTTGAGGTCCCCGGCGCTCTCAGAAATGACTTCGAGGTAGAATCCGGAGTTCTTGGTCGATGTGCATACTTGCTTTGTGACAGCACTGTGAATGAATGCGCGTTTTGATTTACTCTGTTTAGGTCTTTTTTATTCTTGTTCGCTATTTGGTCGTCGAGAAAAGAGATTTGCATTTAAATCGTATTGCGCTGGCTGGTCTTTGTTCGCTTTACTAGAGTGAGTTGTCGTTTCAATTAATGTGAGGTGAAATCGCGGAAGTGGGGAAGTTGATATGGTTCACTAGAGATGTGCCGAGGACCTTCTGTGATTTGCATGAAACTTGTTGCCAACATGTTTGTGCACTAGTTTTTGTGTGTTTCTGTTGTGCATCCTTATGGATAGGTAGGCAAGACTAAGTTGACATGCTGGATTCCGTCACAAAATGCTCGATTGATCTTCATGAGGCTGTTGGCAAGTTTGTGTCTTCATTCAGTGATTGTATTTTGTAGTACATATCAAATAGTTCCCTTTTACATTTTATTCCTGTGAACCTTTGGATCATGAAATACAGTTTGCTTGACGGGGTCCAATGTTTATTTGTGCTTGTAATTTATTGTCCTCTTCACTATTATCTCTTGACGAAATATATCTTAGTGGAAGGAAGGCAGCTTTCTATGATACTTAGTTTTAGCTGATGGAAGATTAATGGACAACTTTACGGCCATAGGCCAGAAATCAAAGCATTTAGACTTCTAGTCTTAACTACATAAAATGAATTTCAGGACTTCAGTGTGGGAAGGAGAATTATACTCGCTTTTCAGACCCTTGGTGTTGTCTTTGGCGATGTTGGAACTAGTCCATTATATACCTTCAGCGTGATGTTCAGCAAGGCACCAATCAATGGAAATGAAGATGTTATTGGAGCATTATCACTTGTCCTATACACATTAATCTTGATCCCTCTGGTCAAATATGTCCTTGTTGTTCTTTGGGCCAATGATGATGGTGAAGGTACGCCAATGTTGTGAAACAAAATTTTAAGCCCATCACCTTCTCCTTTTCTCTGAAAAGCAAGTGTGCTTGTGTGTGAGTGTCTTTTGGTGGTCAGTAAATGTCGTCTATTTGTTCTCTGTGCGAACTGGGGATTTGCCTATTTCTGTGTAGCTATAAATATTCCATTGTGTCACTTAACTGCTGCAGGTGGAACCTTTGCTTTGTACTCATTGATTTGTCGGCATGCTAAGGTCAGTCTTCTCCCAAACCAGCTTCCATCAGATGCCCGTATCTCGAGCTTCAGGCTCAAGGTGCCATCCCCTGAGCTTGAGAGATCACTAAAAATCAAGGAAAGACTTGAGACTTCACTGGGTCTAAAAAAGCTTCTTTTGATGTTAGTGCTTGCTGGTACTTCAATGGTGATAGCTGATGGTGTTGTCACACCAGTGATGTCAGGTATCTACCAGTTGCTTTGTGGAAACTTAATACTGCTATGGTTCAAAGAAAAATCTGTGTAGTTATATTATATATTATATATATTGGTGAGTAGTTTTGCAAAATTATGCCTTAATTTTTAGTTGTTACCTCTTGGCCATTTACTTTTCTTACTGCAGTAACATCAGCTGTTGGTGGTCTAAAAGTTGGAGTAGATGGAATTGAGCAAGGTAGTTTGGCAAACTTTGGCTGACTCTGTAAATCTTTGTTTATTGATTCTTCAGTGCACTATTCCTTGGTATCGTGTCACATTAATATCTGGTTAGAAGTCTCTGAAGCATTATTTATTATCATCAGTACTTCTGTTATTATTATTCCCATTGTCATAAGTAAATCAATGTAATTGTAGTAATCTTCTTGGTCCTATTAACTATTGAAGGTCTGCTATTTGTGTAGTGAGTAATTGTCCCCTTCCCTCACTGTTGGTGGCTTGCTGAAGAAAACGGGAGGCCTTTACTCATCAAAGACCTCTAGAAGAAAAAGAAAAAGAAAATATAGTTGCTTTTCGAAATGATCAAAATTGCATACCTTGCTGTGAAAAAGGGTCTCTGAAATGGGTCAATTTGTTGCTCTCTTTGATGTAGTTCAAGAAATCAGTTGTGATATTTCTCTTTGATGACAAAGGAAATCTGATGTCAAAAAGGTGGTTGAGACTTAATTAGGAACACAAAATTCCTCCAACGGGGGCATTTTTCTTTGAATTTGTAACATGTGAGTACTGGGAGCAGTTTTGTAGGGAACATAGATCTGTCTACTTAGTTAGAAGGAATCACTTTCTTGCCTCGGAATGAGACTAAAGCTTGTTTTGCATGGTCATCTCTTTTGGGAGTCTTTCATTATGCCCTGTATTTCCTTTCTTTTCCACCAAATATAAATGCTAATTTTTTTTTTTACAGACATTCTCTGCAAATATAATTTTTTATATTCTGCAACTCTTTCTTCCATACAAACTTCTTGATATGAATTGAGGGTCATGTTGTTCTAATTGTGCATATTGAGAGTTTTCAATTGAGGTTGCATGTCGTGATAAATACCATTTCTTCCTTAACTTTTATACTAATCAGTCGTAGTTTTATTAGTTAATGACATTTTCATTAAGTTAGTTTTTTAACCTTCACTCTCATCTGGGGGTTCAGTACATCTTGTAATGATTGTATTTGAAACACGGAATACCTAAAGTTTAGAGGCTTAGATCTAAAGGAAGGACTCAAACTTATTACCTATTTGTTGCTTTAATGCCGTAGTATATTATCATTTGTCTCAAAAATTTAAACTAATAAGAAATGGTGAGTACAACCATTTTAACTCAATATTCAAATATATACACTTGAGAGAGTTAGCTTTAAGGGAGGCTTGGGGAGAGGTTGAGAGTTTGATGTATTTTCATAATCTATTGAAGATCAATAGTATAAGATTGGAATCTTATATGGAAGACACCTTGCAAAATGTCTTGTATATTACTGTGATCGATGGATCTTTGCTATATGGTCTGCGGAGATTCCTGTTCATGCTCTAGATTCCTAGACTTCAAAGTTTTTAGATTTATGATTTTTTTTTTACTAATAACTTTTTGCTCAAAGTCTTTAACATTACAATATGGTATCAGTTCCTTATGGACTTAACATGATATTTGATCTTTTGTATGCACGGCAAATATTCATTAAAGTACTATGATGTTTCTTATGGCTGTTGGCGTTGGGTCCTCTTTTTTTTTTTGAGGAAACTAGGCTTCTTATGTAGGCTGTTAGGATGTACATTGTTTTTCATTACTAATGTTATTATTGCTATCATTATCAGTATTAGCATTTGAACTTTTAGTATTATAATACTATTAGTCATTACTACTATATGCAACTGGTAAAATGAATTATTTACCTATCGTTTTCTGTTTTTGTCTTAGATAAGTAAACCCAATGTTGTTTTATAAGGTTCATCAAGCCTGTGAGAGTATATCCTTTGATTTTTAAGTTACAATATAGTTTTTCTAGATGAATTTATAAGTTAGCCTGCTGTGCCCGAAGGTTGCATTAAAGGCAGTAGTAGATTGTCAAGACTCAGAACTGCATCATTCATATTTTTTTCATAGCCAAAAGGCTAGTTGTAGTTGGAATTCCCCATAATTGCTCCAATAGTCTGCATTGACTTAGAGCACACAGAATGTAAGACTTAAGACATATTTAACATCCCTTCATAGTTCAAATCGATGACATTAATTCTCATGGTGAGGTACCAAACTCTTCCCCTAGTTAGATCACTGATATCCTCATTAGATAGAGCCTACACTAAGCTGCAACTCGGTCAATATACCTTCTCAAGTTGGCTCTAACACCATTTTCTCAACTCGGGAATGATGATTAACATATAGACATATTGGTGTGCATATTTCAACGGGATTAGTTAAAATTAGAGTTTTCAATGTTATTTATGTTGCTAAGGTTGACATCTTAGATGTCCAATGTAGAACTCAGTGCATAAGCTTACACTGTCCGCACAATCAAAATCCTTAGCATCTATTGCTGTCGGGGTGTGGCACATGACCTGGTTCTTGCCCTGCCGCCATGCTTGATTGATGGTTCTCCAGTCTGACTGTTGGTACATATGAAGTTAATCGATGACTTTTTTACCCTTATTGATTGGAGGATCCTGTGATCTTTTTACCCTTATTGAATGGAGGATCCTGTTTTCTTCTTTGCAGCTGTTAGTTATGATTTTTTCCTCCACATTGTAGCTCATGTGCTGCATGTGATGACTAGTAGAACTCAGTACATAACCTTACAATGTCCACACACAATCAAATGTAGAACTCATTTTGACATCTTAGTTTGCTAAGGTTGACGTCTTAGATGTCCAATGTAGATCTCAGTACATAACCTTATAGTGTCCGCACAATCAAAATCCTTAGCATCTATTGCTGTCCGGGTGTGGCACATGACTCAGTTCTTGCACAGCCACCATGCTTGATTGATAGTTCTCCAGTCTGACTGTCTATATGAAGTTAATCAATGATCTTTTTACCCTTATTGAATGGAGGATCCTGTTTTCTTCTTTGCAGCAGTTAGTTAGGATTTCTTCCTCCACATTTTAGCTCATGTGCTGCATGTGATGACTAGTTTCTTCCCTAAGTAGCTCAATTTAAGTTGTCTATCTGTCATCAGTTCTTTTTGATAAGTTAGATTATAGATCCTCTCCTTTGGTTAAGGTATGGATTTCCCATGTGCCATATATTGTAGTTAAATAGCAAATTATCTTTCCGTTGAATGTAAGAACCTAGTCCTAAATAATGGTGGAAGGTAGGGTCATTGATTTAATTTTATACTGGTATTATTTTGTATTTCTCTGTGCTGAGATTTTTTTATGTGAAATTAGAGGCTAGAGAACTTTCTCTTTGCTTTCTACAACTTTATTTTTCTTTTACTTATGCATATAAACTAGTGTCACCAAAATTTTCAATTTGTAATAGAATGAAAGTATGCATGTTCTGAGTGATATATTTCTTTTCTGTGTGCAGATGAAGTGGTGATGATTTCAGTTGCATGTCTTGTGGTTTTGTTCAGTGTACAGAAGTTTGGGACAAGTAAAGTGGGACTTGTTGTAGGCCCTGCTTTATTCATTTGGTTTTGTTCTCTCGCGGGGATTGGGATTTACAATCTTCTTAAATATGACAGTACTGTCCTGAAGGCATTTAATCCAGTTCACATCTATTATTTCTTTAAGAGGAATTCAACTAAGGCCTGGTATGCTCTTGGTGGCTGTCTCCTATGTGCAACAGGTAAACCCTTCATCCTGGAGTGTAAGATTCCAGGAATGCAAATATTTGCTATTTCTGTCTTCCATTAATGTGCATAAATTGGATTCTACAAGGAATGCTGCTTTTATATTCTTGTAATTAAGTGACTTGTCCTTTGTAGTCTTCATAGTTTTTATTAGATTATGGATACATAGCATTCAAGCTGACGCAAACTGAAATTATTTTGACCTGCGCATTACCTTAAGATATAAACAGTTGGGGTTTTGAGGCCTGTTGGCTGATCTTGTGATAGGTTGCTTCCCAAACGATTTATCTGAACAATAGTGGTAAAGCATATAACAGATTAGATAAATAACTCTTGGGATATAAGCAACCAAGGACAGTTGTTTCTGGTAAGGGAGTGACCTATTGATCTGAAATTCAATCAGTATGTCTATGAGAAAAGGTGATTAGATTCATCACATCTGTTTATGAATGAAATTTAGAATCATTTCATATGGCAATTTTGAATAGAACGGATATTAGTAGTACCACTTACGACTAATGGAGTAATCTGTCCACCACTATTAATGTGCAGAGGTTTTGGGTTTGAAAGCTAGTGAATCTAGGTTTTAAAATTATGGATAAGAAGGCTTGGAGTTTGTGCGTAAACAAAAGTTGGACAAGATAAACCTGCATGGCAAATTTGGAAGAGTGAATTATGGATACCGTGCATCAGTCATAAACTAGAAAATGTAGATGGACAAATTTTTTTAACAATCTAAACTTAAAACTTTTTTAGCCCCTAGTTTAAATGTGGAGAATATGACGTTGCTAGTTACCATAAATTTACAATTGTCTTTTCTATCTTGATATTGCTCATGAAGGATTTTGTTTCAGGTTCTGAAGCAATGTTTGCAGATCTTTGCTATTTTTCTGTGCGATCAGTTCAGGTAAAGGCGCAAGAGATGCAGTTATAATTTCTGGAACTGATATATTGCAGGTTTCCTTTTGATATATAATGACGACAGCATATTTGGTGGCAGCTTGTAATTTTTTACCATGTTTGTTTGCAGCTTACATTTGCATTTCTGGTTTTGCCCTGCCTTCTTCTGGGTTATTTGGGTCAAGCTGCATACCTAATGGATAACCATTCTGCTACGAGTGAAACCTTTTTTTCTTCAATTCCAAGTAAGGTTCACTGCTTATCTTAATCAGAAGGAAAATAAGATCATACAATTAATTAGTGGATTCTGTGTGTAATCTGCAGGACTTATTTGTAATGCTTGGTTCATTAGATCTGATTTAGTAGAATCTGATAAACTTCTGATTTGCTGCTTGGAATCTTATTTTGCATATTTATGCATAAAAAAAGATATTAATTGGTGAGAAATTGTTTTATCTGTAGGTGCTGCATTCTGGCCAGTCTTCCTCATTGCTAATATTGCTGCTTTAATTGCAAGTCGGACAATGACAACAGCCACATTTTCATGCATAAAACAATCGACTGCACTTGGTTGTTTCCCTCGTCTTAAAATCATTCATACATCTCGGAAATTTATGGGCCAGATTTATATCCCTATCATGAACTGGTTTTTGCTGGCAGTTTGCCTTGTATTTGTTTGCTGTATCTCTAGCATTGATGAGATTGGAAATGCATACGGTAATAATTCTCCCTTCCTGTAAAGCTTCTGCTTCTAATTGTCTAGACTTCTGAATTTGATTTGGTTATTTACACCTGCTGATGTAGTCATTACAATATATATGTTGGTTGCTGTTCAAAAATGATACTAGTCCTTAGGGATTAATTATGGAATTATATATCAAATGATATAGTAGCATTTGAGCGTGCTATGTAAAACTGATTGTTCTTTTCAGTGGAAATCCTAGTATAGACAAGATTTGGCAGTGTGCCATTTTGGTTTTTGAGAAATCTGTCTTCCTAACTCTTGTCAGTCTGAGACAGCCTTGGTGCAGTCAATAACAAACTAGAAGTGGATTCTTCTCCATTTGATGACTTATCAAGAGAGTGTAAAGCTTGTCATTCAAAATGAGGGATTTTCTCTATTCAGATGCATAAAAGAAAACATTTTGAATGTTATGTCCGACTGTACAGACACTAGTTCCTTGAGCCTGAACCCCTTAAAATAGTTTTTTTTTTGACTGGACATTCTATTGCCCTTCAACTTAAACTCTGTTTTGTAATTGGTGAAAGAAGGGAAAGATTTGTCAAAGTATATTGTGTTGAAATCAATGATATTTTCCAATTTTTGTTAGACTAATCTTAGTATTGCTACCGTTGTGGTACCTTTATAAGCATTTAATCATTTTAATATTAATTCTTCTTACAGGCATTGCTGAGTTAGGAGTAATGATGATGACCACAGTTTTAGTAACCATTGTTATGCTGCTTATATGGCAGATAAACATTACAATCGTGCTGAGTTTTGTTGTATTCTTCTTGGGGTTAGAATTGACCTTCTTCTCATCAGTTTTGTGGAGTGTATCAGATGGAAGTTGGATAATATTGGTTTTTGCCGGAGTTATGTTTTGTATTATGTATATCTGGAATTATGGAAGCAAGCTAAAGTATGAAACCGAAGTTAAGCAAAAACTGTCAACGGATTTAATGCGGCAATTGGGTTGCAATCTGGGGACAATAAGAGCTCCTGGCATTGGTTTACTTTATAACGAGCTGGTGAAAGGAATACCAGCAATTTTTGGCCATTTTCTGACAACTCTCCCAGCAATCCACTCTATGATAATATTTGTCTGCATCAAGTATGTCCCTGTTCCTGTAGTGCCCCAGAGTGAAAGGTTCCTTTTCCGGCGCGTCTGCCCAAAGAACTACCATATATTTCGTTGCATTGCTAGGTGAAATACCAAATCCCTGCTAATTTTTAGCTGTTTTCAAAGTTCATGGAGCTAATCATATTTCATTCATTTCTCTCAAGCATCTGTTTAACAACGGAGCACCTATAAATTGCAGTATCGGTTTTCTTCTACTGCCTGAGGATTGGGATTCCATGTTAACATTGTGTTCATGTAATGCTTTGTTTTATTCTGTTTTGTTACCATTTCAGATGTTTTATCGCTATGATCTCACAAGTGATATTCACGATTTCGACAGGTATGGCTATAAAGATGTACGCAAAGAAAATCACCAGACATTTGAGCAGCTGCTGATTGAGAGCCTCGAGAAGTTCATTCGTCGTGAAGCTCAGGAACGATCACTGGAGAGTGATGGAGATGGTGACACAGATTCTGAGGAGGAGCCATCTCTCTCAAGGGTTCTTATAGCTCCCAATGGGAGTCTTTATTCCCTGGGTGTTCCTCTCCTGGCTGAGTTTAGGGATACAAGCAAGCCTATCTCAGAAGCAAGTACATCAGGGGAGGTGAGAGATGAACTGCCTCTAACAGACCCAGCAATGCCTGATGCAGAGCAGAGTCTTGAGAGAGAGCTATCTTTTATACGCAAGGCTAAAGAATCTGGGGTAGTTTATCTTCTTGGGCATGGAGATATTAGAGCGAGGAAAGATTCCTGGTTTATTAAGAAGCTAGTCATAAATTACTTCTACGCTTTCTTGAGAAAGAACTGCAGAAGGGGAACTGCGAACTTGAGCGTGCCCCACTCGCACCTAATGCAGGTTGGCATGACATACATGGTTTGACGGTGGATTTTTGAACTAGAATAAGGCAGAGTTCAATTGTTTTCACACTAAAGGTTGATACAGGCGGTTGGAGTTCAGAAAGGCCTTCTGGCATGCTTTGCTGTGCATTCAAGCTAATCTCCTACAGTACACATTTTTGCACTCTTCTCGTGATTATACCTTAGCCTTGGATCTACCAATTGTAGAAACTTTTTGTTAGCTCGTCGATCAGAAAGGTTTTTGGTTACTTCTTCCTGGGTTGCATTGTATTGATTCTCAGTTATGCTTTCAAGTCAACTCTTGTAATTACCATCTTTGAAATATGTCGTTGTCTACCATGATAAAATTCCACTTCACATCGTTTCACCTCTGATCAAGATGGATTTGTACACTCTTTGATCTCTCTCCCGCTCTCTCTTGGTAACGTCCCACTAGTTTATATGTATCATTTATTTATTTCAACAGTTCGGAAGTATGCTTTTTACATAATAGTAATTGATTGTTATATTTCACTTTCCTGGGAGTCGGTAATCCCTAGACACAATCATTAGAGAACAACATTTTCTGGAGACACGTCTCCAAGAAACTAGGTTGCACCATCTGCTGGATCCCAAACTATGATATCTTATGTGACTCATCTGAACTCCATGTTCTCTCGCAATTTTACTAGAAATGAATCTATTACTTATTCAGTGTAAACCCTACCATGAAGACGAAAACCAATTCTGAATTCAAGGCGATGGATGTAAAAAACCGTTTCCCCTGAGAATGAAGAGGGAGTAGCAGAGATGGAGGCAGAAAAACACTAGCAATCATCATTGGTTGAAGTGTATGCTGAGCAGGAGCACATTGCGCATCTTCTGATGGCCTACAAACAAGATTTGCAAGCGACTATCAAGAGATTATATAAACCTTTTCATTACTGTATTATGTTGATTGATTAGCATGGAATTATAACACAATAATCAGCTATTTAACTAGTTTTCTTCAAATATCATTCAGCCTCGGTATTTGAAGTATATAGAAGAATCACAAAAAATAAAAGATTTCAAAAAATGCAGTATCTCTTTTTCAAAAAAGAAAGAATCTACCCCCACAATAATAAATCAGAAATGGGACTTTCTCATGAGCTTTTTCGGAATGGGTGGTGTCTTGTATTAAGTTTGCAAAATTTTTAGTGAATACTAATGTGGAACTTGTAATTACTTCTTAACAAGAAGAGGGCTTTAGGTGGGGGGACCCATTATCTTAGTATCTATTTATAATTGCTATGGCGGTATTATCAAGTTTTGACAAACTTTGTAGATGCTTATGGGTCCGATACCTTGGTGATGTTCTAAGAAAGATATAATACATCTAAGTTTTGTTGATGACCTATTCCTATTTTATAAAGGAGACAAGAATTCTACACATGCCCTCATGATAAGCCTCCAAAGGTTTCAATCAATGTCAAGACTTCAACCTAATCCAAGAAAAAGTAGTACATACATTTGCAATGTGGGCTCAAAGGTATGGGATTTCATCATATAAACCATTGAAGAGATTCCTTCAAAGTACCTAGGGGTTCCTTTATCATCAAAAAAATTGAAAAATCAAGACTTGTAAAATTCAATATTGGACTGGCAAGTTTTATTATATGTAGGAAGAGATTAGCTTATCAAGTTGATATCATTCTCAATACAAACATACTAAACATCTCTATTCATCCTTCCTAGTAAAATATTAAAGTAAATGGACGAAGAAGTTCTTTTAGTGTGGCTCAAAATTGAAGATACATAATGCTAAAGTTACTTGGAGCCATATATGTACAAGTAAAGTTGAAGGTGGCCTAAGTGTACGAAAAGTCAAAGAATAGAACAAAATCACACAAACAAAGAACTTATAGAATCTTTTAACTTCTAAATCTATCTAGCCATCATGGATGACATTTTTGGAGTATACAGCTTGGGAATAGTTTTTGGACATGGAAGGAGATTTTGAAGGTTAGGGCTCTAGTTGCAAGACAAATGAAATAAAATGATTGGTAATAGGAAATCAATCTCCCTAAAATGATTATTGGCTACTTGAAAGACTTCTCTCTAGTAGGATTGGAGAACAAAGCATTCTTACTTTTAGAATTCCAAGAGATACTAAGGTTTTGGTGGTAATAAGTAATCAAGAGCAAAACTTGCCCACAAATAGGAGGTGCCAGGTAATATCAACTCCATTTCAAAGCTCAATCAAACAAGATAAAACAAGCTTATTTGACCCACAATTGTGAATGGAAAGTTTTCAACTAACTCTACTTGGAAAGTTATCATTCCCAAAGTGCCTAGAGTTGGTATGAAATAGTGTAGTTTAAGTATGTGACCTTGCAACATTTGATAATAATATGTTGACAATGTAAAATCAACTAGTCACAAGATATAGACTCTACTATCTTAGAGATTGTAAAGATAAAAATTGCTTATGAAATACAACAAATGAATCTCAAGACCACTTTTTTTCTAAAATGCATATACTTATCATGACCTTCAAAAATTAGTTGGCTCTTTCACCACACTAAAGAAAAAGGTTTTAATGCATGTATAATTAAATTTGTGTTTGTATCTTTAGTGCATACTATTTGAAATGAAAGGAATAGTATGATTTTTAAAGACACTACAACCTCTAAATATGTAACTCTAGAAGTCATCCAAAGACTCCTATGAAATAAATTTTATTGTGTCAAAAAGATTTCTAAAACAACTAAAAATTTGTATATTCAATATGCATGAACACTTAAGGAAACCATTTTTTATTTGATATAATGATATACATGGTCTCTTCAACGGGGGCAATGTCCTTAATTACCTTGTGCTGATCATTGGTATATATTAAACTTTATTTGCCTAAAAAAAAAAAAAAAAACTACCCCACAATATCACAGCTGAATTGGAAGCGCTCTTACAAAGTTCTCTTTGGATTTCTACCGTTGACTAAACTGCTATTCAAGTTACAGAGAAATTAGTCACAAGTAAACAATTTCAGCGATAGTGGCAGCAAAATTAAACGATCACTGTTGAGGAAAAATGATCAAATCCGTTAACATGGAAGAACCCCAACAGCACACTAATGTCCGTTAGTCAGCCAGGAGAATGAGTCGAGTCAAGAGTCGAAAAACCAGCCCTAAGTAATTGGAACCGACACGATCCATGAATAAAACGACATCAATGCTCTTGACGTCGATATTTGTAGTCAAAGAAGCAATGAGGTTACCCTTTTAGCCTTCCAAAATGGGATTTCTTGCAAATGGTCACTTCTTCCATTGTTAACCATTCATATGCAAATGCTCTTCTCAGAGAATCCCTTGACCTCTTGTTATACAGCAAACTGTTCGCGACTCTCTCCATCAATGAGATCAATGGTTCTCTATTTTCTCTTTCTGGTCCACGAGAAGATCATGATCTGAATGGACTTTGGCATTTGCGTATGTACCATACACCTGTTTTCTTTTAGAGGAAAATTTATATCTCAACAGCAATGAATTGGCCATCACCCCAATGGAACTCAAACCCATGAGGGCTCCAGCTATTGATGGGGTCAACATGGTTCCAGTTACTGGCAGCAACATCCCGGCAGCAATTGGAATTCCAACCTGTACAAAAGTAGGAATGGCGTAAGACCAATTGTTTCTTCAGCGGCAAGCCAAGCTCATACCAAATCTCCTTATATTCCAACAATTAAGAAACAAGGGGGAACAAAGAACAACAATCAAAATCTCGTTAAATAAGGTAAATTTTAACAGATGATCCATCTAAAATGAAAGCGGAAAAGGTTTCTAATTTGCAAGACTCAGAAAGAAAGCTGGCGGGGGGACTAAAGAAAGTCCCTTCTAGGATCATGCATTTCAATAGGACCGAAGATTCAGCTCCTGAATCACACTGAATTGGAAAAACATTTCTGAGAACGTCAATTTCTACTTAATCAAGTTTGGAAACACAGAATCTCTCCAGCAAGAACGTATTCACAAATAGATTTAAAATGTCTGAAACTACAACAGACAGCCAAAACGAAGCTAATGAAGAAAAATAAAACAGGAAAGTAGATGGAACTAAAACATTGAGGACGCACTTAAATTCCTGATCCACTGTTGTAGCTCAATACTACAAGCTTCCCATGTCCCCTCATGTTAAAGCAGCCCTTCTAAAAGCTGAAACTTTATGTCGACAACCACATGGCTCAGTGGAAGCGGGCAATTGGTCTTAGGTTTGAGATCCAAGTGTGTGAGTTTGGGTGCACACATAAAAAAGATAAAAAGATAAAAAAAATAAAAGCTGTAACTTTATCTTGTTCTTATGCACGGCAACAGAGAAAGAAAACAAAAGAAAGGAGACCAAAAAAAAAAAAAAAAAAAAGTGGAAAGAGAGACAGCCTTTCGAGAAGTAACTAAAACATTTATTCATAGTGAT
Organism: Casuarina cunninghamiana; assembly: GCA_028551485.1. Taxonomy (NCBI): domain Eukaryota; kingdom Viridiplantae; phylum Streptophyta; class Magnoliopsida; order Fagales; family Casuarinaceae; genus Casuarina; species Casuarina cunninghamiana. Next base: position 12,524,281 of record CM052371.1, read on the forward strand.
AGGCCAAATGAAAATGCATCTCAAGGACTTCGCATGGGAAAAATGATCCAATAACCAGCAGCTTCCCCCTGTGGCTGATGGCACGACTAATTATGCCATACTTGGCAAAGACTATTTTCGAAAAAAATAAAGAAACCACCACCTTAAGTGCTAGGAAACAGCTAAAGATCACAAAATGATGGGACTTGGAATCAGATATAGATGCAAAAGACCCATAAATCATCAGAATCTGAACTTCTGAAAATCAGGCCAAAACAGCAAGATTGAACCAATAAAATCTAATATTCAAGCATAGGCAACACCCTCCACAACCTTGTAATCTTAGCCATTGACCAAATAAACCTCTTTTAGGATCAACACTTTCAAGTGAACTAAACCCACATCCTCGTAACAAGACATTTTATAAACCGGAAACCTGACTCACATTTATGGAATTACAGAAACATTGACACAGTAGATGCAAAAACACAAATACACACCCCATTCATCATAGTGGGCTAATCCAAGTGCCCTAGTGGGTCTATTGATGGTGTTGCTATGCTTATTAGGTGCTCCTGGATGAAATTTGCAATAACAAGTAACTTGACTATTGCATAATTAGTATTCACAACTAAGAACTGGAAAGTAAGACCCTTCTCGGTACATAATATATGAGGGCTAAAACACATGGTTAGCATGATAATTCTCCAACTACCAATTTCTCATGTAGGGAATAAAGTTTCACGCCCAACTCCATAATCACCTCATACTACTATCAAGAGGAAGAAACTGATATTTGCCACCAAGTACTTACTAAACAGGCGCAAACACTTCTGAACGATGCTATATGACCTTCTCTTCCTAGGTACTCATTTCTATGCTCTTTTCACTCCTGAAACTAATTAGGAAAGGAGAAATCCACAAAAAAAAAAAAAAGAAAGAAAGTAGAAACTATGATTATATTATGCATAAACTTACGATATTGTATGCAAAAGCCCACCAGAGATTTTGCTTGACAGTCTTCATGGTTAGCCTGCTGAGCTCCAAAGCATCAAGCAACTGCACAGTGAGATCTAAGTCAACCAAACACAATAATAGCAAAACCAAAATCAACTTGGATGATTCCTCAAAAGTTGAAAATCAGATTAAGCAAGCTAATTACAAAAAGTTTCCAAACAACATAATAGAGCAGAGGCATTTAGTTACAGGACCTGTATAATTAGATGGTTGAAGAACTGTATATAGGAACCTAAATACATAAGGAATAGTTGGGAAGGAAGAAGACATTACTAGTTAACCATCTTATGGATTTTAATACAGGAATGCTTTCTGTGAGCCATATGCCTTAAGGAAAGGATAGACCAACTCAGCCTATCCAATAGAAGGGCACATTTATTTCTGGGGAAGGCAGTTCTGTTCTGCCTCAGGCATTTCTTTGGCTAGTGCTTAGGTGTACTGTCAGTAATACTGGTATAAATCTTGAGTTCATTAAAAAAACAAAGAGGCAATTACCACAACATAAACATAAAGATAAACATAATAATAATAATAATAATATCATTATTACTATTATTAGTTGCAAATCTCAGTTCTATTTTAACCTGCAAAGAGAGTAGACGTCTGATACACAAAAACTAAAGGGCAGCAATTGAGTTCCCAGCTAATTGAAGAGACAAAATAAGCATCTCCAGATAAAAAACGGAAGGAGTTAGGAAGTTAAAATAATATGGAAGGTGTTAGTAAGTTAAAAAAAACCTGCGAGAGCCTGTCGCCCATCAGTACAATAGAAGACACCTCACTAGCAGCACCAACACTACCACCCATGGCAATTCCAATATCTGACAAAGCCAATGCAGCAGCATCATTAATCCCATCACCAACCATGGCCACGATCTTCTGACCCTTCTGGAGTTCGCTTATGAACTTCCTCTTTTCGTTTGGTTTCACTCCAGATACTACCTGTAGTTGCAGCATGCAGCATGTTTATGACATTTTCATACCCAAGAACTTCATGACAACATCAGTTAATCAATTTTGGATATTTTACAAGTTACTTGGCTACAATTAAGCCTCTATACAATGGCAAATTTTTCGAAAGAAAAAAGAAAAGAAGAAATAACAAAGAATAAAACCTACACTTGCAGCATTAAAAGAATTTAAGTGAAGGTTCCATTATAAACCTAGCGAATATCCATCTATCTCAAAAGCCAGAAATCACAAGTATGATAAGGATTTTAACATATTGTTAAGGCATCAAACTCAAAAGAATACAGTAAGAGACAAGAGTCTGCCAGTGTGGTCTGTTAACGCCTCTCTCATCTGGGAGCAACCAAAAAAGAAACGTAACCAAGAAAAAAGGAGACTAATGATCCAACCATATCCGAGACAAAGACAAATGGCCTGATAACCAACCAGAACCAACAAAGACAAACAGGTCTTTCACACAGTCAGAAAAATTGAACTAGCCTCTGGTACTAAAAGTATATAACTCCAACGCATTAAATAGAGAAGCATAACTAACCTGTAAACCCATAACAAGTCCCAAAGGCAACCTTGTTGGATTCTGTAACACAAAATGCAGTATGCAAGTATACTGGAAGACATCACTCAAGTACATATAAACAACCTTAACAAAAATGACGAGTCTACTGCACAGTCGCTATAATAACCTTTCACTCAAATCAGCATCTTCAATGCTAAGATCTTTCAACTAATAGTTTCCCAATCTGTAATTGATTATATTTAGCTAATGGGTTAATAGGGTGTAGTCCGAGTTTCTAATGAACTGCCATCAACCAGTATAATTAGTGGAAGTTAACACAACAAGAGAAGCAAATTACCGGGCTCTTGAAAGATAGTAAAGAAAAGGATGGCCTAGGTATTTCCTCTTCAATGGATAATACTTCAAACTTGTGGCTTTTTGTGAATGGATCAAATCAACATGGCTATCAAACCCGAGGTCCTGACTTAAGCATAGTCAGTACTTACACCAACCCAGTTCTAAAGGATTTATGTGCCTGTGGAATTGATAAAAATTAGTCTTCTCTCCCTTTTCAATTTAGCAGACTTTTAGTCGCTTTCTTTTCCTCTCACACCATGGCTAGGCCTCTAGTTTGGTTGCTTGTTGCATCTCAAGCTGCAAATTATTTAGTTTCCCTTTGTCCACGTTTATTTGATCTCAAAGTGTGATTGATTGCCTTTTGTTGGGCTTGTTTTGCAGGGTTATGTTATTCTTGTTGCTGCTTTAAACTCAAACATCAAAACAAGGGTGATATCTCATCGGACAAATAAGATTCCCGAGACACAAATTAATAGAGAACCATGTGGCATTACATTATCTGTAACACAGAAAATGATCAACCATGAGTGTATAGATCCTCTAGCAGTTAATAGTCACTAAGGGACAATATCAATAAAAAAAAGATCAAGTAGGTGTATTTCTGCCTCAGCTAGCAGTTACTATAAATCAGATTGATTATTTCAGCAATGACGCTGCTTTCCTTAGGAGTAAGCAATTTATTTGAGCTTTGCCTTTTTCTTTTCTGTTCTTTCTTGTTTTCCCCATAAGCATATATAACTCAAACATCTCGGATTAAACCCCAGACCTTTTTGTGGCAGAAATTCCAGCCTTTCTCTTTCTATGATGTAATCTCATTAAATTCAATAATTATTGCTCATTGTGCCATTAGCTCTCTGAATCATCTCTTATTATACAAGACTCCTAACTCCATCTCCTGTAGACTCTCAAACCAAAATTCATCCTAACAGGTGGAAGTCATTGCCAAAAAATCTTTTACCTTTTCTTTTGGAATACCAATAACAGAAGCAACATATTCGGCAGTACTTCTCTTGTCCCCAGATAGCATGAATGTATTAATTCCCTGCCTAGACAGAGCCTCGACCACAAATCGGGCATCATCCCTGATCTGATCCTCAAAATATATAAGCCCAGCAAGAGTGTCATCTACACCAACAAAGACAACAGACTGGTTCTTAGGCTCCTCCACTTCTGGAAATGGATTCTCGTAAATTCCTTGCCTGCAGAAGGAAAACATTACTTCTGTTTGAAACTCAACAAAAAAGAATTCTTAAGCCCAATGATTACAAACATTTCCCAGAAGTTATTTGTTAACCACGTTGCATAGTTGCTCCACTGAACTGAATTCTCAAGGCTAACGGCATCTTCATTCTAATGATTAAATCCTGGAATTCAGGCACACAAATAGATCCAACTCCTGACAAGAGCATGATAAGGGTTTGCTGATTAACGGGAGGCAAACAATCTGGATCACCCACTTAGATGCTGAAATCAACTAATTCAACTGTAGTGAAATGGTAAAACTCAGCAATTGTACCACAAAACAGAGACTTTTTATTTTCCCCACAAAATCACTGCATCACACTATTCCATTTCCAAAAAAATCCAAGAACCTACAACTGGAAATCCAAGTGCTTTGCTGCTTGATGAAAATTCACTTTTCAGGTAGCACGACCAAAAAATTTGTAGATATTGAGACTGACCTCAAATTCAACTTAAAAACTATCTCCGTGCATTTTGGGATAGTCTCACAGTGCTTTTATACTTTTACATAGCTTTGTTATATGTCTGAAAAGGCTTAAAAGTGCCATTCAAATGCAATAACACAATGATCTAGCAAAATAGTGCTTATTCTAAAAGATGGACACAGTAACGGAATGGTCTGGCAAAATAGAGTATTTATGAAGCAAAGACCAAAAAATAAAATAAATAAATAAAAAACAGTGAGAGAAACAAAGAGCAGTAGAAGAGACGACAGAAAAGAAAAGGTCAGAAAGCATTCAGGTAGACATAGAATAGTAGATGGCATGCAGAGTCTTCAGCAACATAAAGCACACAATTCAAAGCATGAATAAGCATTGCAATCAATTCCAAAATGCAATGGAAAGGATTTTGAGATCCTTTACAGCAAAGCACTGTCACATGTAATAGAAAGGACAAACGGTTAAAGTACCTTCGAATCCAGTCCAATGTGCCAACAGAGACCTTTTTGTTCTCAATAATGGCTACTGTGCCTGATCCAGGTTCTTCCATGAATGTTCCATCCGCCACCTAAAAAAATAGCTTCTTAGAGAAAAATAAATAAATACATAAACATCGAGCATAGTTTAATTGAAGTTGAAAACCAAATAACACGTTGTCCATAAAGGACATAAATCTCTTCCAGAACCCTCTAATGACAATTAAGAACCAACAACTGGAGGGGAAGAAAAATTAAAAAGGAAAAAAGAAAAACAATGATATCAAGGGCCAAATAAAGGATGGACTCAAACCCATTTCAGCAGAATTTTAAAGAAAAATCAACTTGATTTCTCCCACGGACTTCTCTAAACTGAAAAGCCCACTTTTCTACCTCCAACTGAATGCACTAAATATATGAAGGCTTCTTCACTCCTGGTCACTCGATCCCACTCGCCCCTCCAGTTCTGCCAACTCAACCACTTATTTAGGAATAACCAATGCATACCAGATAGTGTAAAACCAAAGACCAGCATAACAGAAGCAAATGACCATCATTTTCACATATGCTCGCATGTGTAAACACCAACTATGAATATAACTCTTAGGGCTTACATTTATGCAAATTATGATTAGTCAAAATCTGTCCCAAGGAAAGAAACCCTAGCAGTTATTGCACACCAAATGCTCCTTCACAGGAAGTTATTCTCTACCTAAATTGCAAAGAAAAAACCTGCATTGCTAGCTGTTTTCACCTCAAAGTATGCTCACAACTCGACCCATCTACAGAGCACACAGAATTTGTGGTATCACTGGATTCTATATCCCAATCTTGAAAGGATGGTTGGCTAGAAGTCCTTTATCGATTGAATCATTAAACACTAAACAGAATCACTGGATCAAGGTGGTGGCCAGATGGTGCAATTGCAAGGACTTTGCTTGTGGAAAAATCTTCAGTAAAGAAAATATGATTAGACTTTTCATGAGGAAATTAGGTTGATACTATCTGCATGATGGATCTCTGATCAGATTGTCAGGAGCAAAGTTCAACGGAAATTCAAAAGGAAGTATTTTCAAAGCCTGGAAAACTTACTGCTCAGAGGGTGGGTAGAAAGATCCTATAGAATATACTCAGTCACCAACAATTGGTTTGAGAGAAAATAATGGCACAGATAGAAATAGATGAGGTTCAATGATCAGAAAATCTACTATTTACTGACACAAAAAGTGCAGTGGTGGAGTGATTGATCAGGTGTTGGGATAATTAAGTTTCTCTTTGGAAGAAACATATTGCTGAGGATAAAAGAAAAGGGACCAATAGACAAGAAAATTAAGAGAGCATAGAATAAATGATATAGCTACGAGAGCTAGAAGAAATGAAACAAAAGGAAGACAGAAACTGGTGTTGTTGTTTCATATTTTAACTTAGGTTCTAATTAGCTCTAAGATGGTGTTCTTGCGGCTTATGAAGCTAATTGCCCTTTTTTCATGTGATCGCATAATGTTGGGTCATAGTACCTTTTTCTTCTGGGCCTTTAAGATTACTCTGTCCCAAGCTTGCTAAGCTTTTTTAGCTTCGATCATTAGAATAATACATAAAAGATTACATAAATTGAGGACAGCTCCTCCAATCCAGAAGGGTGATCTTACAAACCTTCTCCAGATTCAGCTGAAACAACTAATTAAATCCAATAAAAAATAATGGCAAAATTAGAGAAGTTGAGACGTTGTAAGATTTTCCACCACCACAACTGCGAAAGAAGATCAACTCTGGCAATTCATAGTCTAAGTCCTGATTTTCCAAATCAAACTAATCTGAAAGAAATACGTTTAAAAAGTCACAGTTGCATGGACCGGAGGAAAGAATCTAAAGGAAAGCAAAATGGAAGATTTGCGTTGTCAAGCCGGACTATGTAAAGCGTACAACAACAAAGAAGTTAAGAGAGAAAGACAAATAACAAACATAAAATCTATGTCAGTCGAGCCACATAAGAATTTACCTTTACATTCTGACAATTTCTAGTCCGTGCAGCTTCCACGATTGCTCTTCCAACTGGATGCACTGTATTGGACTCTACTCCAGCAGCTAACTTCAGGACCTCAATTTCTGACCATGTATGATAGGAATTTTCTCTGTATCAGAACAAGCAGCTCATTGTTATCTTAACTGGAAAAATCTAGTTATCGATGACAATTTCCTTACTTTAAAACATCATCCTTCCTAAGTGAACGTCTAAGTAAATCCTAGTGCATCATCTTCCATTACTCTATAGAATGCAATTCTATTTTAAACAAACCTAGCAGTTTTCTTATTCCTTTCTGTGATTCTTAGTACCTATTCACTACAGAGTTGGGATTTAGTCTCCTGTAGTATGCTAGTATCAACAGAAAATTGAACAAACAGCTTGGAAATACTCGATCATTATAGCTATTTGAATGCATAGAAATAGTGAAATTCTCACCGACGCAAGACAAATGAAAGAGCACCATAACTTATTTCATAGATTAAACCCACACATGGTTTTGAAGCTTATGATTCTGTACTGGAAAACGCAAAAACTAGAAGCAATTATCAATTTCCATTCTATATTAAGATTAATGAAAAGCAAAGAATCCCAACAGAACAAATTCAAGGTTTTAAGCTGCAAAATTCACATTTTTGTGATATTCGACCATAAATCATAAAATCACGAAACAGGTTTTTTGAACAATTCACTAGGTAGAAACAGAAAACAGCGACTTCTGCTTTTATTGTAGACTTTATCTGCAATAAACCAGAAGAATCACCTAATATCTATCTACAAAGAAGCCAATCAAAATCACCAATAGACACGAATGACAAACCTTTCTCACAAACCAGAAAGCACCCATTCGTTTTATTTTACTGTTACACAACTAAATTTACCTGGTTTAATAGGTTAAACCTTTTTAAAAGTGATAACTCATGATGGAACCATGGAAGGAGATATTGTCTTTAAACCATGTTCCATACTTACTTCTCATTTAAGTTAAAAGTTCCCCAAATTAGAACTTACTCATCAAAAAAGATTCCAAAACAGACTCAAGAGAGAATGTTAAAATAACAATTAAATAATCAAATTTCTCGCAGCCCCTTCAGTTTACTCTTTGGGAGATAAGTAATTATCATCTACAAAGGACCAAACAATTTATTCGTGCCTGATTGAAGTTGACCTCATTGACTTTTCATTCACAGGAGACACATCATAATTAGTTAGATTCCAAACATACAATATTTTGAAATGAAATATTGTTATTTTCAACAACTAAATACTAAATGGATCATAAAATAGAGAAAACATAAAGATTTCTTTGTCTACTTGAATGTATAACTGATTGAGTGTTCTCAGGACCTATGGTTTCACCCTCCTAGCAACAAAGAGGTCGTCTTCCTTATTTGGCTGAACCACTCAAAAACATTTTGCAGTTTTCTTATCTTACTTGATCATAATCAAGAACAAACAGACATATCTTCCCTGGAAAAGTCTCATTGTATAAAACAAATTAACAATCACTATATGCATATGAAGACAGATTCTTTCTTTTCTAAAACTGACAACAAAGTCAAACTTTACAGTCATAACAACAATAAAAGAAGATGGTCTGCACTTAGATGTTCCACTATTATTTTTGTGGGGGAGGGGGGAAGAAAAAGAATCAAAACACTCAACTTTGAACCTGTAGTTCCAACATGTTCAGAAGTCACAATCTTTGTCACGACAGGCCTGCCAATTGTAAGGGTTCCTGTCTTGTCAAATACAACAGTGTCCACCATTGAAAACCTCTCTAAGATATGACCACCACGCCAGAGCAGTCCTCTTCTTGCCCCTAATGATGTTCCTACCTGGAAAAGGTTTTACGTCAGACAAAATGCGAAATGATGAAGTTTAAAAAAAAATGATACAAGGAACTACAGCATTCAGAGAGTCGTTACCAGCACAGCAGTTGGTGTGGCTAAGCCTAGTGCACATGGACAAGCAACTACCTGATTCAGGAGAATAAAGATTAACTAATGTCAAGTAAAGAACAGGCTGCAGGATTTAGGCACATATGAAAATCAATGACAATGACAAGAAGTGTGGGGCAGGCATATTAAAAGAAATTCTTTTATGGAAATCCTCATTTTTGGCAGCAGATGTTGATTGAGTTGCATCAGAGTCCCACTGAATATTTGACAATGCCTCGTTCAGGCATAAAGACGTCAAAAACTTGCCATGTCTACTGGGCAAGGCATAGTCAGCTCAAGCTGCTTGGGCCATGCATAGCAGCCAAAAAATAATACAGATTGCCAATTACATACCTATCCGAAATCACATTGTTAAATGGATTAAAGCAAGTCACAGAATAATGATAACTAAACATCATTATGGAGATTCCACTAGAGAAACATTTTTATCAAACAGATAAATTCTAGGAAATCAGTTATTTGTAAAGATAAACTGTAGATTTTTAATTGAAAAGCGCAGTAATGGAAAATTTTAATGTTCCCATTTCTTTTAATGACGAAATGTTGCCATGGAATTAATGTACTCTTTATACTAGTTTTGGACTAGTAGAATTACAATATTACTCACCATGGAATTAAGTTGACATTGAGTAAAAATAGTGATAAAACCCATCAACTCTCCCACAAGCAACAATAAGGTATAACAAATACATTGCTATGTAAAACACCATATAGTTTCTAAATGTCCGCATGTTGGCCATGTATCTTCACATGATTAAACTAGACCATGTGCAAATTACAAACTCAACGTGTCAACCAAGATAAGTTACAAACTATCAATCACTGCTTTGTTATCATAATACAATTTCATGAAAATCTTAATCCAACAATATCTTCAGTGATGACAAACTACTACCTCAACATGTCATGGCTTTAAACTCAAAACTTTGTACTTGATTCAGCAACCACCACTATCACTTGTCATATCCCAAAATAAACTTCTGACCAACAATTAATTGAACAAATGTATCCCTGTATATCTTATGGATATAAGTCTTAGTTATTTTTGTTATAAGCACCCTTATATATAGGGAGAATGTGAGAGGTCCATGTAAACTATACAACACTTAGCAAAACGTAGTCTGTAAGAGTTGTTAATTTAGTTTTTGTGGTTGGGAAAGACTACTACTATCTTAGTTCTTCTTCAATGGGTAGGACTCTATTGTTATCTTAGTTATTGTTGTTGAATAGAGCTCTATGAGTTTGGTTTTAAAACTCTATAAATAGAGCAATTAGATGTAATCCAAAATAAATAAATTTTTTATTTTATTTTTATTTTTATTTTTAAATATTACAATGCACACCCACAAATTCATGTATACAGGGTGTCGAACCTTAGATCTCACGGTTGGGATTCCAACTAACTCACTAACTAAGCTAGCGAGCTAAACAACTAAAATTTTATATTCTTGCTCTAAGCAAGTGGAGGTTGGTTTCCCCTAAAGAAACTATTGGGAAGTTGATCTCCCTTAAGGCAATTATTTGCCTTCTCTATTCTTTGCTCACTATTCAATATAGGTAAGCAAAAGAATAAGGGAGAGGTCAATTCCCCTTGGCTTAGTTGGTAGCTAAAGGGGCCTAGTGCTCTAGACTAGCAACGCTGGTGTCGTGAGGTAGGCTGCCAAGTGACAAGTCTAGCTCTATTGCTCTAAAACTGGCAGTGCAGGCCTGATGAGAGAGGTCCGTAACAATGAGTTTGGCTTGTTTAGTTTCCTTGTGTTGATGTTTACACTTGTGGTTGGTGCCCTTTTCCTTTGTGGGATGTTCTTTTAAAGGGCAGGTATGAATGTTATGACCCTTTGTTTCCATATATGACCATGAATCTATTTATGACCCTATTGAATAGGATTTCCATTATAATCTGTATTCAATGTCAAAACATTTTCATGGTTCGAATCTATTTGGTTTAGATCTTTGATCATCCCAATTCGACACAACCATTGTCTATTTTTGGCTGCATCCTAAATGCATATTAAATTATGTATTCAATAGGCTAGAGAGCTAGGGCCTATATAAAAGAGTCCTTGATTTTCACTCTACTCACACTGCCTATGCGATTCTTCTCTTCTCCAAAACTCTCCACTTAAAGGCTGACTTAGCTTTGACCCGCATGCTAAAGTGCCAAATAGATTTGTTCTTACTCTGTTACAGATGGTATTGGAGCCAGTTTTTGAGGCAAGTTGGAATGCCTAGTAGCTCTCAAGAAGATGTGGTGGAGGCCCCAAGCAAAGCCAATAAAGTGGTCAAGAGAGAGTGAAAGAAAGGTCAGTCAATGGATGAGGAAGCTACTTTGGAAGAGAGATTTTCTCTTCTAGAACAAAGCATCAAGAGAATTTCTGATCAAACTATGAAGAGAAACTCTCAACTAGAGCAAGGCATGGTTGGCCCAACAAGATTCACTCTTCCAGAACAAAGTGTGGTCACTCTCCAAGGAGGGAACATGAGGCGAGGCTTGCCAATGGTGGAGCAAAAGAAGTCCATCAGGTGGACACCCTCAAACCATTGACCTTCAATGGCACACAAGATGGTGCTGAAGGGAGAACTTCTTGTGGCACATGAAGCACTATTTTGAGGGGGTACATATCATGAATGAACCCTCTAAGGTACATATTGTTTCCTTGTATCTATCTAATCATGTTACCTTGTGGTGGCATAAGAAACATCTAGAGATGGAGAGGGAGAGTGATGTATAGTCACTTTTGAGGAATTCAAGCAAGAGCTGAAGAAGCAGCTCCTCCTAGAGAACATGACTTTTGCAACTCCCAAAAGACCTTTTCTGCACTGCAGTTAAAAAAAGGTGAGCATAAAGGTGAAGCCACCTATTTGGCGCTCTTGAAGGTGATGGAGCAACAAGAAGAGCTTCATCAACTACTCCAAGATGCTCTTGAGGGGAACAATATCAACAACAGTGCTAGGCCCAATAACCAACCCATAAGCTAGTGATGCTAAAGACCATCAACATGGATGCTAAGATTAAAACTAAAAGGATTTCACTAGACTCACCAACGCCATTAAACTTGCAGGACAATATCAACTGACAAATGCTTACCTCACAATTATAATGTTTCCCCTTAATGATGATATTTGTCGTAATGATGAAGTTGACTAAATTTACAAGATGACATAGGCTAACATATATACTTAGCTCACAATTACAATGGCCTCCTCATGGTGATGTCTTATCCTAATGATAATGGTAGTGTCCTATCATAATGATGACGGTGGTTCTTGGCATAATGATGTTGGTGATGTCTTATCGTAACAATGATGTTTGTCTAGTCATTCATGAATTTTTATCCTACTTTAATTCATCCTCTATATATAGAGGATTAGCATGTAGAACATAGTAAGTATGATTCACAATAGATGAAAGTAAGCTTGTAACAACTTCCTTCATGGATGTTGAGATTAAATCTGAAAAGATTTCACAAACTGACCTCCGCCAATTTTAATCTCAGAATCCATATTGATGGTCGTTGGTATTGCTTGCTCATGGGTTGGTTTACTAGACCCACTACTAAAGTCTACAAAGACTTGTTTGGTAGGGGCTAGGTGAAGGTTCTTTGGTAAGAGCTAGGTGAAGGAGTCAACTAGCTCTCCTCGATTGAATATTTAGAGTAACCGCCAAGTTGATTATAACAAGAGCATAAATTGACATTGACATGGCAATTCTAAGATGCCACATCTCTTTTTTGGTTTGATCCGAAGTTGATGTGGGCAGATCTGGGTCAGTCACATCTCTTCTTTGATTCAAATCCCAAAAATTGTGCATTAGCAAATTATATCAGGAGCTCAAATTAACATTGATGTGGCAGCTCTGGGTTGGGCACATCTTTTCTTTGGTCCAATCCGAAGTTGATGTAGCAGATCTAGGTTGGCTACATCTCTTTTTCGATTTGATCCCAAAGAATGTGCATTTTCGCTCAAATCGACAGCTCTAGCAATGATCTATTGTTGTGACAAGAAGCTTTGCTTGAGTCATGCAGAGTGACATGTGCCTATGTACTGAAGGTGAGACTTGTGGCTGACCAAATTTCTTCTTCTAGGGAGACAGGTACTACTTGGAAATCAGCTGTGGAGGCCCATAGGATAGAGAAGGATGTAAAGAGAAAGTGGCACAAGGGAAGATAATGAATGGAGACTAAAAGCTCAGAGAAGACTCTACTCTCCATTCTCTACAAACAGAAAGATTGAGGAATAAAAGAAGTATAGAGATAAACAAGAATGGAACATAGAGGAAAGCAAAAAGGTAGAGCGCCCAATAGGGTCTTCTGCTCCAATACCATAAGAAAATCAAAATCAAATACTTGCCATTGAAAAAGAAAGTTTTGGCAGAACCAAAATAACATAAACATAATGCAAAAGTGAAAGAGAAATAAAGAGAGAAAAAGGAATAAAAGATGAAACTCTATCACCATAGGGCTGAATGGCCCTCCTACTATGAAGGAAGCCATGATAAACTTACTTTTATCTATTATGAATCATACTTACTACATTCTACATGCACATCCTCTATATATAGAGGATGAATTACAACAAGATAAAGTTCATTAATGACTACTAGACAAACATCATCATTACGACAAGACACCACCATCATCATTACGACAAGACACCACCATCATCATTATGATTACGACAATTTGCCACCATAAAGACACCACCACAAGTGTTAGCTAAGCATATATGTCAATCTAAATCATCCTGTGAATTTAGTCAATTTCACCATTACAAGAAGCATCATCATTGCGGGGAAACACTCATAATTGTGAGGTAAGCATTTGTTAGCTAATGTAATCCTATAAGTTTAATAGTGACAGTGGGTCTTATGCAATTTCAATCTCAGCGCATCTATGCTAATAGTTATTGGTATTGCTTGCTCATAAGTTGATTTACTAGGCTAGCACTATATGCACTAATAAATAGGGGTGTGAGCCTCTAAAGATGCCTAAGCAACTATTTCCTAGAAGAGAACATATGATAGAGTTGGAGCTTATAGCAAAGCCTCCAACAGAAGCCCTGTATAGAGTGGTCTCACCTCAACTAGAAAAGTTTAGGAGGCAACTAAAGACATTACTGGATGCTAGAAACATATGCCCATTGAAGGCCCATATGGAGCTCCAGTTTTGTTTCAAACGAAGAAGGATAAGTCAATGTGGTTATCCGTACCACCAAGCACTCAACATGATAACAATCAAAAACAAATATCATATTCCTTTGATAGTAGACTTGTTTGATAGCTTGGGAAAAACTCACAATTCTACAAAGAGGTAGGACTTGCAGTTGAGATACCACCATGTGCGGATTGCAAATGGAGACGAGCCAAAGACTGTGTGTGTGAAAAGGTACAGGTCTTTTGAATGGTTTATCCTTTTGGCTTCACCAACATCTAGAAACATTTTATACACTAATGAACAACCTTCTCCATTTGTACTTAAACAAGTTCATGGTCATCTACCATGACAACATTATAGTCTAAACTAAAGCATTGGAGAGCATGTTAAACACCTAAAGGTGCCATTCAAGTTGCTTCAAGAATACAAGCTGTATCTAAAGAAAGAGAAAGCTCCTTCACCTAGTAAAAAGCACACCTCCTCAGCCATGTCATCAAGCATGAGACCTTGTGGATGGATAGGTCCAATGTAGGAGATCCAAGAATGGGGAGCCCCTTTAAAGGTAACAAAATTGAAATCCATCCTTGGCTTGGTGAATTACTAAAAGTGCTTCATTGCATAGTACTTAGCTCAAGCACTCTCTTGATTGAGTTATTGAAGGGAAAACTTGGGAGTGGACAAAGGAACATTGCACCTTTAACGATTTGAAGGCCACAATGATGAGGGAGCTAGAGTTGGTGCTCTCTGACTATTCCAAGCTCTTCAAGATACACTCCAATGCTTTTGACTTTGCAATTGGAGTGTTAACTTTTCTTCAAGTATGTAGTGAAATTATCGGGTTTGTTGTGTAGCATAGTGAATGATCAAGACCCTCGATTCATAGGGCACTTAGTCAAGTGGCTGTTTGAGCTGTTGATTCAAAGTCTGTACTTTTACACAAGTTTCCATCCTCAAGTAGATAGGTAAACGAATAGGGTGAACAATTTATTAGAGGTGTACTTGAGACACTTTGTGACTGCTAACCAAAAGGATTATGTGAAGTTGATGAATATAGCTCAATTTTCCTGAAGTGTACAACAAAGTGAATAAACAAATCAAAGCTACTTTGAGTTGATGACAAGGCAACAACCACTAACTCCTCTAGTCCTTGCAATACCCATGCAGAATAGAGTCTTGGTGCATTTAACATGGTATTGTCATGGTAGAAAACCATGAACGTGGCATGGTCTTACTTAAACAAGGCCACAGAGAGAATGAAGAGGTAGGGCAAACAATAAGACGCATAATAGCCCACCATGTCAAGGAGCAAGTGTTGTTTAAACTACTTCCACAAGTATGAAGGATGTTTGAGGTGTTGGAGAAAGTTGGAAAGGTTGCATGTCATTTCGACCTTCCACCTAACCTCAAGATGTACCAAGTCTTCAATGCAAGTATAATCAAGCCTTCCACAAGGATGTGGAAGACTCAAGATAAAGCGTGTCATTGAGGGCTCCTCCAAAAATGATAACCTCTTTTGAGAAAAAGGAGGAGGCAATTATGGCTAATCATGTAGCCTAGAAGAAGAGAGATCCTCCAAGATGGCAGTGCTTGATCAAATGGAAAGGATTTCCTAATAGTGGTGTAACATGGGAGTTTGAGGAATATTTTTGGCAATTCAAAGATCTTAACAATCATTACCTTGCAATGAGGGTGTTGCTAAATTAGGAGGGGAAGAATGTTCCAAAGTGGCAATGTGGGGCCTCATAAGGTAGGCTAGCAAGTGACCAGTTTGGCTCCGTTGCTCTAAGATTAGTAGTTTAGGCTTGATGCAATAGGCCAACAGCAACGAGGTCGGCCCATCTAGTTCCATGTGTTGAAGTCACCACTTGTGGTTGGTACCCTTTCCTTTTGTGGGTTGTGCTTTTAATTTACGTGTATAATTAGTCCTATTGAATGTATGAACATTATGACCCTTAATTTCCATACATGGCTATGAAGCTATTTATGACCCTATTGAATAAGATTGTTGTTATGATCTATACTCAACATCGAATGTTTTCATGGTTAGAATATATACAATTTGGATCTTCAATCATCCCAATTCAACATAACCATTGCCTATTTTGGTTCCATCCTAAATGCATATTAAATTACATAATCAATAGGCTAGAAAGCCAGGACTTCTATAAAGGAGTCCTCAATGTTCATTCTACTCACACTCACTACACCATTCCTCTCTTCTCCCAGAACTCTCCCCACTTTCTCTCTTCAAAAATTTTCACATCACAACTTCGAGCCATAAGCTAAGTGCCGAACAAATTTGTTCTTAGTCCATTACACTTAGACCTCTTAGTCTCAAGTTCAACACCACTCACCCAAACAAATCCACCTTTAGCTAACTTAAAAAGAAAAGAAAAGAAAAGAAAAGAATAAGGGATTACCCATTAGTTCTCTCTCACCATGACTCATGCAATGATTTTTGGATCGCATTCAGATGCTGTAAACAATGCACATCATTCCTATAGGGAGGAAAAAACAAAACCCTCTCCCACTCTTCTTATTGTGAGCATAAGCAAGAACTTTCCACAAGAAGGATTTCACCTTCCCAAAAACTTGAATCCAAACTTAAGAATGGTCTCAATTCAAACTAATTTCTGCCATAAACCATCAAGAGTGCGAATACAAAGTGCAATAGACCATTTTCTCCAGATTGTCCATGAATTTACTGCAAATGAAGAAGACTATAAACTTTTCAATCACAGACACGTGCCCAAAAACAACCTGTTGTATTTTTATTGCTTGTTGAGTTTCTTGATGAATTGGGTTGTAATTCAAACCAACTTATCGAACCTCACACTTTCCCCATCTGAATGGGGCTAGGAAAAATTGAAAGCTATCTCATTCTAAGTGGATTCAAAACCAACGGTCTCTGGAGTAGGATCAGGTCTGATAATTATCAAGAATTCCAACCTTATTCCAAGTTTTCAGCTTATGGAAAAATTAATAAGCCCCTTTTGACCACCCATGTGTCTTGGCTAGAGCCAACCAATCAAAGACAGGTTGGAAATTGAGTCCATTAACACCCTACAAACAACTCTTAATGGACTTGAAATTTTATAGGTCAGGAGTCCATCAAAAATTTTAGTACCTAGCCATTGGCTTCACTTCTGCTACCATCAACATCTGAATAACTGATGTTAGCAGCCATAAGGCTGACACTCCCTAGTAGATAACATGTTGATTTAAACTAATGAAATAGTGAATAAGAGAGTTCTGAGAAAGTAGGGTACACTCCATTAACGCACTATTTATATTACTTCTAAACATGTGCAGTTACATTTTTGCTCTAGTGTAATAAAGCTAATCTTGGAGTTGCCTGTTCAAGAATTTTCCCAAGACCTAGATGAGAGACTAAAGAAAAGTTTTTGTGATACTATATGACATATATATTTATCTATCTTTCAATATTTGTTTCTCCGCAGCAAAAACATTTATGCAGTTAGATAAATACTTATATTTTATGTACCTAGACTGAAATGCATACCACAATCATAATTATGCACATCCAAAGCGGATATGCTTACCAAAGAGAAATTTGGATTAACAAAGGTGTCATGTTATTGAGTGAAAGCTATACCTTGAAGTATCTAACACAGGTTTTAAACAGAAATATCCTACAGTCTACATATCAGGGATTTCCACCCTTCTGTACAAGTTTTTGCATTTCTTATAATATTCTTTCCTTCCTTGTGTTGGTACTAGGGAAGTTTTTCCAACAAAATTTTCATGATCAAGAGTCTTTAACTGCTTGGGCTCTCTACATAATAGCTTCATGTTTTGACAAGTAATAAATCAGAGCAGATGTGTGTCAGCAGCAAGAATGCATTGGATCTTACTCAATACTAATTATTATTTGCTAAAGACTAGAGGTTCAGATACAACTTTCAAGTAACATACCAAAACACTGCAAGAGAGCTGCAGAGCCAATGAGACCAGACTTCCTTTATAAAAAGCAGCAGGTAGGACATGGGCACCAAACGTACTCCAAAACACGAAGGTAGCAGCAGAGAGTGCCATTACTCCATAAGTAAAATGCCCAGAAACCTGTTGAAGCCAACCAAAAACAAAAAAGAGATAACTAGCCTTCCCTTAATCGTGATTAGCCACTACTAGTACGTACTGGAATCATTTTATAACCTTTCAGAGTCCAAGAGTCCACATAAACAATAAAATAGCATGTCGAATATATAGAAAACTGCTAGCCATATTCTTATGAGATGGGTAAGGCAAAATGTATTTGTTATACGGATGCAAGGGTGGCATATGACAACTATATTAGCCATTTGTTTCTTAAAGATTTGGAAGATCAGCTACGTTACGGTTTAATGAATATGAAGGAAATTGCTTAGTCAAATTATGCATTGAATGTTTTCAGAAAAACAGCAAGTCTCAACCAAGTGCAAATTATGCCTTCAAACTTTCTAGCTGCTTGCTTGACACAAACATCAATTTCCCTCCAAGTGCAAATTGTGAGGTAAAAAACAAGAATAATATTAGATAAGTGGAACTGATATTAGACACTCAAGATATATTATCTATGATATGGCCATCATAACATACAGATCAGATATGATTGCACACCATGCTACATATTCAACATCAGAACACAGTAGGCAGTAAGTTTATATAAGCTAGCATAGATTTTCCAATAACTGTCACATGGAAGTATCAAGTGCACCACAGTAAGTTTGCTCTTTTCATTCATCTGCATTTGATTTCTGATTTCTTGAATCATTTGGCCATTCCTCCTTTTTGCTTCATAAGTCATATACCTTATTTTCTTTCCATTCAATATCTTTCATGTGGCCTTGCTAAAGGGGATAACAAGGGATTTAGGATTGCTACAGTAAGGCCACTAAGCACAATAACACCACATTAGGAATTCTAAGATAACGGCTGATTGTAGCAACAGTTTGCTCAAGAGACTTCAAAGGAAGGCCAAAACTTAATTGAGTTTAAAGCTGCAAAAAGAGTCAATCTACTCAAAAGCTGTATGAGCTCAGATCCAGTAAAATTTGGCATGGGCTTTGCTTGTGAAATAAACAAGTCAAACTCAAGCAGAGCACAAATTCATATAGCAATAGAGCCAAAAGGCAAATAACTAGTGGTTCAGATCATAGACATGTAAAACCAAGGACAATTAGGTCAATTCAATCTCCACCTATTAGTTTCTAACCCCCTCTATAGCCGGTGAGCTTTAGCTAAAACCATATTTCCTCCTCTGACAAGAATATGATAATGCAGGTGTAGATATCAAAACCTACTCACTGCGTATTTAACTTACCCATCAACCAACCAGAAGACAAAAAAAGTAAAGAAATAAATAAAACAATAAAAAAGACAATTGTGTTTGTCCTTCCCTTTTCTTCAGGCAATCTTTTTACCCTTTTACCCTTTACATGCAGATATAATTGGCCATCTCATCATGAGGGAACACCGTTTTACTCTACTTTGTTCATTGACTTCCTACCAGATAAAGCAAGATGAACCCAAGGTTGCAGACTGAAAGTTGAACCAACTCATTATAGTGTTCTATCTAGTCTATAGTTCAGAGCAATTGCCGAGGAACTCTATCAATTCGCAATCAGTGACAGCAGGTGAATTATGCAGTTACTCTGTTGCAAAGCACTCCAAACAGCATTGGAAGTCGCTGCTGTCTATTGGTAAGAAGAATGGCAGCAAGACTTTCCAACTTTGGGTAGCTTTCACAGTTTCATTTTCTCTTTTCACATGGTTTAATTCAGGTGAATTATGCAGTTACTCTGTTGCAAAGCACTCCAAACAGCATTGGCAAGTCATTGATGTCTATTGGTAAGACTTGCTGTCTATTGGTAAGAAGAATGGCAGCAAGACTTTCACACTTTGAAACTTTGGGTAGCTTTCACAGTTTCATTTTCTCTTTTCACATGGTTTAATTAGATCTTTTGTTCATCTCATGGGTGAGTCCTTTTGTTTCTGCAAAGACTGCTAAGTTTTTCCCACGTCTATCTAAAACATTTGAAAAATATAGGAACCAGAGTCGAATGTCAGGTCAATCTAACATTTAATAATGCACAGAAAGCACTCTAGTTTTTCTCTGACATGTAGAAACATACTGCTTTTAACAACCTTCTATTTCACCGGAAATTACTTTTTAGAACCACTAGAGAATCACACATCTACTGGTAATATAAGATTTAAAAAGAACCTTGTCAGCCAACCGCTGTACAGGAGCTTCCCTGCCTTGTGCTTCTTCTACCAAACGAACAATGTCTCCCATCGCAGTCTCACCACCTGGTCTCCGCACTTCAACTGTAAGAGTTCCATTAAGATTTATGCTTCCAGCTGCAACTTGACTCTAGCACATACATAAGATTTACTATAGCTTGAAAGTGGACAGCTACTATATCACTGAAGCAAGAATGATTAACAAGAAGGAAAAACACACACACACACCCCTATAGCTTAGGATAAACATGCAAGTTTGGGACATAACAATTACATGTCAACTGAATATGAAGAGCATGAAAAATGAGATGTGAACAAATTGTATACCCCAGGTAATTTGGTCACTGGCAGTGGCTCCCCTGTGAAACTAGACTCGTCAATGGTACTTCTACCAGCTCTGACTACCCCATCAGCTGGAACTTGATCCTAAACCAAGAAGAATATGTATTAAAGGAATGATAGGTACAGGGGGGAAACTAACTGAAAATGGTTGACTACTACGTGCATTAACTATTCACAGATTGGAAAGTAAACAATGATTCATGACAAAAAATGCAAGAACCAAATATCAAATCTGTGAGAACCAGAGTCCAGTTCACTTACTCCAGGAAGGACAATAATGTGGTCTCCAACAGAGAGACTGCTACAAGGAACTTCAACAGCTGAGCCCACCCCATCTCCATCACCATTGACCAAAAGACGAGCTTTTGATGGTAAAATACTGAGAAGTCCAGTCATATCACTTGTTGCTTTAATTTTGGCCCTCTGTTCAAGATTCCTTCCCAACAAGACAAATGCGATTAACATAATTGGTTCTTCAAAGAAAGCCTTCCAACCCTGCGCGTAAAAATATCTATTAGACATGCACAAACTTTCCATGGAGAGAAGTACAGAATCTTTATTACGTCTCAAAATGGTTGCATTTATATTTTATAACAACCAAACTTATGGAAGCGCAATTTAATGTTTTCTCTTTTTGGCTATAAATATTAATTCAATAAACTATTAGACAAAAACACATGACAAGAACCAGTCAAACAAAACAGCTACATAATTAGGCACAATTTGGCACTCCTTGGAGTTCAGTGCTTGCCATTCTCAGTCTTAGTGGCAATACATTTAAAGAGCCTAACATCAGTGCAACATAGCAGCACAGAGCTCCTCTAGGATTTTGAATGCAAGCATTCGAAGACTTAAATGGCGTTAAAAAGCTGACCCAAAATGGAAGACCCTCACCAAACGAGTCATAAGAATAAGAAAGCAAAAAGAATATATCTTAGAGAACGGATCCATGACGTTCATCACCTAAATCCAAAAGAGAATGGATCTCATAAAATTCGAAAATTAACAGCAACAAACACAATTTCTCCAAAATAATGTGGGAGATATGGACTCTGATATGATCATGTAAGAAAGCTGGAATAGATACAGCCAATCATCTATTTAAGGATGCAAATGTGCCAATTATTCTTTTTCTTACCTCAAAAAAACATTAAGGGCTTCACTAGACAAAACATGTTCCTTGACATTATCAACCCCATCCTTTCAATTTAGAGGATTTCAAAGAGTTATCTCTCCCATCTAAGGACTCCAAAGATGAATAACTACAGGTTCGGTGCAGTGTTTCTATAACACCTTAACTCAAATAAGTTATATTCCAATGACAAAAAATGAACAAATAAATAAATAGATGAAATGACTACTCTAAGGAACATTCACGGAGTAGACAAAATTTTTGGCCCCTTCCTAGGAGATATGCAGTTGATGTAAGGCGAAAAAGAAAAGAAAAATGTTGAGCACTTTATCTTAGAAGCATACTTTGTCAGAGTCAGATTATTTCTTTCCATGGGCATTCAAACTACAAAGTAACCATAGCACAACTAAACAAATAGATATTTAAGACCAATACATATGACCCCGTGGAACGATAAATTCATCCACAGATATGCAGCAAAATTTGTTGATGGAATATTAGCCATGTCAAAGATAAGAATCAAGGCCTACCAGTTTAGGTATCAAGCAAGCTAATGAACTGACTGTGAATGACGATAAAGCTCCAAGACCAACTAATGTGTTCATATTTGGAGCCCCTCTGAAAAGGCTTTTAACTCCATCAAGGATAAGTTGACGCCCAGGACCAAGCAACGTAAATAAAGACATGGACAGATGAAATCCAGTGGAATGAAATGCACAGAGCCATGAAGCCTTTGCTCCAAAGAAATGAGAGAGATGGCCAAAGAGGCAAACGGCACATAAAGCCCAGGAAACAGCAAGCTCACGACCTAAGGAAGCATAAGGAACCAGGTGAACATGTCATCGCAGGTGAATCATCAGCACAAGGAAATTCATAATTCATAACTTTTAATTTTTTATAGAATGCTTTAATAAGACACATACCACTTTCTTTTAAGCGCTTATGTTTTTCTTCCATTTTCCTCTCAAATACTTTAAAGAAATTGTCTCTTCCTGAATCTGCACATATAGGAGAACCAAGTAATCAAGCTCCATCTAGGGTTTAAGCTTTGACTTTGTACATTTTGGCCATTCAAAAACAAAAAAAAAAAAAATTGTAAGTAATTTGTGGAAGAAGGATAGCGCAAGTAGAACTAAATTAAAGACATATTCCAATATTAGGAAGTACAAAACCCAATGTCCACTACGAAAGGTAGAAGACAAACATTTGGCTCACAATTGGCAAATTCCATATGCTCAAGAGTTGAAGATATGTACAACAGAAAATAACGGAAATTATAATTCAAAGTAATGAAGACAAGCAAGTGATGGAATCATTAGCATCATCTTTATGAGTGAAGAAGGCACATAAAAGAGCAAGTGTAAATTTGTAAGGGAGAATCAATTAACAGAATAAAATTGCAGAAACATAGAAATACTCTCTTAGGGGGAATCCACACTCCACACTTTATACCTCTCCTATGTACTACTTTTAAAGTTACAAGAAAGTGTTACTCTTGCATCCTCTTAGACAAAACCACTTTACTTCGTTTAGTTTATCACATGATGTCCAATGAGAATATCTGAACCAAGCTTTACAGAATAAATAACTAGAGAAAGACAACCATAAAAGCTTAAGAAAAGTATAAACCTAAAGGGCAGAGTTCTACACCAGGCAGGCATGACAGGTGACTACTATGAACACAGAGGTCTAGAGAATCATCATAATAACAGTAAATTACAAGCTTTCCCTTCCACGGGTTAAAGGAAAATAAAAATAAAAAACCAATTGTCATCAGGCTTGCCTTGAAACTTATGCACGGAGTATAGCAACTGAAATCACTAGGTACCGTTGTGGATTTCCATAGGAATTCAGAGTGTGCACTGAAAAATTTGCATTGATTACCATAAACTTGATTCAGTTTGACAATGCACTTAAATGATCCATCTTTATCTAACTGCATATCAGATTGAGTCTCTTTTCTTTGGTAGAAAATAACATCCTCAAAGTACTCTTTATTTGTTGGTTACAACCTTTCTAACGAACTTCTTTCTATTTGTCTTGCTCCTATATTCCCAAAAAAATGCAAGGAAACCTCCAGAAAGAAAGCAACCCAGAACCTATAGGTTAAGTTATCTCCTCACAAAACCAGCATCCTAGAACATACAGGTTAAGTAAATAAACAACAAGGGACAAGTATAGAGAAACCATTAAATATAATTAATTTACAGAGGCAACCAAAAAGAAGGCGGACACTTTTGAAGTTACAGAACTTATCCATATAAACCTCAGAACAAAGGGCATTAAAATACTTGAATCAAAAACTGATATGTCTCCTGGTTATACAACTTAGTATTGTGGCAAAGCCCTCACAAGAGTATTCTAGTAACTACAATGTCTGAAGTAATACACGTGTAGTTCACAATGATCATACACATCAAATACATATAGGACAGGCGGTCCTCAGTTTTCTGATTATAACTAAAAAACTGCAAAGCTCAGAATGTGCATCAGCAAATTCTCCAAAATGAATGGCTCCCCAGTAAAAGAAATGGCTGTCTGACTAATCCACCATAAGTAGCTGCTGAGACTTACCTATTGAATGAGATATTGCAATGTCAATAATGACTTCTAAACCTTTCCTTTCATTTCAAATGTAATGAGATAATACTTAAATGTTTTGTTCATAAAGACAAGTCACTGGTATTAAGAATCCAAAAATTACAGACATACCATAAAAAACTATGATTGCTCCTTACAGGAAATGATTTGCATTTTTATGGTGACATATCTTCTGCTTCCTCACCTGCCACTTAACCCACCAACCTTCACATAAATTATATAAAAACCCCAAATATGACTGTCTATTCTGATTTACAGACGGCTAGATAAGGATGCATTATTTGATCTCCATGAAGATTGAATATGTAGACTTACATTCCATTTTCATAACTCCAACAAAAATTTCTTCCACATAGATGAAGCTGGCTACCAAGAATGGAAGGAACTTCCACATAATTTAGCATTTGCTTAAGCTTAAGATGAGGATCATTGTCATATTTCAAGACACCAAACACATACATCAGCAATGAACTCAACCTACATCAAATATTTCACGAGGAAAAAGGGAATACTTGACCATGGAAAGGATGCAGAACTCTTAGGACAACAGACACAGACAAAGCACACTCTAGCAGAGAAGCCAGTCTGGCACTATAACCAAGGAACAGCAAGAAGGTTCATAAGAATGGTCCACATGAGATCCTGGAGCTAGCATTATGGATCAAACATGTACCCTAGTATTCATAAAGTAATAGTGCTATTTTTCTATCAACTTAAACTTTTTAGAAACTGATAATTTGTTGTGAGATATGATATCTACCTATAGAGATAAATATCTAACATGTTGAATTGAATTCATTGAAAGGAACTCAAAACACACACACACACACACAAAAGAAATATTAGAATACAAATTAAGTGATAAAACTCATCATTTATTAACTTGAACTATTGGGAAAATGAATAACATAGCTTATTGCCTTCTAGTTTGCTCCAAGCATGAATCAGATGCTTCACTTCCCCCATATGAATGTAAGTTTCCAAGAGGAATAACTAAGAACCAGTTTAGAAATCAAAATCAGACCAAGTATCCCTGAAAATCTCTCCATAGGTGATACCGCAAGTGGTTGAATCTCAATCAACATTGCGTGGAAATCTCATGGATTTCAAGAAGTTGCAATTTTCCTGACGCTCAGCCTAAGACATGTTTCCAAGATGATCTGAACAGCCATCCCAAATGTGGTTGTAGAGAATCACCAATTGTCAAGAGCCCTTTTATTCTTATATTCTTCTTAATAAAGCATAGCTCTAGGTCCATGAAAGTTGGTACAAAAGATACAAATACATTTGGGAAAAAAACAAAACAAAAGATTTAGGTTCAAATCTTGCCTGATAAAAAAGCAAAGCACAAGCCTTACAATATAATAATAAACTTAACAAAAGAAACTAAAAAATTTCTGATCTTGCTAGAACTATGAGAAACAGTCAGATTAATATGATTTCACTAGTAATGACTGATGATATTGACAATGACAACAATGGCCATCAGAATAAGGACAATTACAATATTAGTAGAGACCATTACAGCAAACTGAACAGCAGCAGTAACGATGGTAATGATGCTATACTGATATGCTTACCTCGCAGGTTAGACTTAAAACCACAGCTAGTTAAATGATTTGCTAGTGCCTCTCCTAGCTGTTTTTGCCAGTTTGGCAAAACCTTGGCTTCAGATACAGGCCACACTACAGCTGTCTCTGTTGTAAGATTCACGGTAGCAGATGACACTTGTGGCTGGCCCAGATTACAATCAAATGAAGCGCAAAGATTTAGTTGCAAAGCAAGCAAAATTTCTCAAATGTCAAAAGGAGAGAAATGGGAGTGAGATGAACATCAAGAATATTAAAACCATTCACCTACCCTATCCCACTCCGGTAGACGGCTAGTTAAATTGTGTTTAATTACATGGACCTGAACTGCCAGGTTTAAATTAATCTCACAACTCTGGTGCTTGTCCTCCAGTAAATAAGTCCATGCATTCACTGTTTATATTTTACTTTTGCCATATTTTCTTGATATCTTGCGTTCCTGGCACTAAAGAGCACTAAAGGGTATTCAGCCTTAGCTCCAATCGATCAGAAATCCACATTAAAATTCCACACTTAAACTTATGTAGGTTCCAATTTCGCAGATTTCAAAATTACAAATCTAATTCAATCTGTTCCAACAGCAACAAAAGCAGCAATTATCAAGATTTCTCACATCTATTTTCAAGCGACCAAAGACTCATCAGGACAGGACAAGAAGTTTGGTTTACAAGTATCATACCCCAAAAATACCGAAAAAAAAAAGAAGAAAAAAAGAACAAACTCTTTACATTTTTCAGATCTTCAAACTTAGCAAAACTACCCAAAGCTACGATTGTCAGTAACTCAAAACCCAAATACTTATCGCCTAAAAGTATTGAAAAACAAAAAGGGAATAGCTCACCTGATTCTCTAGAATTCTTTTCACACTAGCTGCACATCCTCCACAAGTCATTTCCTACCATACAAGCACAGAAACAAAACAAAATAACGAAAATGCAAAGACAAAAATGAGAACTCAACTAAGCAGTAGCCAGGAGAGAGAGGTCATACTCCAACATCGAGTATGATCACATCAGGCGAGAGCGCGAAGACCTCCTCAGGCCCTCCGGAGACCAAATTCCCCTTCGCATTACCACCGTCGGATCCATTATCTCCCCCACCGCCACCTCCGGCTTCGCTCCCTCCGCCGAAGCCACCACCACCGGACGAGAAGGAAGCAGCAGAGCCTGCCACGCACCGTGGAAGGCATCTTGCAGGAGGCACTGCCGCCGCAGCGGACAGACTTCTCGGAATTGACGAGAAAGCGAAACCGCCAGCGCACCTGAGTCGGTGAGCTAGGACTCGAGTGAAAGAAGCATTGCAGAGGCGATGGCGGGTTAGGGCTTTGGAGACCGTGAGGAGCGCTATCGTCGTCGTTGACAAGGGAAGCGCTGACTCCATTGAAGCAAGTGAGGGATGACTCCGCTTCCACTCGATCTTATCAGCAGCGCTGGCGCGACTTCCCAGCACCAAGAAAAGCCTCCAGCGAAAATATTTAGTGCATATAAACCGACAGCTATTGGAAAACATACAGAATTTAGTTGACGACCTGCAAAAGAAAATTAAAATCTGTAAATTACTAATGCACAAAAAAAGGCACACCACAATTATGGTATAAATAAAATCTTTTTTTTATCCACACATACCCAACTTATTTGCACAATTCCATAAAAAAATAAACAATAAACCCTACCTCTTAGGTTCATGGATTAAGTGAAATATTTTGTCAACAAATGCTTAACTCAATAATGAATAAACACTATTTAGAATTTATTAGTCCAAAGCTCAATATTTCCAAATGTGCATAAATGGATGTGTGAATATACTAAAAAAAATGTACACAATTACATCCATAAAGTATAGAGATTTTCTTAACTGCTACGTTAATGCATAAAATAACACTAATATGTATATTTGTTTCAAAGCACAAATCTATAAAGGATATAAGGCATTTTCAATCAAAATAAGTACTTTAATCAAAGCATCTATGTTTAAAGATCCAAATTTGAATAATCAAACGTCTGAAGTATTTGAAAGAACAATCATCAATATTAATATTTTAATGTTATGCGTATCAACTTATCCAAAAAAATTCCCATTTTAAAGAACTTCAATTTATTTAGAACTTTTCTCCTTTGCTACGCAAAATATGAAAAAAACTAAATACATTACCTTAAGTTATTACAGATATAAAATACATTACCTTGAGTTATTATAATATTTTGATTCTAAAACAAGAGTTTAGACTTTTGTATTGATTTTAAAAAAAATCATTTTCTTTTGTTACTGATTTAAAATTTTTTAGAGATTCTATTTCTAATTCTTTTAAGTTAGTTGTTCTAAAATCTCGTGCTTTAGTTCCCTCTACTTATTTTCTTAAATTTTCTTTTTTTTTTTACAATACATTTTTTAGAACATGAGATTTTCTAATAAAAACATGTTAAATGATTTCAAATTATAGTTGTTTTATAGTAATAAATTAAATCATCAATAAAATTATAAGAGATTTCTTTATTAATTAGAAATAGAATTCAACTAATGTTTGTCAAGATGTGGCCAATGAATCTCATATTGTTAATAAAAATAAGATAATATGTTTCATCACCTTTTAATTAACTTTTAGGTTAAATAATGAGTCTCTTAATAGTTTTCAAGAATATTATTTAATCAGTAACAGTCAACTTATTTGATCTCCCTAAGACTTAAATAGAACTTATGGTTCTTAGTATTTTAATAAATAAATAATAGTAGATTTCTCAAGACTAAGAACAAACCAAGCATATGAATGGAGCAAATTATAAGTCTAAAATGCATATTCTAATGACAGTAAGTAGTACCATCATAAGCACATCCACCTTTGAAAATTAATTATGCGCTAATGGTTCTTTTAATGTATTGTTTTTAAGTATAGACTTTTGAACTACAACTACGGACATACATTATTTATCCTGTTCAATTAGGCCCATCGAAAATATTATTGTGATGAAAAAATAAAAAATAAAAAATTGCATTGTTATTATCTTAAATTTAGAAATAGGTATCAAAATATATGTTGAGCCCAAATAATTGTTTCACAAATCCCTAGATCAATATAGTACAACATAAAAAGTCATAATCATTTTACATCATACATAAAAAAAAAAACAATTAACATGATAATACAACAGTAATCATAATAACATGGGAAATGCAAGATTATACATTAAATCTCAATTTAATTTGATAGGAAGTAGAAATATCTTTGTGACAAAACTTTGTGAAACTAAGGCCGCGTAAAAGCTACTTTCATGCATCCAAAACCATCATGTTATGCAAGGAAAAAAAATATTACAAAGCAACTTAAAAGAGAGTCTCGTTATCAATGATATTATTGGCCACGGGGCAGTGGATGCATGAAAACATCAAGCATACAAGCACCAACAAGTCTAAAATCAAACTAGCATTGAAGACTAAGTCCACCTTTTTCACCCAGGATCAAAATACCAATCAAACTAAAATAATTTCCTTTTAAGTTATCAACAACAATGAAAATTAGATTACTTTGTTTTGGCATTTGTTTTTACCTTGTTTATCCTTTTCCTCCATTATTTAGGGTATTTTATCTTTAGTAGTACAGGTAACAATGATGTATACAAATTCGGAACATAAGTTATAAACAAGAGAATATTAAAGATTTCAACCATAGAAATTCTTAAGTCTGGCACAAGATAGTATTAGATCTGATAAGTGCATTAAATGTAATGGAATTACATCATTCTTTCAAAACAATACCCATCCAACTCGTTTCAGGCTTAAAGGAGCAATTGAAAAAAATTAACAATTTTTTTTATTTCAAATAATATTTTGATGTTGTGTCAAAACATATAAATGCCAAGTAGTTTGATTAGCTTAATTATGTTAAGTGATCAGAAAAAGAGATTATTAGGAAATGAATATTAAATAATAAAATTCTGAATTGAATATTTGAATATTAATTTGTAATACAAATAAATGTTTTATGGGTGTTTTAGAAAAATTGAACAAAATGATAAAATAGACCTATAATACTAATTGCGTGAGATCTATCCAGTACAAAATGTAAAAACATACAATAAGAATATCATTAATTTCTTTTCCCATTGAAGTAAGTTCAAAAAAAAAAAAATCTATTGACCAAAAATGAAACTACTAAAAGGATTATGATCAGATATTTTATTTCTTGAATCCAATGACTATTATCATTTATAGTAAACGAAAATATCATTTGGGCCTATAAAATTCTTAAAAGTAGATCAAAATAAGAATAATTTAACATTATGAACAAAAGAAAGGACTTTTTAGGATTTACTTTTTCTAATTTTTTAAACACCTTGAACCTATTAAATATCCTTGGATGTTGGGAGGCTGCAATGACCTTTCGAATGGCCCAAAGTTTGTCCCTGTTGTGCCTATTGGCAACTGGGAAGCTTTTGTCATAGGAAACTATGTGGTATGTTAGGAGTAGTACGCCAACTCTAACCAAACCTCCTAATTGCGATTGTACAACTAGTTTTACTTCTTGGTCGATTATCCTATTATCCTATGAGGACAAAGTAACTAGAGAGACTTTCTTTGTGTCTACCATTTGTCTATTTTTGCAACTTATTACACATTTTGTATGTTTTGTTTTTGTTAGTGATTTACGTTATTTATTTATTTTTAACCTAGGTTTGATCTTTTGGTTAAAAAAAAATTAGGTTTTAATTGAGGTGAGAATTTATCCTTCTATTTGGATGGTTTTCTTGAGAAGTATTTTCCTTTACTCACTAACTATAACTTTAGTTAAATTTAATGTGTCTTATTGTTAGAGAAATGCCATGCCATGTCATCAATTGTCTCCATGTCAACCATGTCACTTGACACAGAAGCCTTATTAAGCTGAGGTGACCTAGTTGCGACATGCAACTAAATGTAACCTACAAGCGATCCAAGTGTGACCCAAAGCCCCATCGTCCCTAATCAGCAAACCCTAGCCATTGATTGGAAAATTTAACCCCAATCTACACAGAATTGCAATTGTAAATTGTTTGATTTCTTTCCAATTTTGTTTTTGGATTGATATTCTATAAATTGTATCTTTGTATCTCTTGCAAATTAATGAGGAAAATCATAAAATTCATTTTTTTTTATTTCTAACCATCTTCTCTTCTTTATTCTTCATTCCTGAACAACTAGAACTCTAGCAATCCTTTTTTTGTCCTTTCTTTTCTTTCATGGTATCAAAAGTCTAAGGCATATGCCCTTTTTTAATTGGAAATACTACCATTTTTGAAATCATTGATGGTTTCCCCATTAAGTGAGTCCTCCCCCCACCCATCTTATTCCAACCCACCCATTCCCTCTTTGACCTTCTTTTTTTTTTTAAAAAAAAAAAAATTGTGACATTGTTATTGATAGTACAAGTTGATGTAAATATCAAACCTCTTAAAAGAATACATGGTAAGGGATAAACTTAACCCTTTATGATATCGACCCAACTAGTGGGTTGAAAAATAAGTACATATGGAAAATCTTTCATGATATGAGTCATTTAGAATAAAGTACCTTTATTCATAGGGTCATGTAATGTTGAAGACCCAATTGATCTTCCCATGCCATTTTCCTGCAATTGCTTGGGAGATAGCCCAATGTTGTCATTATTTGTTACCTAGTAATTGAATGACAAAAATTGGCTAAACTATCTGCTAGAAAATTTGCCTCATGAAAGACGTGTGATATCTTGACTTATGACGTTAAGAATCTCGAATATTGTCTAAGTTCATATTCTAAATTCCATAGGATTGGAAAAACCTTTTTAATGCTTTGAACCATAAGAAAAGAATCTGCTTCAATTTCTTCAATAATAATCCCTTTTTGATAACAAATTTTGAGACCATTCAATAATGCAAGGACCTTTGCTCTAACACTATTTCCTTGGCCTATATTGATAGCATAAGCAAGGATGACACTTCCTCTCCAGTCATGCACCACTCCTTTTCCCACATAAGCACCACTAATTCATGATCCATCTGTGTTCAATTTTAAAAAACCTTAAGAAGGACACAAACAGTGAACCATACAACCTCTACGAAAGGTAACAATGCTATTGGAACATTTATGGCTTGGAGTCTTATGCAATCTTTCATAGAAGGGAGAGAGCTAGTTAGGACAAAATTCATTAATAGTTGTGTTTCTGCCAACATTTCCCCAATCAATACTAATATGAAAAAGTGTTTATTCAAGTTTGCAACATTATTTTTAGCCAACCAAATCTGCCTTAGAGTGTTACAACAAATTAGAGCCATTAACATTCCTCCTTGTGTTAAGCTATGTGCTTTATGGAACCAATTCTCAACCATATGTGAAATTTTGTCTCTTCTTATTGAAACTTGCAACATATTACATAAGTGATTCCACATTCTTGTGGTTAACTCTCCTTGAAAGAAAAGGTGATCAATAGTCTCATATCATGGAGAAGAATAACAATAACATCTATAAGCAAGTGAAAAGCCACACTCATAAATTTTGTTATTTGTAGGAAAATCGTTATACATCACCCTCCATATAAAGAAATGTATCTTGGGAGGCAAATACTTATTCCATAGAAACTGGCTCCAATTCTTCTTCTTATCATGTGTCATTTGATATTCACATACCATTGTTGTTGTAAATGCCTCATTTAGAGTTAATTCAAAAACCAATTTATCTAAATCATTGATGAAAGTTATGTGGCTCTTTTATGCTTGTTGTAATGGTGAAAAGGTGGATTCTAAAAACTTTGGATCCTCCATAGCATCTTGTATACTTTTTTGGCTATCTTCATAAAAAAGGTGCTACAAAAGTTCATCTAACCATTTGTCTGTCTAGAAAGATTTTGCTCCATTCTACACTATCCATCTGCTATGTAGCAAAACAAAAGGAATGTGAGTACAAAAAGTGCCCTAATAATGTGAGGCAAGAATATTTCTTGGTTGATGATAGGCTACCACAAGATCTCTATATTTCATTCTCATGAATTGTGCCCACAAGGATTCCCCCGTCACAAAATTCCAAGGCATCTTTACTTGTAAAATCTCCATTACAATGGTCATATCTTTTGTTCCCAAACCTCCTTCATCCATAAGGCGGCAAGCTTCATCCCATCCTACCCAATGCACTTGATGCTCTCCCATATTGTTCCATTAGAACATAACTAAAATCTTATTTATTTCTTGTATCACCGATTTCGGTGCTTTGGTCACTAATAAGCTATGTATAGGAATCGAAGATAGAACACTCTTGATTAATACAATTTTCCCTCCATGTGATAGGAGCTTATTTTTTCAATTACAAATTCTTCTTGTGATCTTGGTTAGAAGTTTATCAAAATACATTCTCAATGCCCCGCCCTTGAACAATGGAACCCCTAAGTACTTCATTGGTAACTATCTAGAAGTGAATCTTGTCCATTGTAGTACATGTTATTTTCTTTGTGAAAGGGTCTTCTTGGTCAATGGGAAGTTACATTTAGCCACATTGACCTTCTGACCAAGATGAAATTCAAATTCTCTAAAAAATCCCATGTAATTTTTAATTGACCTTTGTTACCCGTTTAAGAAAATTATCATATCATCTATGTATAAAAGGTGAAAGACATATCCAAAATTATTGGTAGCTTTATATCTCCCTATCCCCTTTAACTTGCAAAAGATGTTTCAATTTTCATGAAAAAGCTTCCTGTGCAAGGATGAACAAACTAGGAGACAACAAATTCCCTTGTTGTAATCCTCTTATGGATTTGAAAAAATAAAATTTCTTACCCTAAAGCTGAATGGAGAACTAGTTATCAAAATACAACGGTACATTATATTAATCCATGTGTTTAAGAATCCATATCTTTTCATCACCTTTAATAGGCCATTCTATTCTATCATAAGCTTTTAACATATCCAATTTGATTATCACATTACCTTCATGCACCTTTTGTTGATCTTGTGCACCATCTTTTGAGCTAGAGCAATATTCTCTTGAATAGATTGGTCATTTACAAAACCAGACTATTCTAGTGATATTACTTTGGGAAGCAGCATAGCTAGTCTATCATTTAAAAATTTTGCCCAAATCTTGTATCTATATGTGCACAAACTTATCAGCTTAAGATTTGAAAAGCTATTTGGTTAGGCCACTTTAGGGATAAGTGCCAAAACCATCGCAGTTGAACTTTTTAGGATATACCCTCTAAAAAAATATGTGACTGCTTCATATAAATCATTTCTTACCACTTTTTGTGCCATCTTAAAGAAATGCCTAGTAAAACCATCAGGGCTTGGAGCACTATTAGGATCTATATTCTTAATTGCTTGTTACACCTCTTCCCAAGTTGGAATTCTACACAACATGCTCTCTTCCTCTGTCACTAAATTAAGGATGTGACATAGAAAGTCATTCCTTTCCTGATTATAATATTGCCTTTGCCTTTGCACATTGTTAGATGTGAGTAAATCCTTATAAAATTCCATAGCCATTAGACCTAACACCTCTACCTCATCTATCCTTGTCCCACTTGAAAGTTGAAAATTGTAGCATGTAGCTTGATGTCTCTCGCTTATACAAGCATGGAAATAAGCAGAATTTCTATTCTCCTCATTTAACCATTCGATTCAGGCCTTATCTCATAATGCACTTTCGTCCTTCCTAACAATCTAAATTATTGTTTTTGCACTTCTTGCAAATCTTTGAGAATTGTTTTTAACCAAGCCTCTTGTAACTAGCTCTCCATATCTTGCACATGTTCGAAGACTTTTGCTATTCTCTATTCCTTATTGCTTTTAGTTTGCTTAACCCACTATAATAAAGCTTTTTTAACTTGTATGCATCTCATATATAAGTAGACCCAAGGAAGGGTTGAGGAGTAACCAGTCCATTTTGTAGTTATCATCTCTTTTGTAGATGGATTCTCCAACCATTAACACTGAAAATGAAATGACCCTACACCTTGGAAAATGTTTCATGGTTTAATTAACAAAGGATGGTGATTTAATCCCATTTTTGTTAAATGATGCACCTTTAAAGTGGAGAATGTTACTGAGGCTTCCAAGTTACAAAGTACTATATCCAACTGATAACTCTATTTTGTATAGAGTTATGTGATTATTTAGACAATATTTATATATTGTCTAAGTATTTGTTAAGTTATATTGTCATTTTGTCTATATTTACATAAGTTTTGTTATTTCATGTAGTAAACCCCAAATAAAAGGAAATAAGTAGCAAATCAAAGACAAAGAAGAAAACAACAAAGAAAATGAGGAGATTGTCACACGATGGAAATGAAAAGGAAAAGAGAAAAAAAAAAGAGTAAAAAGTAAAGAGATTGAATTAACAAGGGAGAAAAAGATTAAAAAAAAGGGGAGAAAGTCATGCGGGGTGTTATTGTGATAGAATCATGTGAATATAACAGAGAAAGGAGGTCGAAGTGACTTAGGAGAGAGGCCATGTGACATGAGGCTGGGAAGAAG
Source organism: Casuarina cunninghamiana (assembly GCA_028551485.1). Classification (NCBI taxonomy): domain Eukaryota; kingdom Viridiplantae; phylum Streptophyta; class Magnoliopsida; order Fagales; family Casuarinaceae; genus Casuarina; species Casuarina cunninghamiana. The sequence continues at coordinate 12,559,777 of CM052371.1, forward strand.
GCACAATCACACGAAAGCCAACCTAACATTCTTCTCTGGCCAAAAGTTTTGACAAAGTTGTATTTTCTGGCAAGGGGTCGTGTTTTTCTATGAAAGGACAATCCAAGAATGTATAAACATTGTCTGGACAATTTTCTGGCACATCTCGAGTAGATCTACCTGTTTTTTGGTATGATCTGTGCCTTTAGGCCACCTACAGCTAGCTTTTAGCGAAGACAAATAATGAACGCCATCTAGGTTCGTTTTTGGCAAATCTATGCTTTTTGGGGGCGAAGTAGCTTGAGTTCTTGGTGGATCGGCGATCTAGGGCTCCTCTCCAGCAATTTTAAAGATTTTTGTGATGATTGGTAGTAGTGTACAATAGCATATGGCAGCGTATGGTGGCATGTGGAGGCGTGAGGCTGCTTGTTTTCTTCCCTTTCTCTTGATATGCAGATTTGTGCAAAATTTCCTTGAATTGAAGACATTTTGATGACAACTTTCATGTTTTTAATTTGAATAATATTTTGTTCAATTTCTAGCACTGTTTCTATTTGTGTAAATACTATGTTTTAGTTTATTGTGTTAGAGCTACGATGTAACTTGATTATGATGTATGAATGACATGATTATTTGTGTTTTGTGAGACATTTTATGAATGTGAAGTTGCATGTTACTGAGCTTAATGCATTTGAGTGATTAGCTACCACTTAGATGAGCTGATTTGCATGTTAAAGATTGATGAGAAATAACATGTAGTTGCTTATTGTAATATGCAATCATAGATTAATATGGCTAGACATATATCATATGATTTGTGTGGCTTTAAGTGTAAACTGGAATATTCACATTATTTTAATGCACTTAGTTCATTTAATTCATGGGTAGAAATACAGTGAGTTAATGAGCTAAGTAAGTTTGTTATACCTAGACATAGGATAATGAATAAATTAAGAAATTTCGCCATCACATAAGTAGAATTAATCTTGCTAGCATAAATAATTGATATTTGTACATAGTAGTTAGGTAAAATCGGACGTTCTAGCATGTTTCATTAATCAAATATAGGTTAAATTTAGTTGTTTAATCCATGTTTTACCATTTCAATTTGTTAGATATGTTGGAAAATAGGGTTTTGTTGTGACTAAAAATATTTTTTTGTAAATATCAATTTTCAAATTATGTTTTTCTAGATGTGCAAAAAGAAAAACTATAGGAAGTAAAAGGTGTACAAATTATAATATCAATTAATGATATTATAAAGTAACCGGGTTCCTACATTTCCTCATAAACTATATTCTTAAAGTTTTTGTGACATATATTCAAATATATGTTGATTATTTGAATATATTGATTATTTAAATATTTCTTTAAGAAATATAAAATATATTTGAATATATTTTATTTTAGGAATATGATACTTGGTTTGATGAAATTACAGGAACAATATATTAGCTCAAAATCAATATATGCAATACATTCTACATGCTGAATATGTTATTACTGTACTGGACTTTTGCTGCTGGATTGTGAGAATATAGGTGCGGCCCAAGTTCACGTCAACCTGATCCCGTTCCTTGTTACGGTGTCGTCTTGATCATATCAGAGGCCTTCCTTGTTACGGTGTCGTCTTGATCATATCATAGGCTTCCTTGTTACGGTGTCGTCTTGATCATATTAGAGGCTTCCTTGTTACAGTGTCATCTTGATCATATCAGAAGCTTCCTTGCTACGCTTGCTGGCTACGACGTCGTCTCACTTAAGGGCACATAAGAGACGCTTATTCTTCAAGGGGTCATGCCCTTGCCGCTTCACTTCATTTCTCCCCGATGCTTCCTTCTCCTCTCTCAAGCGCCGAAACCTCAACGGGAGGAATCTGGAGGAGACGGGCTGTCAGAACGGTCGGATTTCGAATCAGAATGTTGAAATGAGGCTGATTTGATAGATAGCCTACTATTCCTAACGTGAAGAAGGCTATAGTTCAGGTTTGATTCAAAGAAAAGCCCTAGATCTACTTCTATTTAAAGGAGATGTATATGTGAAGGTTTTCTCTTGATGATTTACATCTATTTGAAGCGTTCCCTTTGTGAAGAAAATTGACTAAGCTTACTTACCATTTGATTCGAGATTGTTCATCATTCGGTGGTTCATAAGCATTTGGTGATATTGAATTATTTGGTTTGATCTTCGATTATATTTTCAATCATAGCTTGTATAACATTATTTATGTGCTGATTTCACTTATAAACATTCTCTGCACATAATAAATTTTGAGGAAAGTCCAAAACCCTAATTTCTTCAAATTGGAGATTTCATGATAGGAGCTTTGTATCTTGATATATTTGTTTGAATAGCTCCTCTGATTAGCAATATCCCATAAACTAACACATTATTTGGGGATTTGCTATTGTATATGATCTTTTGATCATTATTTGTATTCGGACTTGATAATTCATTTGAGAATGAATTATTTGGATTAGGGAGAACGTATTCTCCTAATCAGGTTGAGTAAAGGTGACTTCAATCGGTTGGATTGAAGTAGAAGAGGGTGGACGTAGGACTCTGAAATAGAGTGCCGAACCACCGTGGTAAATTGGGTGTTGATTCTCTTTCTCCCTACTTCCTTAAACAATTATGTTTGATTACTTTTTATCATATAAATTGCAAAATTGTTTGATTGAATAATTTTAAGAAAAACAAAAGTACAGTTTTGGTACAAAAACAATTCAACCCCCCTTCTTGTTAAGCCATAAAACCCAACAAGATAAACTCCAAGAACTATTCACCATTAATAATTAGTTAGCTTAGTAATCATTAGTCTTTATGGGATGACACTCGTAGTCATCATTATATTACTTGTTCAACATATACACTTGCATGTAAAATTTCACCAAACACCAAACTTGCCTATATTTTACATGAACTAGAGATTTTGTTGCACTAATTCAATGGAGAACCTAAAAAAACCACAATCTTGCAGCCTTTTATTACATATAAAATTCTTGAATTCTATACTTGCCACCCTTGAATGCTATCTACCTCTTCTCTTTTCTTCTTGACATAAGATAGCCTTGAAATCTCCTCCAAGTATCCATGGCTTGCTAGCGGTTTATAATCTTTCTAAATGTTACCATAATGACTGTCGAATAACATAATCAGTGCTAGCATATACCTCTGTCAACAAAAATTACTTTCCCCCCATTTACACATTTACTATAATACTTTGACTTGAAGATTCAACTAGTTCCACTCTTACATTTGTTTTCCACATTAACCATATATGTGTGTTTTCTAAATTACAATGTAGAAAATTAGGAAATCCTAACTTCCTTGCCATTTGGCTTAATTGCTCACCAAAATGTTTTGGCTCCAAAAGAGCTACTAAAGATACTTTATTATGCTTGGATTCTCTTTTAAGAAAATCCATTTTATTTAGAGGACTCAATGCTTTAATATTCCATATAATAAAATTAGACACGAGAGATAGAGGGTTTTTTACCATCCTTGGCAAGAGACCTACTATTTGAACTGTTATTTTCTTTTTGGTTTTCTTCCTTGTCCTCTATCTTCTGCATCGTATGACATTCAATATTAATTCTTTGATTCTCCAAGTCTTCCTCAAACAATATTGTAAACTGATTCATCAACTGTGTATCCTTTTGAGTATTGCCAAAAATGTGAGGCTTGCTTGCCTATTTCTAACCTTTTTGTATTTCTAATATTCTTTGTCCTTTTCACCCTTCCATAAGTCAAAATCATTTTTGTTTCATTATACCTCCCATAACTCCTATTTGCTAATTTCCTTATACCTCCCATAACTCTTGAAGCCACATGTTGAATATCTCTTGAATTCAGTTGCATTACTTTTCCTTTTTCTTGCTATGATGTTTTTTGTAATTGACTTGTCCTTCCTTTACTCTCCCTTATGCTTGGAATCTCCTGATTTGAACTCCCTTTCTTGGTTGAAACTGTTACTTTAACTTGGGGAACATCCTCTATAAGAACATGTGAATCTATAGTGCCTTGGATCACACCATTCACCTGTTACTAGTCTACACTAGGTTTTCTTTCCATGTTACGTTGTGGCTATGTTTCTACACTAAGCACTAGTTGTTTGTCCACATTGTTCCCAATTACCACAATAGTTGTGGCATCATTTAGCTTGCATTCATCATTTGCATTGTATTCTCCAGTTGCTTCAGTTGGTTTGGATGCATTTTATCAAGCAACCTGAATTTTTCGACAATAGTACCTTCCGTGGCCTTGTAGACGACAATGGGTGCAAAACCCAATCTTAGTCTCATACTTTATATGCTGAAGATATGGTTTTCGAGATCTTGATGTGACCTAGAAAGCTGTTGGCAACAATTGCTCTAGATCCATCTCAAGGCACACTTATGCATAAATTAGATGTTTGTACTTCTTTGTGTGCAGATTAGATGAAAGGTTTCTTCCTAATTGATTGCAAATCTTCTTCAAAGCTCCTGGATTATGAAATGTGGAAGGTAGATAAGGCAAACGAATCCAGATCACTATTGTGGATGGATCGCCAACTACTTCCTCCTCTAGATGAAAAAGCAAGTATCAAACACCTTGAAACAACCTCCTTGCATGTGACCACGCTGTGGCAAAATTGCCTTCCATTTAGGGGTGAATTGTAATATCTCTTGGCGACTTAAAACTCACCACTACTAGAAATTGCAAGCCCCAAACTGAATTAACATGGGTTTCAAAGTCATCTACTAAGGGCCTCTTATCAAAAAATCTCTCAACAAGCATTAAACAGTGGTAAGTCGCCACTGCTTACAACTCTTCATTTCAGAAGATGACATTTGGCCTCCCATCTATCATTGTTAGTGCATGTCTTGCCATGGATGCTTTAGGAATGTTTGGAAGTTTTGTAATATCAAGGTAGGGGGCTTATGCAGCCACACAATAAGATTTGCAAAAGGGAAAATTGTTGGTGATTTGGAATGTTTCTACAGTAGAACCTTTTGGGTATATGGCATGGGTCATTCTAGCATCAAGATCATTTAAGGTTCATGGTTTGTCTTTGGGTTTGCTTAGGTTAATGCCAATGAGATGTTGTTGAAAGGGAATGAAAATTTAAAAGTGTTATGGACCTCCCACAGTGGGTGGGGTGGTCGTTTTGGCAAAATAACCGTTTGGATCTTGGTGGTTATTGGTTTGTTCCAAGGGTTGTTAGGTTGTTGGGTTGTTTAGGGGGTTGTTAGGTTGTTAGATTGTTTGAGTGATCTCAATTAGTTTGACACTGGTGTGACATCATCAGAAAATGATGTTTGTTATGGACCCCCCAACAGTGGGTGGAGTGGTCATTCGGACAAACATTGCGATGCCGATAAGGTCGAACCCTAAGTGCATTCTTGGTCCCCACTTGGTCAATGCTAAGTTAAATAAGAAAGGTTAGAGCACCTCAAGCTGTGTGTTATGGGTATCACTTATGAGGAGCATAATGAATCAAAACCTACCTCCCTCCTTAACCTCACTAAAGTAGTTCGATAGGTTACATTATGTGGTCTTAAAGGCTTATTTTCTCATCTTTCACCAACTTTTCTTGATTCTAAAAGGAATAAAAAATCACCACCCTAAACTTTCAAGAAATTGGATGGTGAAACCACCCCAAACTTTGACTACATTACTTGGCTCATGTAAGACCAAGTAGTGTTTAGCTCATTAATGGCCATTTCCATGAACACCGTAGTGACACAACTCATGGACATGAAGATGTCAACTAAAGCATGGGCTTTCCTAAAATAAATGCACACAGCTTAGTTGTCAACACGTGAGTTGACACTACAGATGGAATTGCAAATCATCACTCATGGCAATTGGTCTATGAAAGTCCCTCAACAATGTAAAGGCCATCATCCACCAACTTAGTGTGATTGGCCAAACCATCTCTAAGTCTAAGTACTAGACCTAGGTCTTCCATGGTCTTAGGGATAACTTTGATGGCCTTGCGATGTCGGTTTCTACTATGTAGTACCAGACCAATACTCTTAGCTAAGAAGCCTTCCATGGTCATTTGCTAGCATATAAAAGGTTAGGACTACCAATGACAGCTAACCACATCTCTAGTGCCAGTGTTTGCCATGTTTGTTGACCTTAATTCTGGGTGCACCAACCATACTTATCTAGGCCCAAACAGATCTTACTAGCTTATCAACCACCATCGACACATGTGGGCTAGCCCAATCTAGATAGGCTTATCCCTAACCCACAAGCCCAAAATTAGCCTCCTAATTACAATAATTGTGAGCCTTGTCACAATAGGCCTTACTACCACCTTTGTCGCTGCCCTTGTCACCATGTTGCCAATTGTAGGGAGAGATTCAATCATGCCTTCAACCCACCTACTAGTTAGGCCCTGCAAGCTCAACCCATTTATCCTTCTCCCTAAGCCCATTATGCATACCCTACTCCTACTTATTACCTCTAGGCCCACTATACCCATCTCCCTCCTCCACTACCTTATATAAGTCCCCCACTAGTCTTATATAACCCCTCTCCACCACCGTTTTCTTTAGATTTGGCCTCCTAACATCTCGACTCTGGCACCTCTCATCATATCACTAACTCTACTTCCACTCTCTCCAATGCCACTCCCTACAATGGCACCTAGCAACTTCTTGTGGGTTATGGCGTTTCCCTCCTTGTCACTCATACATGTACTCTTTACATCTCCTCCTTTTGGTTGTCAAATGTTCTCATTGCTTTGTCTATTACTAAAAATTTGTTATTTGTCTTTAAATTTTCTTTTGATAATAATTGCTTCTTCTTGTTTTTGGTACATCATTTCTAGGATATCTCTTGTTGCATATCATCATCTTTGACACCCTTGATTGTGGTCTAAATCAAGTCTTTGCCTTGGGTGCTTCCTTGTCTCCTTATCCATTCACAACTATTTGCTCCAGTTCTCTTGTTTTGTAGCATCATTGACTAGGTCATCCTTCCTTTGTATGCTTGCTTGTTTATTGAAGTCTACTAATATTAATGTCTCACCTATCATGTGCCCTTTATAAGGCATGTGCTTTTAGTAAAAGTCATTGTCTATCTCATCCCTCCATTTTGTCTAGGTTATTAGCCCCATTCTAGTTAGTCCATTTTGATATATGAAATCTCTCTCTCCTATTATGTATGCAATCAAAAATAAATTTTATGTTTGTTTTCTTGATGAATTTTCTCATTTCTCATGATTATATACTTTTTATTCTTGCTCACAATTTTTGGATATCTTTATTACATTTTGTACATTTAGAGAAAATCAACTTCAGTGCAGGCTTTAAGCTATTCAATGAGATGGTGCTCCAAAATTTGTCTCTTATGCCTTTTGCATGTACCTTTAGCAACATGACATTCACCAAAGGCTTTCCTACCCTTATTCCTTTTTTTAAGATAAGGCTGCTGAACATAAACATTGTTACATCATGAAACTTTTGGGACTTTGTCTTTGAAACTACTATATACCTAATTAACTAGTTTTCCATTTCCATCAATGGTAATCTCTCCCTTTGGTAGGTCCTTTTTCACCAACCCCTCCTATTGCCTACCTATGTATTTTTGGGTGTAAAGGCTGATCCTTCATTCACCCGTATGCTCCTCACAAGCTCACCTCCCATTTTTGTATCTTCTTGGGCTACCCTTTGGATTATTACAAGTATCAATGCTACTATCCCACATTTTGGTAATGTTTTATCATGGTTGATGCCCTTTTTTATGAAATGGTTTTCCCTTACCATTCTCTTGCCTCATCTTCATCTTCGACACTAGAACTCATCCTCCTACTCACCTTTGTTACCATCCTAGTCCCACCTTCCTTTAATCTAGCTTCACTAACATCCCTTCCTTCACTACCGTCTAGCCCCAATTCTCTAGAGCCGCCTTTCTACTTTGGCCTCTCCTCCTTGCCTCATTTCTCGGCCCCATTTACTTGACCTATTGCCTACCATCATGATAGTACTAGTCAACGTCCCACCTTGCCTAGACAACATACCTTTGTCTTCACTACCAAAGCTAACCCCTACCTTGACCCAACTTGCTTCAACCAAGTTTTTTGTGATTCCATTGGCAAAAGGCTATGGTTGTGGAGTACATTGCCCTTACCTGAAATGCCACTTGGGCTTTAGCTCCCCTACCTGTTGTATTTACCCTATTGGCTACAAATGGATTTTTAAGGTCAAGCTTTGTGCCAATAGTTCTTTTGAACACTACAAAGCATGCCTAGTGGCGAAAGGGTTTCATTAGTATGATGACATTAGCTTCATTGAGACATTTAACCTCATGGCTAAATCAATGACTATTTGCATTGTCCTATCTCTTACTCCCTCCTGTGGTTGGCCCATTCAATATCTTGATGTATCCAATGCTTTTTTTCATAGATATCTATCTAAAGTGGTCTACATAGAGTAACCACCAAGGTTTATGGACCTTAATCATCCCTTATATGTGTGTCACTTGTATCATTCACTTTATGGCCTAAAGCAAGCCCCTTATGCCTAGTATAAATGCCTCAATAACTTTTTCACATCACTTGGATTTGCCATCTCTATAAATGCCTCAATAACGTTTTCACATCACTTGGCTTCACCATCCTTGTTCCTACTACATACTCCCTAGTACAATATCATTATCCTTGTCTATGTTGATGACATTATTCTCACCAAGTCTCCCTCAAGACCCTTTATCTAGACTGCTCCAAGTCGTCAGCAAGAGTTCGCCATCAAAGACCTTTGCCTTATTCATTATTTTCCTAGTATTGAGGTCTAGTCAATCCCTAATGACCTTTTTCTTCATTAAGCCAAGTTCACCTATGACATTCTTGCTCATGTGAAAATGACTGATGTTAAGGTCATGGCCACTCCTTGCACCATTAATGAACTATTATCCATATAGAGTGGTGAACCCCTCATCTATCCTAGTCTTTATCATAATATTATAGAGGCTCTCCAATACTTAATGCTCATTTGGCCTAACATCACCTATGCTATTAACACTACATGCCAATTTCTTCATCGCCCCACAATTGATCATTAGCAAGTAATGAAACACATCCTTCATTATGTGGCTAACACCCCACATCTTAAGCTTTTGCTTACTCATAGCTCATCCATTTTACTTCATGCCTTCTTTGATGTAAGTTAGGATGATGATCATTATAACCACAACTCGGTTAGTGATTTTTATATTTTTATTGGTTGTAATCTTATCTTATGAAGCTCTCATAAACTACGCACTATGGCTTACTCTAGTACTAAAATAGAATACAAATTCCTTGCTGACACCACTGTTGAACTTATATAGATTATCTAGTCTATGATTTTCGTCCTCTCATGCCATAACCACCCACCCTCTAGTGTGACAACTTGTTTACTTTCTACCTCACTACTAACCTTGTATTTCATGCCCATACAAAACAAATTTAGATTAACTTCCACTTCATTCATGAACACTTAGGCCTTAGCCAACTTCATGTGCAGTTTATCTCCTTAGTGGACCAATGGGCAAACATCTTCACCAGGGTTTTTTCCTTTGCATGCTTTCGCACTCTTGCTCCAAGTTGATGGTCCATTATGCCCTCTCAATGTACAGGGGCATGTTAGAGAAATGCCCCACCAATTCCTTAACACATTAGCCCTAGGAAGCCAACTAGGTGACTCAATTGCAACCCATAACCCAAACGTGACCTGCAAGTAACCTGAGCATGACCTAAAGCCTCATTTCCCCAATCAGTAAACCTTAGCCATTGGTCGAAAAATTCAACCCCACTTTGCAAAAAATGCAATTGTAAATTGTTGAATTTCTTTCCAATCTTGTTTTGGGTTAATGTTTTATAAATTGTCTCTGTATCTATTGCAAATTAATAAGAAAAATTATAAAATTTAAATTCTTTATTTTCGACCATCTCCTTTTCTTTATTCTTTGTTCCTTACAAACTAGGGTTCCAACAATCCTATTTTCCATCCTCTCTTTTCTTTCACTTATATTATTAAAATATTAACATGTTGCATTTTTTTATTTATGAACAATAAAATAAGGAAATAATTTTTTCAATAAAATATTAGAATTTAAAGTTTAGGAGGAGGCACCTTTTTGTACAAAGGAGATAAGTTATTCATATAATAAAACTCTCAAGCTATAGTAACTATGAAGAGGCATGTTAATAATGGTATATAAAATATATTTTGTTACTTAAATCTTCATTAAAAATCACTTTTAAATTGTTAAAATAAGGAAGCCCATCTTAAAATCTATAAGAAGTTAGTAGTTCACAACTTCATTTCTCTCAATGGATAATAAATCTCATTCTTAAACACATTCTCATATGCATCTTTGTGAGGCTAAGGTAAGGAGCAATGCATCCAATTTGAGTAGCTTAGTTGTTTAGAGCATGTGGTTCTTAACCACAACGTTGGAGGTTTGAGTTTGGTCCGAAATCCCCTCCTCCTCTTCTCCCATGTGTGTGTGGGAGAAAAAAAAAAGGATAAAAGGGTAAGGAACAAGGCCAAAAGAAAAGAAAAGAAAAGAAAAGAAAAGAAAAAGAAAAAAAAAAAGAGGCAAGGAAGTCTTAAAAAGCGCTAGAAGGAGGGCTCGAACCTCCGACCTTGTGGTTAACAGCCACACGCTCTAGCCAACTGAGCTATTCCAGCTACATGATTGTAACTCAATTTATATCTAATATATCATAATTCTCATATGTTTCTCTGCCAGGTAATTTTATCATTTCATTAATAACATCGAACATTTTTATTTGATCGGGAATTTTTCATATATTTGATAAAACTCCAGTCTCTCCTCTAGAATTCAACAACGTTTTCCTTACATTGTTCTTCAATACTGGTTTTGGCAATGATTAGTTCGAAAGAGCCCATACATGAATTCCATTCATACGGAGTGCCGAAGCAAATGAGAGTGAAGTTGCTTTCATAGGAAACCTACAGAAACAACTAAGTGAAATCACTCGCTTATCATCTTTACTTCATAATTTTTTAAGAAGAAGCATGCCTTTCAAATCTTGATTTTATGACATTAACATGAATTAAAAGAAAAATACAATAATAACTGATGTTCTTTACAGACCCAACTGAAACATGTTTATTACAAATTGCCATCTATCCTCTCAAACTCACTGGACACATTACTGCAAGCTTCTATATGACACCGACGGAATGCAATAGCAGATGACATTGATTTCTAATATGGACCAGCAGAATACACCTTAATGACCAATAGGGGCCGCTGCCTCTCTCAATTCCTTTCCTTGAAATTGAATATCCTGCAAAGAAAGCTCAGTCATAATCCAAAATCAATGTGTCCGACAAAATATATTATTTTTTTTCAAAAGATAACAGTTAATAATCACTTAGAACCCTACATCCAGAAACAAAACCTTGCCTTTTATGAGATATTTTGACACTGTCAAGCTAGATTGTCATTTTCTTTCCTCCTACCTGTATATAGCTTAATAAGTCTGCTTTTTGTTAAACTTAAACCAAGAATTCACCAATCGATGGAAGTACAGCCAAGTCTCTGTAAGCAACCTGGATCATATCTTCCCTAAGTACTTTTCTATTTGCTTGTCTTCTTGTAAACAGAGATTGTTTCCAATATTAACTTGGTAAGAAGAAACAGCAATTTTTGCCTCATTTGACTGCCTCCAAATCCTATGGGTATGTTAACTGCTGAGAAATGTCAGGTGGAAGATGTCAGTAGATTTGCTAACTCCTAGAATGTTAAACATACTCATCGAGGTGGCATGCTGATGCAGTTCACAGGTCGCATGGGATTTATGCACTCATGGAAACTTGTCTGGCTCTCTTTATGCACGAAGCGTTGCTAAAAATGGGCATGCAGATGGTTTTTCTATTAGTTCTTACAGAACACTTACTCTGTAGATGGAAAAGTAAGTGCCAGAAAAGGATTAGAGAAATACTGTAAGAAGAGAATCCATGCAATCCTACGATATAAGATGCATAACAGATGACAAATAGCTTGTTATCCCAGTAGGTAGGCGGAAAGATTAAAACAAGAAGCTGCTTTGTGGAACTATTTAGATGCAAACTAACGTCTTCTTCAATTGATTCTTCAAGTCATATGATAGGTTGACTTGATTTAGACTTCACAACATCAACATGAAATCCCTCGCTTTTGTCTTTTTATCACTAGTTCGTTTTCAGAAAAATAACTTATTCGTCTGATGAAAAAATACAACGATGTATTTTTTGTGACTATCATGATTGGAAAGCAAAACCACGGAAAATATAGAGAAACTACGTGGTGAAACCAGGATAGAACATCATGATTGGAAAAGGCAAGTAATACTCACAGCTGCAAAGTGGTTAACATCCCGATGGTGAGTTTCATCAGCACGAATCACAGTTATAACATCTTTAAGAGTTGCATCCTTGGGTAGCCTCCAGTAATCTATTGCAATAGCAGGCGCCGGAATATTTTTAACTGCTCCGCCATTGATGGCATTCAAATACTCTGTATATGAGTATACAGCCTCCTCTTCCAGATAACCAACAAATCTATGTGCCACCTTGGGGGAGAGTAGATAAAAAACGAAGTAAGCATTGAAGAAGACTCCCTGCACAGCGAGAACAAGCAGTCTTTCTCGCCATGATGGCTTCACAAGTTCCACCATGGTCATCAGGTGCATTCTTTCATTCTCTGCTTCCTCAAGCAAGGCTTTAATCCAACCACCACTATGCTGGAACTTGCGGAGAGATTTTAGGTGTAGCAGCATCCCTCCTACCATGCCAGGCACAGCTGCCACTGTCTCCAGCAGCAGTGCATGGCATCCATGCCGTTCCTGAACATTTTTTACAATTCAAATCGGAGTCAGAAGCGTAAACTTTGGACATAATGGCAAGAAGAAAACAATTTGCAAATGAGATATCTGTATATGTATATACACTTTGGCAACAGAGCAAGATAGCTGAAAGACATTCTTTGATGTTTTCAAGTTCAGGTCAGTTTAGAAAAGAAAGCTACCTAGTCCACAGAGGAATATACAATCATTTAGTATACAGCACCTCCAAAGCAATTAAAGTAACCTTCTTGAAAGAGCAGAATACAAAATAAACAAAATGACAACAACCGTGGCTTACCTGAAAATACATATCACTTGCAGCTCTAAGAAGTTTCACTGTTCTGAAAGCAAATTTATCCGAAAACAACTTTGGCTCATGGTGCTTTTTCAAATCTACCGATAAATCTGCGTGGTATGTGTCCCATGGCTGTATCAAAAAGGGAAAATTAGTGAGCAACAATTGGTATGTAGATTTGGAATATTGATAACCGATTAATTCATGTCAAATCTATTGAAATCCATGATGCGTCCAGCATGCATCAAGAAATATCGATCACTCAAATTTCTGGATTATGACATCAATCATGGAAGATCCCCACAGTAAATAGAGTATGAATTCAGCCTAAGGTAACCAAAAACGTAAAAGAATTAGAGATACAGAATCGAAGCGGTTACCCTGAAACAGTTCCAAGGCCACTCGGTCCCATCCTCTCTCTTGATCTGAGGGGGGGACAATCCCCAATAGCTCGACACCAACGCAGTGTCATCGCTCTTCTTCTCCTCAGACTTTGTCGCCGCCGGCCCTGGCGTCGCTGAACTCATCGTTCTGGTCCTGTGAAAGCCAGCAAGCGCATTAGCACCGTCGTGCTTACTGAACGTGGAAATGCCACGGCAGCTTTGGTCAACGCCTTCTATCAGGCCCCGGATCAAGCTCCTGGGCACAAAACGATTCATGTTTGACTAGCAAAGAAGATGAAGGTTGGAATCAGGCTTTAACAGAAGTTTACTGGACTAGAATAGTAAGGATTTGAGCATTTATATAGGAGCAGAGGAAAACGCTTAGTTGTATGCTTATCTGGTTGTTTATTGGTCTGAAAGGAATACTTTCGCGGTTAGGACGACCATGTTGGAGGCGGGAATATAAACAGCAGTTAAAAGATATGTGCAAGTTGGAGGAGGAGATTTGGTCATATTCCAATGGAGTGTGGCGACTGCCTTCTTGAAAGATTCTTTCGGCGGCTAAAATACTTTATTATGATGTAATTGTCTCTATTTCACGAGCCAAGATCTTGGTGGTCTCGAACTTACGAGATTCAAGTTAATATTGGTATTCAAATAAATTAACTTTTAATTTTTGATATAATAGTTGAAGATCATAATAAATGAAATTAGAGCAAACCCTCATGTCTCGAATTTAAATCACAAAAGAAGCCTACCCCTATGAAGTAAAACAATCATAATATCATTATAACTGGAATAATAGGTAGCTACAAATGGGTCCTAAAAGTATAATAGAATATTACGATCTTAGAATTGGGGTGAGTTGATACCGTATTAACATGAATTAATCATTGATTAGTCATTAACTCTAAAACTTTTGGTATAATCGTTGAAGATCATAACAATCTCTTTAGGTCCAATTTCTACAATTCCTATAGGAGATAATTTCATAATCCAACCCTTTGGGTTTACTCCTTTTTTCCGGATTTTTTCTTTTTTCACATGCGCACCACACTCATGCATCCCGTGTCCGACCTTGAACCTCTTTGTACCATGCCCCACTAGCAAGTGATGGATTAACGTAGATGATTTGGTTGTATTAAAATAGAAATAATTTTGGGATGTAGAGGAACGAATAGAGGATCCAAATGACGGTCTTGCCCTCGTCTGCGTGTTGAAATTTCACTCTTCCGTGTTATTTCCCTTCTTGGGCAATGGGAGGCTGCAATGTTCAAGACCTATTTGTCCTCTTCAATGCGACTTGACTTTTCAGAAAGAAAAGTCGGATTGACTACGAACAAGAATTGTCCGAATCTTCGCCGCCCAGCAGGGTCCGGGAGAAAAAGTCAGTGTCAAATAAAAAAAAGTTAATCACGTGACAAAATAATCTTCAATTCCTTTATTTTTTTCTAATTCTTTGACTCATTTCTCTCTCAGTCTCTCTGTCTCTCTTTATTTTTTTATTTGTACGAGTGAATCGCATTTATTTTTTTAATCTCTTTTATAGCCAATAACATGCGAATTGATACCTTTATGAGATAATAATGAGAGAAAGCAAATTTCATAAATAAAAAATATTAAACATCTTTGTAATATATATACACACACATATTTGAGATAATATATATGATATGTATTTTACTTATTAATTTACAGCTTTTCATATTTATTTTGCCATGATTACATAATCATATAGAACATTTGCCATTTTGTGCCGTGTTACCCTATATAGCATAAATTCACTCAATTTCTTTTATTCATCCCATTATTGATTGTTGTATATCTTCTTCCTAGTATTTTATTAACTCAAATTATATATCAATTCAATTCATTAGAAGTAGAATTTTATTGAGTCATATTAGTTTGAGTTATTTAGTGTGACATTATGAATTCAATTCTAAAAATTTGAATAAAATTGGAATAATAAATAAATTAGTAAATGTATATTCTTGGAATATAAAAAAATGAATTCAATTGCAAAATATCACAATATCCCAAATTTTTGCACAAAGCTTAACGAACTCCTATGAAGTTTAGTCGTAGGAACGTGATATTCTACATCAAGGGACCTAGATTTTGATTTTAACTCTTTTTTTTTCTGTGTTTTTTTTTTTTTTTGACAACATGAGAGTTCAAGTTGAAATGAGCTACTCTAATTTTGGGGCTTTGTTAGTTGTATTTTAAAAGAGCCCTCTTGTAATAGTGTGTCTGTGGGCTGTGTTTGATAGGAAAGATGGAAAGTGGAGTAGAAGAAGGAAGAAGAAATGAAGTTCAAATTGAATACCTCTTTCCATAGTTTAATAGAAAATAAATTATGATTTTATTTTTTTGTCTTATTTCACGAAATGATAGTTTTAAAGATTAATTGGACGATGGTGGTTACTCGTGAATGCGCATCTCTCTTCTCTATTATTTTATATACCTATTATTTTAACATTTTATCTCTTAGGTGGGTCTCAATGACATGTGTGTTAGGTTTATTTATTTATTTTAAATACATACCTACACATATTTAGTATGAACTTAGAATTAAGAGGTTTTAGACAATGCTTATCTCCAATTAAGCTAAATGCTTGTTTATATAAATTAAGTTTATGTTAGCCTCAAATTTTGACAATATTGAAATATTTTTCATGTTTAAATAGTACCAAAAGATTATTCCATAGTAATGTGGTACATACGTTGCTTTTAATAAATATTTACTTTCTTATATTATCAACTCTTAAAGCATTTGATAAGATTAAGAGTTCAAGTTGAAATGAGCTACTTTAATTTTGGGGTTTTGTTAGTTGTATTTTAAAAGAGCCCTGTTGTAGTAGTGTGTCTGTGGGCTGTGTTTGATAGGAAAGATGGAAAGTGGAGTAGAGGAAGGAAGAAGAAATGAAGTTCAAATTGGATACCCCTTTCCATAGTTTGATAGAAAATAAATTATGATTTTATTTTTTTGTCTTATTTCATAAAACAATAGTTTTAAAGATTAATTGGATGATAGTGGTTACTTGTGGACACATGTCTCTCTTCTCTATTATTTTAACATTTTATCTCTTAGGTGGGGCTCAATGACATATGTGCTAGGTTTATTTATTTATTTTAAATACATACCTACACATATTTAGTATGAACTTAGAATTAAGAGGTTTTAGACAATGCTTACCTCCAATTAAGCTAAATGTTAGCCTCAAATTTTGATAGTGAGTTTCCTCTGAATTTTGATATTGATATGGGGAATAATGAAGTGTTTGAGATTACTGTGGAATATGGTTGGATCCCTCCTAAGTGTAAGAAATGCAACTGTTTTGGGCATAGAGATTGTACTATAAAGAAAAATATATGGATTCCCAAAAAGAGTGAAGGGCCGCAGGTCAACCAAAAAGAAGATGTTCAGGAACCAGTTACTACAGTAGAGAAGACAAATTCACCAGTGCTTAAGGACAATGGTATTACTCAGGCAAAGATTATTAAGCCTAATATTGCTACCTCTCAAGGAAACAATTCTGATTTTATAGTTGTAAGCAATAAGAAGAAATGTCCTGGGAAGAAGAAGGATAATAATTGTGAACTTATCTCAGAAAATAGGTTTTCTCAGCTTGCTAATGCTAATGAAAATCAGACCTCTTGTAATGAGATTACAGATCTTCTTGGGGAGAAAGGAGAAAAACCTCCAGATCAATGAATATCTTATCATGGAATGTAAGGGGCCTCAACAAAAGCCCTAAACAAAGAGAAGTAGTTAATTTTGTTTTATCTCAAGCTCCACATGTTATTATTTTGATAGAGCATAGAGTTAAAGAAGGAAATGCAAGTCTTGTCCTGAAGAATATGTTTGATGAATGGAATTACTGCCACAATTATTTGCATTCTAGTGTGGGAAGAATATGGATCTTATGGAAATCATCCGAACTACAACTTTCAATCCAAGGTACTTCATCTCAAGTCATTCATTGTCGCATCGATAAGTTAGGTTTACCTCCTTTCTTCATATCTGCTATCTATGCAAGCAACTTGGAATCTGAACGTAGGGAACTATGGGCAAATATTGAATATTTCTCTTCTCAAAATATTGCTAGCACTCCGTGGTTATTGGTGGGTGATTTTAATGAAATTCGGCATGTAGATGAACGAATTGGGCCAAATGTTAAATGGACTAGGGGCATGGAGGATTTAAATGATATGATTGGGAAATTGGGATTGTTGGAACCTTTTTTTATGGGTTCTATTTTCACTTGGTCGAACAAAAGTTCATCCCAGAATCTTAGAGCAAGCAAGATTGATAGAGCTTTACTAAATACAGAAGGGATTCTCAAATTTGATAAACTTTCGATTGAGTTTTTGCCCCCTATGTTATCGGATCATTCTCCTTCCTTGGTTAAGTTAGATACCACTCATAAAAGGAAAAAAGCACCTTTCAGATTCTTTAATTTTTGGACAGCTAGTCCAGACTTTATGGAAACTGTTAATCATGTTTGGCAGCAAGAAATCAGTGGTACTAAAATGTACAAAGTTGTGAAGAAATTAAAGGCATTAAAGTTACCCCTTAGAAAGCTAAATTTAGCCCAATTTGGTGATTTGCATCAGAAGGTTAAGGTGGCGAGAGAACAATTACAGCAAGCTCAACTCAAGTTACAAGATGACCCCTTTGATACAGATATGCGTATTGAGGAAAGAATGAAAATGGAAAAATTGACTGCACTGAGTAAATATGAAGAAATTCTTTTAAAACAAAAATCGAGGAATATCTGGCTGAAAGAGGGAGATAATAATAGTAGAATGTTCTTCTCATCTTTAATGCGTAGAAGAGCTCAAAATAGAATCTCTCATCTAGTTCTAGAAGATGGATCTACTATTTATGATGATGATGCCTTGAGGATAGCTATCACTACTTATTACCAGAATGTACTTGGAAATTCGCATTCAAATAACCTTTTCACTGGAAGGTATTCTTCCTTATTCCATGAGAATGTGAATGAAATGTTGAATCTACCTGCTATTGAACGCGCTGATGTAAAGAGAGTTCTTTGGGGTTTTCATGATTTCAAAGCTCCTAGTCCTGATGGATACAATAGTCTATTTTACAAGAAAGCTTGGTCAATTATCGGGCATGATATAGAAGATGCGGTGCTAGATTTTTTCTCATCCAAGAAACTACTGAAAGCTATCAATGCTACTTTGCTCTGCCTAGTTCCCAAAATCCCTAACCCAAGTTGCATGAAGGACTTTAGACCAATTGCCTGCTGTAATGTGTTATATAAAGTGATCTCAAAACTACTTGCTGAGAGGATAAGTCTTATTCTCCCTGAAGTGATTAGCCAAAACCAAACTGCTTTTATCAGGGGTCGTCAAATCTCTGAAAATATTATGCTTTGTCAAGAATTGCTTCATAATTACCACAAAGGAGAAAAAGGAAAGCGTGTTGCCATTAAGATCGATCTTATGAAAGCTTATGATATGGTTAAATGGGATGCTATATTGGGGGTTCTCCAAGCTATTCACACTCCTCAAACCTTACTTGAACTGGTTAGCCAATGCATCACTACCACTAGATTCTCTGTGAATTTCAATGGTGAGCATGTAGGTTATTTTGAGGGTACTAATGGATTAAGGCAGGGAGATCCTTTATCTCCTTATCTGTTTGTGCTTGTCATGGAGATCCTCAATAGGATAATTATTGAGAAAGTTTCCACCTCTACTTTCAAATATCATTGGAGATGTAAGGAAGAGAGAATCACTCACCTTTGTTTTGCAGATGATTTGTTTTTATTTGCTCATGGGGATGTTAATTCAGTATTATGTCTCACTGAAGCTTTGGAGGAATTTGCAACACTCACAGGATTGCAGTATAATCCAAGCAAAAGTCAGATATTTTTTTCAGGGATTACTGAACAAGAAAAGCTTTTGATACTAGACCATATCCCCTTCTCCGAAGGTAGACTTCCTATTAGATACCTTGGTGTTCCTCTTATCACAAGAAGACTTACCTACACGGATTGCAAAGTTTTGTCAGAGAAAATCATGGCAAGAATTGATGGATGGGGAATGAAATACCTTAGATATGCAGGAAGACTACAATTGGCTAAAACAGTTCTTATTTCTATCTGTACTTTTTGGATGCAAATGTTCCTTCTCCCAAAACAAACCATCTATGAGATTGAGAAGAAGATAAGACACTTTCTTTGGGCAGGCCACTCAGAAGATCATAAAACTCATAAGGTTGCTTGGCAAGTTGTTTGTTCACCAAAAAAGGAAGGGGGTCTTGGATTACTAAACCTTAAAGTATGGAATAAAGTTTTGTTGGGACGATCTCTCTGGAATCTCATAAATTGCCCTAATTCATCCTTATGGAGTAAGTGGATTCATAGTACTAAATGCAGGGGAAATTCAATTATGGATCTTGACATCAAGGGAACTATGGCATGGAGTTGGAGAGGTCTTCTAAAGTTACGCCAAACTTTAACCTCTACTCTATCCAAGCCTTCCTATTGCTGTAAGGAAACGTACAAGGAGTTACGTCAAGTGAGCTCTGAGGTTGAATGGTATAATTTGATCTGGTCAGGAGGAATCAGCAAACATAACTTCATTGGTTGGCTCATATGTAGAGACAAACTACCTACGGCTGCAGTGGTTTCCCGATGGCTTCCCTCAATTGATTTGCATTGTGATTTTTGTGGATCTAACTATGAAAATAGATCTCATTTGTTCTTTCAGTGCACTTGGACTAACCAGGTTTGGAGAAGTATTCTAGCTCAACAAGGTATTCGTAAGGTCATCCTTGATTGGGAATCTGAATTGCAATGGATGATTAAAGCAACTAAGGGAAAGGATTTAGCCGCAAAACTTCTCAAGCTTTCTTTCTTAGCGTGTCTTTATTGTATATGGTTAGAACGTAATCGTAGACGTTTTCAGAATAAGTCTATTGATATTTCAATGTTGTTAGCTAAAATCAGGAGAGTAGTCCGTGGAAGAGCTTCCTTATTTAGAAATATTAAACTCTCTCAAGCAAATGTTTTGTTGAGTCTTAGTTGGAGAATTCCAAACTCTATCTTTTCCTAGATGAATTGTAATGCTGGGGTATGCCCCTAAGCTCTTGTATTACCTTTTATTCTTCGATGAATAAACTCACATATTCATCAAAAAAAAAAAAAAAAAAAATATTGAAGTATTTTTCATGTTTAAATAGTACCAAAAGATTATTCCATAGTAATGTGGTACATACATTGCTTTTTAATAAATACTTACTTATATTATCAACTTTCAAAGCATTTGATAAGATTAATTACAATTTTTTTTTTTTGTCTAGACTGAGTTGTTTTTGCATTTATTGTTTTTTCTTAATCCCTGATTTTATCAAATAGAAAAGTAGAATGGGACGAATGGAATAACACATTCTTTTTTCCTTTGGAGATCTTTTTGATCAAAATAGTTCTCGATGCTCATGTACTGAACTTTAAGGACTGATAGGTAATAGTCATCAAGCAATTTTAGGTACGAATTGAACCGAAAAGAAGTCTTTTCTGCATGTAAAAAAAGAAAGGAAAGAAAAACAAAAAAACAAAAAATTCCTGTCGATCCAACTAAAACTTGAACTGGCCCAGGATCAGAATTATCTCTAGGATCCCAAGGGGCCATTCCCCTCTAACATCTTCAATGCGGTGAAATGCATATTGACGACATTTATTAGCAATCAATTATTGATTAGTCATTAATTCTAAAGATTTTGGCATAATGACCAAAGGTTATGACAATCTCTCCCTTTCTAAAAGTGTTTGAAGGTTAAAAAAAATAAAAAATAAAAAATTATACTCTTAATTGGTCTTCAATATGTTTTGCGGCATCGTCCTGAATTGAGGTGGGTGTAGATTGTGATTGCAGAATGGGTAGATGTGTTTTTTTATATTTACTTTCTTTATGAGTTCTTCGTATGTTTCAGGTTGGGCCCTTTAGCTTCCTTCCTGCCATTTATGAAGAGAAGTATGTCAATTGTTCCCAAAAACTTCTAATTTTGACACCACCAGCACTTTTTCATCCCGTGATTGCTGCCACAACTTGCATCAGAGGTTAGTCACAAAATGATTCTTTTGAAGTGTATATAAACATAACCAATACTAACGTAAAAATCAAGGGAATTAAAATCCTAAAGCCTCAAACACCTCAAACTTTGAGATTGCAGCTGAAATTGTAGCATCTCTTTTCAAGTCAAGTTTGGAATCTTCAGGTAAACCTATGAACTCTCAAGCTACTGAAATTGTTGATGATATTGATACTGTTGATGATACTGCAAATGGTAAAGGAATATTTCAAGCTGGAAATATTAGTGTGGGAGACAAAATTCAAGAAAATAGCTCACTAAATGAAGTAGTAGGCCAAAAGATCAATTCAATTACTGGAAATTCTGGGTTGTCTTGGAAACATATTGCAATGGATAATATTATGAAGACAACAAAGTTAAATTATCATTCTCCTTCCAAGGAAGGAAAAAAACTTGTTGTTAAACCTCCACCAGAAGCTATTGAGGAAGGGAAAAGTCACTTTGCAAATTGTCTTGTGGGATATTTTTTAATTGAAAATATTTCATATTACTTAGTGAAGGGTATTGTAGAAAAAATGTGGGGAAAAGAGAACCTATCAGAAGTCTTAGCTACTAATAAAGGTTTCTTTTTCTTTCGTTTTTCGAATATGAAGAAAATGGAGGAGGTTATGGAAGTTGGAATATGGGATATTGCAGGTAGGCCACTTTTCATTCAAAAATGGCATCCTCTTATTAGACTGGAAAAAGCGAAAATCTCTACTGTCCCCATTTGGGTGCGTTTATATAATGTACCGCATGTGCTTTGGACTAATAAAGGTATGAGCTATGTGAGTAGCGTATTAGGCAAACCTTTATACATGGATAAAGCTACTGAACAAAAACTACGGTTATCATATGCTAAAGTATGTATTATGATAGATATCAATAGTGAATTCCCTGAAAAGTTTGATATTGATATGGGAGGAGAAGAATCATATGAAGTACATGTTGAATATTGTTGGATTCCTAAGAAATGTAAGGTATGCAATAGCTTTGGACACAAAGAATGTACTACAACAAAGAAAGAAGTCTGGGTACCTAAAAAGAATGTAACTCCGTTAACACAGAACCCTCAGGTTGATAATACTCAAAATAGTCAGCCTTTGAGTACTGCTAAGGAACAACCTGTCCAGATCATTACAGCAGAGCCAACTCCAAATATAATTGGGATAGAGAATGTCCAAGTTTTACAGAAGGATATAGTTGCAAATACTAAATCTACTACAAGCATCAAAAAAATTGGAACATCTGGGGGAAAAAAGGATAAGGTACAAAATGTTATATCTCATAATAAATTTGCATTACTAGAAGTGGACACAATGACTGATCCTATTATAGAGCATGTGGTGATTGAGGAAAGGATAAATCAGCCAATAAATGAAAGTACTATCATGGAATGCTAGGGGTTTAAACAAAAGCCCTAGATTAAAGGAGGTTGTCGATTTTGTTAAGTCCCACTGTCCCCAAATTATTATCCTGATTGAACATAGAGTCAAAGAAGAAAATGCTGATATAATTATGAAGAAGGGATTTGCAGATTGAAATTATGTCCATAATTACAGGTTTAGCAGTATTGGTAGAATTTGGATACTTTGGAAAGCTTCTGATTTTCAACTTACAGTTAGAGAATCTTCATCTCAAGTCATCCATTGCTTAATTGAAAGATCTGGTATGCACCCATATTTCTTGTATGCTATTTATGCAAACAATCTGGAGATTGAACGTAGAAACTTATGGGCTAATCTTACTAGTTTTTATAATCTCTATGTGAATGATGTTCCTTGGTTAATTATGGGTGATTTCAATGAAATACGAAATACAAGTGAGCGCATTGGGTCTAATGTCAGATGGACACAAGGAATGACAGATTTGAATGAAATAATTGAGAATATGGCATTGATTGAACCTCCTTATTTGGGTCCACTATTTACATGGACAAATAAAGGATCAGGAGCTACTCTTAGAGTTAGTAAAATTGATAGAGCTCTTACTAATGGGGAATGGATTCGCAAATTTGGAAACTTTGTTATTGAATTTTTACTCCCTGGTGTATCAGATCATTCTCCATGTCTAGTTAAATTTGGCAACACCACACACAGGAAGAATTCTTCATTCAGATTCTTTAATTTCTGGACTACTTGCCCAGATTTCATGAATACAATTGATTTAATATGGCAAAAATAAATAGTTGGCTCAAAAATGTTTCAGGTGGTGCAGAAGCTAAAAGCTTTGAAGTTCCCTCTCAAGAAGCTGAATGCAACACAATTTGGTAATTTGAATAAGAAGATAAAGGATGCTAGAGAAAACTTACAGCTATTGCAGCACAGATTAGAGCTTAATCCTTATTGTCCTGGTACTCGTGCTGAGAAAAAGATACAGCTAGAGAAGCTACTTGCTATGAGTAAACATGAAGAAATCCTTCTCAAACAGAAATCAAGGAACTTATGGTTAAAAGAAGGGGATAATAATAGCAAAATTTTCTTTGCGTCATTGATGAGAAGGAGAGCTCAGAATAGAATTTGCAGACTAGTTCTAGAAGATGGATCAGTTATCACAGAAGAACAGGACTTGAAAACTGCTATTATTGCATATTATAAGTCTATTCTTGGTAATGCCAGTAGGAACTTCACCAACTGTGAAAGGTACACATCTTTATTTCATGGTGATGATGTAAGTACACTTTTTAGTACAATAAGATTTGAATGTTCAGATGTTCTTAAAGCTCTTTGGGGTATTCATGATTACAAAGCTCCTGGACCAGATGGGTATAATAGTTTCTTTTATAAGAAAGCTTGGCCTATCATTGGAAGAGACATAGAAGATGCTATATTAGAGTTCTTCTCATATAGGAAGATGTTGAAGGTTATAAACTCTACATTGTTATCCTTGATTCCAAAGGTTCCTAATCCTTATGGCAATAAAGATTATAGACCAATAGCATGCTGCAATGTTCTCTACAAGATTATATCTAAGATGTTAGTTGGGAAGTTGAATGTGATTATCCCATCCGTAGTAAGCCAAAACCAAACTGCATTCATTAAAGGACGTCAGATCTTTGAGAATATTATGCTATGTCAGGAATTACTTCACAATTATCATAAAGATGATAAAGGTAAGCGTGTGGCCATCAAAATTGATCTCATGAAAGCATATGATATGGTTAAGTGGGAAGCTATATTAGGGGTTCTGAAAGCTATTAATACTCCTCAACATGTAGTTGATCTGATAGGAGAATACATTTCTACAACAAGGTTCTCAGTAAACTTCAATGGAGAGCATGCAGGTTACTTTGAAGGTACCAATGGACTGAGACAAGGAGACCTATTGTCCCCTTACCTATTTGTACTTGTTATGGAAATACTAAACAGAATTATTATTACAAAAACCTCCACAACAGGTTTTAAGTTCCATTGGCGATGCAAAAATGAGAAAATCACCCATTTGTGTTTTGCTGATGATCTGTTTCTTTTTTCCCATGGAGATGTAAATTCAGTGCTTTGTCTTATAGAAGCTTTGGAGGAGTTTGGTGAACTTACAGGTCTTCATTATAATCCAAGTAAATGTCAAATATTCTTCTCAGGATTATCAGAACAAGAACAACTCTTCATCTTAGATCACTCACCTTTCCCTATTGGTACACTCCCCATTCGATATCTTGGAGTTCCGTTGATTACAAAAAGGCTTACTCATGCTGACTGCAAAGGTTTGACAGATAAAATATTTAGTAGAATAGAAGGATGGGGAATGAAGCATCTAAGCTTTGCTGGAAGATTGCAGTTATCAAAATCAGTTCTAATTTCTACATGTACATTTTGGATGCAAGTTTTCCTACTACCAAAGCAAACAATTTATGAAATAGAGAAAAAGATTAGGAACTTTTTATGGGCAGGAAGTACAGATATACAACGTTCCCATAAACTTGCTTGGCAAATAGTCTGCTCACCAAACAAAGAAGGAGGACTGGGATTGCAGAACCTTAAACTTTGGAATAAAGTCCTTTTAGGACGTATGCTTTGGACTCTCATAAATCAGCCAGATGAATCATTATGAAGTAAGTGGATACATAGCACTAAATGTAAAAGAATTTCAGTAATGCAGATTCAAATCAAAGGTTCAATGGCATGGAGTTGGAGAGGCCTCCTCAAGTTAAGGCCCATGCTTACCTCAGCTCTTTCTAGGCCTGCCTACTGTTGCAAAGCTACTTATCAAGACATGCAACCAGTTAATGAAAAAGTAGATTGGTATGATCTAATTTGGACTGGCGGGATTTGCAAGCATAACTTTATTGGATGGCTAGTTTGCCATGATCGACTTTCTACAGCAGAGAGAACGGTACAATGGCTTCCTACAATTAACCAATACTGTGATTTTTGTCAGGTTCAAGTAGAAAACAGGAGTCATCTCTTTTTTGAATGCCCTTGCACAATGGTGATTTGGAAAAATATCCTTGCTCAAAATGGAATTCAACGTCACATCGGAGGATGGAATGAAGAATTAAACTGGATGATTAAAGCATCAAAAGGTAAAGATCTGGCTGCAAAACTTCTTAAAATATCTTTTCTAGCTTGTATTTATTGCATTTAGGCAGAAAGGAATAGAAGAAGATTTCAAAATACATTAGTTAACATTCCAATCTTGTTGGCTAAAGTAAGGAAAATTGTACGAGGGAGAGCTTCTCTGCTTCACAATATCAAACCCTCTCAAGGTAATGTATTTTTGAGTGAGATTTGGAGGCTTCCAATCTCTATTTTTGTTTACTCTTAGTTTACTTTTGAAAATTGTTGTAACACTGGGGTATGCCCCTGTGCTTTTGTATATTAATTTTCATTAATGCAACTTACATTAAAAACCAATAAAATCATAAATACAAAACCATTTTTGAACTCTTTGAGTCTTCGTTCTCTCTCTCTCTCTCTGTGTTTCTTAGTTTCTTCTCCAACAACCCTATGATCAAAGTTGGTATCAAAGTATTACGATATAAAAATGTAATTGAGCACTCTATGCTAAGAAATCTAAGTCTTTTGGTTCAGTGAATTGATTATATTTGGTATAAGAGCCAAATCTCATGTCTTGAGTTTAAATCTTGCAAGTGCACTTGACTATATGTAGCTCCCTAGATACACAAGAACTTGACACTTTAGGCAAAAGCTCACAAGGAAAATCAATGGCTCCCTCAACTTAATCGACACTATTGCAAATCCTTTTTCATCTACAACAACCTTTGGTTCTACAACCTCCTTTGCCCCCATTGATGTCTTATCTCCAGCAATTAGTGAAGATTTTATTGCACCAATTATGTAGTTTGAAAGACCTGACTTGTTCCCTTTCTCCAGATAAATAATTTTCTTGCTATTCTTGATAGCAACAAGCCTCCTCCTCCATAGTAGCTTCCACAAAAGTCAAGTGATGGCACATCCACTTCTACCAGCCTTTATCTGTACCTAAATCTAGCATAGTTTGATTGGCTGGTTCAAGACTAGACAACCTTTGGTTAGATACTAGCAGCTTGAAATACCCATTGTGGCACAACTGGCATCAATCTAGGCAAAAATGGTGATGGCTTATGCTGCAAAATCCACGACGTGTGTTGCCTTTGTTTGGATGCAACTCCAAATGATGAAGAAAGGAAATTATTGGTTACTAAATATATCCAACAAACAACCACTATGTCTAATCAATTAGCTACAATCAGTGAACCCATATTGAAAATGAGTATCATACACATTTGTTTTGGAGACTTGGCATTAAATTTTCTCAATTGGCAATAGTGATCCTAATTCACTCATGTTCAACTTAGCTAACAATAAATGATCTTTGTTAAAGTAAGAAACTTATCCTCATATGTAGTAGGTGGTAAATCTTGTTATTAAAAAGGTCTAATCTATGTATCACCATTTCTAATGTTAAGAATGCTACATCTCATATTAGAAGTGGTGATACATAAACCTAATTTGTTAATGATAAGGGTTTATCACCTATTATCTATAAGTTTTAGGATACTTTAACAAACTTATAGCTAGCTATTATCCCATGAAGGCCATATGGATCTCTCAATTTGGATTTTGACTAGCCACCACCAACGATGTAACCCAATTATCCTAGCCAATTCTCACCCTCACCTACTCAACCATTGTTCTTGCAAAACAGAAACTTGACCGGTTACTTTGCTTTACTTTGAAAACAACACTTAGGACCTGGCTTTAGCTTTGGACAAAAATGGGCACTTGACCACTCCCAACCAATATGCCTTCAATCAAACCTAATGGTCTTGGTTGCCAACATGGACCTTTCTACTACCAATTGTGCAACTATCCTAGCCATAATGCGATGAATTTCCATGAGTGGTACAATTCTAACTTTGTACTACCTCCCCTACACAAGCTTCCCATGAACCAAACTAGCTCCATTTTGGCTCGGCTAATGCCCATTACTCTTCACCCTTTTATTACCTAGCACCCCCATATCTAGCCAATATTCCAACCCATCACCACAAGCTTATTACACCTCACTTCCCCCTCCTCTAGCCCAATATGCTCCCATCCCATCCCTAACATCGACTTTTGGTTTTGATTCTTAGTACACAAACTTTGGTGCTTCTCATCACGTCATAAACAATCTTGTTGCATTGTCCAATGTTGCAATTTTTGTGGGTCCTTAGTAACTATGGTAGGTGATGGAGTTTCTCTTTCCACCACTCATACAAGTACCATTGAGACTACTCTTTTTGCATATCATCTTTTCAATGTTTTAGTTGTTCTGTGAACTATTAAAGAATTATTATTTGTTTTCCATTTGCCATTGAAAATAATAGTGTTTTCTTATTTTATCTCACATATTTCATTGTGATTTCTCTTTATATTGTTTAGATCCTTATGTGTGACAACCTTGACTATGGTCTCTACCATATTTTTCCATTTGGCCTTGCATTGCCTCCATAAACTTTCATTGCATCTCGCACCACTCCATTTAATTTTTGGCATCACCATTTGGAACATGCTTCTTTTTAGCTTTTTTTTTTTTGTTATGTTCAACACATTAGTTTTACTAGCTCTCCCTCCTTTACATGTACAATAGCTTTTAGTAAGAGCCATTGCCATTCCCACCTACCCACCAACTTTGTCTCTTTTCCTACCACAATTGGTCCATTTTAGTGTTTTCGACTCATGTTTTGTAACAATTTTAAATGGTTACAACTATTATGTGTATTTTATTGGTGATTTTTCTTGATTCTCCTAGTTTTACCGCTTTACAACTTGCATATAGATTTTTAATATATTTATTATCTTCCATAAATTTGTAAAGAATAAGCTCCAATGTAAGTTGATAATTCAATGCAATGGCACTCCAGAATTTCTCTCTTTAGACTTTTAGGCTCATCTTATTGCAATGGGATTCAACAAGGCATCTCGTGTCCATATTATGCATTTTAAAATGGCATTGTTGAGCATAAACAATGCCATTCTAGAATGTATGTGGGCTCATTTTTGTTAATTTGTCAATGAGCTTTATTAGTTTTGTAGCCCATGTTTATTTTACTGCTTTGTAACTTATATTAGTTTGTAAAGAATTAGTTTCAATGTAAGTTGACAATTAATGTGATGACACTCCAAAATTTCTCTCTTTATACTTTTGAGCTCATTTTATTACATATGGGATTCAACAAGGCATCTCGTGTCCATATTTTACATTTCAAAATGGCATTGTTAAGCACAAACAATGTCATTCTGGAATGTATGTAGGCTGATTTTTGTTAATTTGTCAATGGACTTTATTAGTTTTACAACCCATGTTTATTTTATTGCTTTGTAACTTGTTGGTCTGTAGAAAATGGTGTCATAAGGTATTTTAGTTTCAATATTTGTCGGCTTTTTTGGGAAAATTGGGAAGCATCTAGAATTTGTGTAAATTATGGGAGAATCTCATTGGCTAGGAGCATTAACCCCACGAGGTGCGATTCTCCCTTTGAAGAGACCAAGTTTCTTAAATTCCCTTTGGTTTATGTATTGGTGTGTAGTTAATAGTTGGTAGCAGTGACATAAATTTAAGTACTTTTGGTTTATCTATAGTTAGTTAAACTCATAAGTCTTTATTGGGTGGAAGTGAAAAACTAAGTGTTTTATGGAACTTGGTGTTTAAAGTTTAAGGATGATTTCATAGCCAACTTTAATGAGTTTCATTTCTCTTTTCTAGATTTATGTTTGTGCAATTTTTATGCAATGCCATGGGAGCATTTTATTTGGTTATTTTGCAACAAGATATTGGGTGTTTCTTAAGCTGCCATTGTTGAGCTTGTTTAGGGAAAAAAGTTATTTGCTTACAGGGTGTTTGTCAAAATTTTTGAAAGGAAGGTCAATAAGTAGAAAGAAGGATCCTTGAAGATTTGGAGATCTTTTGAGTTTTAAATCATAAGGAAAATAAAAGGCAATAGAAGGAAGAGGAACAAAAATCTTTGGCTTGGACTAGATTAGCTTTGTCAAGGAACAAACCTTTTACTAAATCTTAGGCCTACCTCTGTACCAATTTGACATGATTGGCATGATGATCTTCAAGGATCTCAATTGTAGATAAAGTTTCGATAGGATCTCCAATTGGATTGGATTGGCTTTATTAGGGAATAAACCTTTTACTAAATCTTAGGCCTACCTTTATGCCAAATCTAGTTAATTTGGCACAAATAGCTAGCTATGTTAAGATTTTTTAGGCAAATAACAAGCCAAAAACTCTATCTACAATGGTGATGAGAAGAAGGGTGGTAACCTCAAGTGTGTACAAGCCCAAGCCAAATCCGCCAATCAATAGGGTGACGTGTGTAGAAATGGAAGAATGTAGAAGGAAAGGGCTATGTTTTCATTGTTTGTGCTTTTTTTGGATATTCCAAAGGAAATGGAGGAGAGTTTAAAGGAGGAATGAGATAAAAAAATGAGGGAGTAGGAGATAATGTTAACCAAGAACAAAGAGTAACCTATGATATCTGTCAATGTATTAAAAATGATGTATACTCCTCAAACTATAAAAGTGATAAAAATAATTAATAAAAATAATTAATAAAAATTAATTTAGAGTCCAATTTTTAATGGATATAAGGAGTACCCATAACTTCCTATCTATAGAAGCAACTAAAAAGTTAGGGTTGCAGCCAAGTTGGGAGGATGGATTAGTAGTAGTTGTGGTTAATGGGGCTAAGGTAAAGTATGAAATGTTATGTCGGTTTGTGGAGGTGAATTTTCAAAGGGAACAATTTTTTGTGGACTTTTGGGTATTACAATTGCATGGGAACAATGTTTTGTTGGGTATATTATGGATGGAATCATTAAAATAGGTTCTTTTAGACTTTGAAAACTCAATAGTGATGTTTAGAAATGAAATAAAGAAAAAGATTGTGTTGAAAGCTTATAAAGGGGTACCTAGTAGAATAATGGGAGAGTCAATAATACAAAAGGAGTTAGAGAAGTTAAAAGCTAGACCATTGATATGTATTTGGGGGATTAAGTATCTTGAATATGAAGATATGGAAGAAAGACAACATGGGAAAGTTGAATTGATGGGGGTTGAGAAGATAAATGATCAAAATATTGAAAGAAGAAAGGAGTTAGATGAGTTGTTGGAGAAATATGTCAAAATCTTTGAGGAACCATGAAAATTGCCTCTTAACCAATTGGTAGATCACCAAATTCCTTTTAAAGAGGGTGCAAGTCCAATTGCTACTTAACCTTATAAATATCCCATTATCAAAAGGGAGTAATAATAGAATTGATTAAAGTATGTTAGTTTCAGGGGTAATTCACCCAAGCAATAGTCCTTATTCATCCTTAGCATTGTTGGTTAAGAAGCGCAATGGGTCCTAAAGAATGTGTGTAGATTATAGAGCACTGAATCATGCAACTATTAAAGATAAATTTCTGACTCCAACAATGGATGAGTTGATTGATGAGCTCTACAGGTCTAGATTTTTTACATAACTAGATATGCGCTTAGGGTATTATCAAATTAGAATACAATAATGGAACATTGAGAAGACAACTTTTTAGACCATGAGGGTTACTATGAATTCTTGGTTATGCCTTTTGTGCTGTTAAATGCCCATTTCACATTTTAGGCTCTCATGAATCATGTATTTAGAGAATATTTAAGGAAGTTTGTATTGGTCTTCTTTGATGATATTTTAATATACATTAAAGACTGAGATGAGCATTTGGAGCATATTGAAAAAGTATTCAAAATTTTACAAAAAAAGCAGTTGTTTGTAAAGAAAAGTAAGTGTTCCTTTAGGGGAAAAGAGGTGTATTACTTGTGGCATGTCATTAGAAAGAATAGAGTTTTAATGGGTCCTGATAAAATACAAGCAATACTAACATGGCCACGACCAAAAACCATCAAAATTCTTAAGGTTGAGTGGCTATTACATGAAATTTATATAAAATTATAGAGTTTTAGCTGCATTGTCAACATAGTTGCTTGAAAAAAGGAATACCAATGGACTAAACAAGCAAAAAAGGCCTTAAAACACATAATGACTAGAGCTCATTTGTTATGTTTACTAGATTTTTGTAAGACGTTGGTAGTTGAAATTGATGCATTTGACATTGGTGTTGGCACAATGTTGTCATAAAGGGAAACTCCAATAGCTTTCTTTAGTAGAGCTTTAAAAGGAAAGTCTCTATAATTATCAGCATATAAGAAAGAATTATGGCCATGGTATTAGTCATTCAAAAGTGGAGGACTTATTTGTTAGGGTAACATTTCATTGTATGCATTAATCATTGAACTTTAAGATTTTTATATGAACATAAATTAACTACTCCATGGTTAGCTAAGGTATTGGGGCTTAAACATTTGTATAATTCAATACAAGGCAAGGAGAGAAAATTTTGTTGTAGATGCACTATTAAGGAGAGAAGGTGAGTTGGCAGAGTTACAAATCAAGGAAAAAGATACAAAAGTTTTGGGGCATTTCTAAACCAATTCCTAATTGGTTAGAAGTTGTTCAAGAGGAATTAAAGAAGCATCCATAAATGT
Source organism: Casuarina cunninghamiana (assembly GCA_028551485.1). Lineage (NCBI taxonomy): Eukaryota > Viridiplantae > Streptophyta > Magnoliopsida > Fagales > Casuarinaceae > Casuarina > Casuarina cunninghamiana. Next base: position 12,592,386 of record CM052371.1, read on the forward strand.
AGGAGTTATCTAAACAAATTTTGAGAAGAGAAGCTAGGAGAAATTGGAAGGTTAAGGATGGGTTGTTGTATTGGAAGGGTCAAATTTACTTACCAACAAATTTGGAGATAACTATTGACATAACTAAGGAGATGCATGCTAATACTCATGAAGGAATTACAAAAACATTATAAGGGATTGTGATGGTATTTGCATGGAAAAACATGGAAAAAAAAAAAAAAAAAGCTAGGCAAGTGGTGATGAGTTGTGAAGTATGTTAAAGGAACAAGGTTGAAAATAGTCCCCCTAGACTGATTTGGTGCAGGCATTGCCCATTCTTAAAGAAATTTGGTTAGACCTATCTATATTTTTCATTGAACAGCTACCTCCATCAAAGGGTAAAACGGCAATAATGGTTGTTGTGGATAGATTATCTAAGATGACCCATTTTATACCTCTTAAGCATCCTTATATAGTAGCAATAATGGCAAGGGAATTTTTCAACTAGGTGTTAAAACTCTATGGAATGCCTAAAACAATTGTAAGTGATAAATCCCATTTTTACTAGTGCTTTTTGGATGGAGTTGTTTAATTTATGGGGTACCCACATCCATCATTCATTAGCTTATCATCCCTAACTTGATGGGCAAACGAAAGTAAGAAATAAGACTCTTGAGATGTATTTACGATGCTTTATAAGATGAACCCAAAAATTGGGTTAAATGGCTACCATGGGTAGAATTATGCTATAATATTAGTCTGCATGGGTTTATAGGTAAAAGTCCTTATGAGATTGTTTATGGACAATCTCTACCCAATTTACTTTCATATATTCCTGGATTAATAGCTATGGAATTTGTAGAGCAAGAACTTATAAGTAGAGATAAGATTATTAAGGAGGTGAAGCATAAGATTTTGGAAGCACAACGTAAGATAAAGCAGAATCATGATAAACACAAAAGGGAAGAGTCATTTAAAGTTAGGGATATGGTCTACTTAAGATTACAACTATATAAAAGTTTGTCAATAGCAGTAGCTTTTAGAAAGGTTTAAAAGCTTGCTCCAAGGTATTGTAGGCCTTTTGAAGTGGAAAGGAGAGTGAGATTTGTAGCTTATAAATTGAAATTTCCACTTGAGGCAAAAATACACCCCATGTTCCATGTATCTTTCCTCAAAAGGTGCATTAGCCCCATTGTCCAAGTGCAATCAAAACTACCCCAAATCTTAGAATGATGTATGTGGACTGATTTTAGTTAATTTGTTAATGGGCTTTATTAGTTTTACAGCCTATGTTTATTTTACTGCTTTGTAACTTTGTGGTTCGTAGAAAATGGTGTCATAAGGTTTTTTAAGTCTCAACATTTGTAGGGTTTTTTGGGAAAATTAGGAAGCATTTAGAATTTGTGTAAACTGTGGGAGAACCCTATTGGCTGGAAGCATTAACCCCGTGAGGTGCAAGTCTTCTTCTAAAGATACTAGGTTTCTTCAAATTCCTTTTGATTTGTGTATTGGTGTGCAGTTGATAGTTGGTAATAGTGATATGTGTTTGGGTGATTTTGGTTTATTTTGGTTTATTTGTAGTTAGCTAAACCTAGGGGTCTCTAGTGTATGGAAGTGAAAAACTAAGCGTTTTGTGGAACTCGGTGTTTAAAGTTTAAGGATGATTAAATAACCAACTTTAATAAGTTTCATTTCTCTTTTTTAGATTTATGTTTATGCAATTTTTGTGGAATGTCGTGGGAGCATTTTACTTGGTTATTTTGCAACATGATATTGGGTGTTTCTTAAGCTACCATTGTTGAGCTTATAGGGGAAAAAGTTGTATGCTTGCAGGGTGTTTGTTAAAAGTTCTAAAAGGAAGGTTAGTTAAGTAGAAGGGAGGATCCTTGTAGATTTAAAGATCTTTTGAGTTTTAAATCAAAAGGGAAAAATAGGAAGTAACAAAAGGAGGAACAACAATCTTTGGCTTGGATTAAACTAGGCTTTACCAAGGAATATACCTTTTATTATATCTCAGGCATGCCTTTATACCACATTCCCACCTACCTACCAACTCTATGTTTACTTTCCTACCACAATTGGTCCATTTTGATGTTTTTGGTCCATCTTTTGTGATGTTTTTAAATGGTTACAACTATTATGTGTATTTTATTTATGACTTTTCTTGATTCTTATAGTTTTACCCCTTTACAACCTGCATACAGTTTCTTAATATATTTATTGTCTTTCATAAATTTGTAAATAACTAGTCCCAATATAAGTTGACAATTCAATGAAATGGCACTCCAAAATTTCTCTCATTGGATTTTGAGCTCATCTTATTGCATATGTGATTTAACAAGGCATCTCATGTCCATATTCTCCATTTTAAAATGGCATTATTGAGTACAAACATTGTCACATTATCAAGACTTGACTTGCTCTTTTGAGTTAAGCTAGACTTGCATCATAATTTTTGGAATTTGCATTTGAGATGGTGGCCTTCCTTATTAATTGCATCCCTTCCCTTGTCATCGGCCAGGTTACTCCTTGGTAGGTCTTTTTTAATTGCCCTTTTAAGATATCTCAGTTGTGAGCCTATGCTCCACATAAATTGGCTCTGCACTCTTAAGCCTGCAACTTCCTTGGCTATCCTTGAGGTTATCAAAGCTACCATTGTCATAATTGACTTACATAAAAAATTTACATTACAGTTGATGTTATCTTTAATGAGAATTTCTTTCCATTTTGCAATTTGAATTCCACCATTGCAACCTCTCAAGATTTGGCTTAAGATATTATGCTACCATTACCTTCTCCTTTAACTCGAATTCCTTTTATGGCTCCTCCGTCATCATTGCCTTCTCAATCTTTGAGTGTCTCTCGCTCCACACAGGATCCTTCATTATCACATTAGGTGCGTGTGTCCTTTCTCCATCACCAACTGCACTTCCTCCCACATCTACAAATCTGATGGTCATTTGTTTTAAGGATGGAACTATCTTTAGTAGGACTCCTGGTTGCCAACATACTTATACCTTGATAGTTATTACTTACTCTTATCTTGAGCCTACTTGCTACACTAAGGCCTTTTGTGATCCTAAATAATATGCCGCTATGGCAACAAAGTATACCACACCGATAAAAAACAACACTTAGGAACTTGTACTTGCTTTTCCTCATGCTCACCAATTAGTTTCAAATAGGTTTTTAAAGTCAAACTTTGTGTAAATGATTCTCTTGAATAGCAATTGTAAGCCACTAGGTTTGGTTATGGTTTGGCTCCGACATCATTTGTTATGGGCCTAAATTCCATCTTAAAAAGTTAAACTTAGTAGAGAAATAATTAAGCTCTCTTGTATTGTCAAATTGTCCCACTTGGCTTCTTGTTGTGGGAAAAGTCCGTGACACTAAGCTATTAGTTGATTGTTTGCCATTCCTAAGCCCTCATTCATCTTTGTCCAAAAATGCAAAACAAGGCTGCAATCTCAACATGATTTCTAAGAATGATACTTATTGAACCTTGGCCTCCTATGTAATAAGTAACTTTTCTTCTCTCTCTTTCTCTCTCTCCATCATTTCTTCTTTTTCTTCTTCTTGTGAATTGTTTTAATCAGGAAAAATAATTTCTAATGTACAAGCGGAGCACCCTTGCTTTTGGGCCAAGAAAACTTTAAACTAAATTGTACAACAAAACGATTCAAAAAACATCAGTAACATGATGCCATATATAAGGATTGTTGAAGCAAATGAACAAAGTTGTTGTAATAGGCAACCATCTGAAACAACCGATCACTTGTCATCTTAAGTTCATTATATCTATAAGAGCAAAGGTTCATTGGATGACACATGCATCCAAACAAAGGTAGAATAATAACCTATATGCTTGACAGAACCATCTGAAACATGTCAATACAAATTACCATCTATGCTTCGAAACTCGTTTGATAAATTAATGCAAGCTCTTACACACAAGAGTTTCTCACCATGTACAAAAATAGATGACGTTGATGTCTTAAATGAACAAACATAATACACCTTAATGATAACCAAGAGGCGTTGGTGCCTCTTTCAATTTCTTTTTATTGAAAATGAATATCCTACATAGAAAGCTCACTTATAACCTAAAAACAAAGTGCTTAACAAAAGATATTATTTAAAAAAATAAAAGTTAATCTAAAAGATAAAAACCCAAAATCATATAGCTAATGATGTTAATATTAAATTACAGCCCTACCTCCAGAATAACCCCTTCCCATTTATGAGATACTTCAACACCCTTTCACTATATTGTCATTTTCTTTCGTTCTAAGTAAGTACAGGTTAATCAAGTCTACTTCTTTGTCATACCTAAGTCAAGTATTTAGTAATGGTTGGATGTACATCCTATTCTTTATAAGCAACTTGCATCATAACTTCCCTAATTCCTTTTCTATTTGCTTGTCTTCTTGGCAAAAAAGATGAAGCATTGAAGTTTAAAGAAAAAGGGTAAGAAAAATAATCAAACCCATTCTTATTAGGTGCCCTATCTAATATAAGTGAATTAAAGATTAACTTAGAAAAAAAAAACATTTTTGCCTCATTTGACTGCCTCCAAATCCTATGTGATGCGGCCCTAGTCTCACATAAGGCAATTAGAGAGATATTTTGGAATGTCCAAGTGTGTGGTGTTCCTCTCTTGTCAAGCTAGCTTTTTTGGGTGTGTTTTCCCACCCCTTGGCAGTATCAAGTGTATCAAAGTTGTTCACCAAGGGCCCACATTCTAACGATAGTATCCTTGAGACTAAGATCCCTTGGTGGTGTAGCTAACCCCTTATGGGGTTGGTACCCTTTGCAGGGACACAAATCTTGACTAGGAGAAAGAATAATGAGGTCTAAGTTCCCCCCCTAGACAACTAGAATGGTAAGTATTTTGGAACCTAAATTGGTGTAGTGTCCATCTCCTATCAAGATAGTCTTTTAGGGTGAATTGTCCCACCCCCTGGTGGTATCACTATGGATCAAAGTAACCGCTAACAAATATCATGGAGAAGGTGTAAGCATATTTGCTAACTCCTAGAATCTTAAACATATAGGTCTAGGTGGCATGCTAATGCAACTCAAGGTCCCATGGAGTTTATAGTCTCATGGGAGCTTGCTTGGTTGTCTTGATACATAAAACATTGGTACAAAGGTGCATGCAGATTTGAGATAAAATTATATAACACTAACCAAAGAAATTTATTAAAAAGATGAAGATGATTTGTGATAAAATTATGTAACACCTAAACAAACCAAAAAATAATATATGTTTCTTGGCTTGTGGGAGCCTTGTTTCTTCCCAACACATTACGTAGTATCATCTCATGTGGCTCGCCAACAAAGCTCGACATTCACTAAGCCAAGTGCCTAACTTCGGCCTGGATGCCGAGGTGGAGCTGAATGAAGTCATCATCATCTACATCAAATCCTCCAAAGCTGTTAGTCATGAACACTGAGTTGCCATATCCCAAAGATGGTACTGACCGTGGCAATACTGTTGTGTTAGGACTTGGAATCCTACACAAGTCCACAATCAAGGATGTTGAAGATTGGAAAAGTGTTAACCACACATACCATGTTACCATGTTGGGTCCTAGAATAAGGTTAAATATATTATAGTTATTGTGTATATGTTATTTTCCTTAAATATAATAGGTCTTACATTTATAAATGTAGTGTTTTGATCCTTGTAACACAAAAAGCCATCTTTCTCTTGTATGGGTTTTGTTCAAACTTTTATCCTATTAATGAAAATAGTATAACATTTTCAAAGTTTCTTCATGGTATCAAAAGCCAACAATTTTGTTGGGTTCTTTGGTTAGTTTATGTTCACATTGTTGTAAGGAGAATAACTTTCTCTTTTTGAACTAGTAGGGCCAATCATCATATTACTGTTGATTTTAATTGTTTATAATTTCTTATTAAATGCATGTCTAAGTCTAGATATGTTAAATTACCAAATTGGGAACTAACCCAAGTCACCCACATTGATTCCATAACCCTAGCCAACAATTTGAAATTACACACCGTACTTTACTCTCATGATTTTAAGTATAATTTACTATTTGTAGCTAAATTCATTATTGAGAATAACTATTTAGTGGTTTTGTATGTTGATTTGTGTATGTTTCAAGACTTCTCTATAGGTGACATCAAATGGATTGGTAGAATGCAACATAGATTTTTTTTTTTACACACCTTAGGAATAACCATGTTAGCAAATCTTTCGATACTACACTAACTCTTTCAATTACTTCAGCACATAATTTTCATCTATGGCATTTAGGACTTAGTCACATGTCTTCATATAAATTTAAATTTTTGAATGATTTCAAAACATTTCCATCTTTTGATTTTCATTACTTAATTTGTCCTCTTACTAAGCAAACATGTGATCCATTCATTGTTCGCATTAAGAATACCAAAATTCTTTTTGATTTTATCCATGTGGATATTTGAGGACCATATCATGCTTGATATCATGATAGTTCAAAATATTTTCTAACTATCGTTGATGATTTTTCATGAGAGACTTGGACTTTTCTTATAAAACATAAGACTGAAACAATGTCACATTTGAAACGTTTCCTTAACACAATTAAAAATCATTTTAACATTGGGATCAAATGTATTTGTTCTGATAATGCAACTGATTTCTTTAATTTATCATGTGACAAGTTGTTTTCATCACGAGGTATAATGCATGAAAACTCATGTGTATATACGCTCAACAGAATGGTGTGGTAGAATATAAGCATCACCACTTATTAGATGTTGCATGAGCATTAAAATTTCAAAGTCACATGCCTAAATGTTTTGGGGTTGAGTGTATACTCACTATCACACACATTATCAGTCGCATTCATTCTTCAATCTTACATGGAAAATCTTCTTATGAAGTGATTCATGGGAAAGCTCTTAACCTTTCCAGACTTCGAGTCTTCAGTTGTCTTTACTATGCTTTAATAGTGGGGCACAAAGACAAATTTTTCCTTCAAGCTATTCTAGTATTTTCGAGGGATACCTTTTTGGGCAAAAAGGATATAAACTTTATGACATTGAAAGAAATTTTTTTTTTATGAATCATGACGTTCACTTTCATGAAAATGTTTTTCCTTTTACAAACATAGAGACTAGGTGTCATTCTTTAGAATATCCTATAATGCCGTCTCAAGATGAGGAGCCTACACAACAAGTTATCAGAGTTAACCCTAAATTCAGATGCTTAGGTAATCTCTTTTACACAATCAAATCTCATTCCTAATACTACCACTCACACTACACTAGATATTATCACTTCTAGTACATCAAACAGCCAATCAAATTATTCTACCTTGGAGATTCTAGATCCTCCTTCTGCTTCACCTCATGTTTTCACTTATGATGAGATAGAGGATGATACTTCCTCACCAACCATATATGATCTCATAGTCCCTCCATCACTTCCTAGATGATTTACTAGAATGTCTAAACCACCCATATAGACTCAAGATTATATTTGCAACAATATTGTCAATCCATTTATACAGTGTCTCATCTCTGATTATGTATCTTATACACATTTACCCATTCCACATTAGTACTTTATAGCAACCATTTCACTTGAGATAGAACTTTTGTTCTACCATGAGGCAGTTAAGGATTCTAGATAATGAGATGTCATGGATTAGGAAATGAAAGTATTAGAATTGAATAAAACATGGGAATTGGTAGACCTATTACAACGGAAAAAACCCATGGGATGTAAATGGGTATACAAGATTAAGTATCATGTTGATGGGAGTATTGAGTGCTTTAAAGCCTGTCTAGTAGCCAAAGGTTATAGTCAAATAGAAGGGATAGATTATCATGAGACTTTCTCTCCTATAGTAAAATCTGTGACAATTAGAACTGCATTATCTATTACTTTACAATGTAAATGGACTATTCAACAAATGGATATTCATAATTATTTCTACAGTGAAACTTAGATGAATAAGTATATATGAAACCACCACCTGGGAGTCATTTTTAAGAGGGGTCCAAAGTATTTCGGTTGAAGAAATCTTTATATGGGTTAAAAACAAGTCTCACAATAGTGGAATGAGAAGTTTATGAAAGCTTTAGTGTTTGTTGGTTATCGACAGTCGCTATATGACTATTCTTTTTCACTAAAGGAAAAGATGGTAATATTATTTTAGTACCTATATATGTGGATGACATATTAATCATTAATGATGACATACAAGAAATTGAAGCTTTGTAACTTATCTGCATTCTACATTTTGAATTAAGGATTTAGGAGAACTTAAGTATTTTTTTAGGATTGAGATCCTTCGAGATTTAAATGGCATGTATCTCAGTCAATGTAAGTATATCTTAGAATTGATTTTTGAATTGGGGCTGTCAATTGTACATGTTGGAATATATTTTAATGATATTAGAATATATAAACATTTTGATGATGAAGAAAAATGGATATTATAATATGATAATATTATAACCATTTTGTTGGAATATATTGATAATTAAATGAAATTATAATATAAAAATATTATAATTAATATTTGATTATTTATGGGTTTCATAAGAAAGCTAATGCTGAAATTGTATGCAAGAAATTGGGTTAGAATGAGCCTAGTCCGCAAGTATGACCTAGTCCAAAGTCTGACCCAGTCTAGATTGTGAAACCCAGTCCAGAAAGGTGCAACCCAGTCTAGAGAATGTGACTCAGGCCCAAAGTGTGACCCAGGCCCAGAGCGCAACCCAGTGCGCGACCCAGGTCTAGAAGGTGCGACCTGCGACCAACTTAAATGCTGCGACCTAGAACCCGACCCGCGATGACGCCACGACTTTGGAAAGATAATGAAAAGGAGAAGATTTCTGTGAAGAAAAATCAAAAACCCACTGCTCAAAGAGGATCAATTTGAAGAAATGGTGAAGCTCGTCGAGTTCTTGCCCTAACTGCTCAAAAGTAAAATTGGAAGCATATTAGAGGGTTTCTAAAGACGATTTCAAAGGGTTTTTGTAAGGAAAAAGATGCTCTATCAATCTGTAAAGGACCCACGAAGAATTCATTCAAGATTGGAGAGAATTGAAGAAGATTTGACTGAGACCCGAAACTTGCTCCATAAAACCCGAATTACAGAACTTTAAGTTGAGACCAAAACTGCGCCATTTTGGATAGGGTTTTGAAATAAATGAAGGTAGAACCTTATCCCAACATTCTGTCTCTCTCAAGCTCAAAAATGGACAGAGAATAGGGAAATAAAGAACTCCAACGGGAAGAAGACTTGATGGTACTTAGAAGTGTCAGAATGACTCTTTGAAGTGAGAGATTAGTTATTCTGAAGATATTTAAGCAAGTTTGTCTTCACCATTGCTAGAAGTCTAAAAATAAGAAGCAAGGAAAGTAATTTGTGAAGCATCTCATACTACTCATTCTAACTTATCCAAACTTATGTTTTTAATCTTTATTAAGTGACTAACTTCTAAGCTTATTACTTGCTTATTAGAGAATCAATTTGTGCTTCATTATGCTCTATTGTTGAAGTTGATTTTCTACAAGTAGACTCTACTAGGGTTTGAATGAATTTGGGGCTTTTGTCTATATACTCTGTATTAAGTCTCTAGTAGTTGTTTGAAGCTTTTGAACTTGTATTGCATATCTTACAGAAGCTTAGTTCAAAATTTGTAATAAGCTTGATAAACTTTGACTTGTTCATGTGTGTTGAGACACACATTGTAATTGTGATCCTTGGTGTAAAGATTGTTTGACTCCTTATGAGGAGTTGGAAAGTGTAGGAAAAAGTTTCTCTTAGCTTTGTAGCAAAGTAGACTTTAACCAGTTGTGTTGAAGGAGAAGAGAGTGGAAGTAGGTGAAAAGGCCGAACTACCGTGTAAATTGGTGTCTCATCTTCCTTGTGTTTGATTAGCTTGCTGATTAAGCTTTATATCTTTAAATGCCATATTTGATTGCATAAAAAGTAATTGAACACAAATAGAAGTAATTTTTAAAAGAGAAACCTAATTCACCCCCCTCTTAGGTTGCTATAGGATCCAACAGTACAACCTGTTGAAAATCCCATAGAGACAAATGTCTTACTCATTAGATTGAAATATGACGAGCAAGTTCATCCACAAATAGATGACCCACCATTTGAAAACATCTTGAGTTATCAACAATTGATTGGTAAGTTGAATTATCTTGATATGACACATCCTAATATAGCTTTTCCATTATATCTTTTAAGTCAATTCATGCATGCTCCAAAGCAATCCCACTGAGAGGCAGCTCTCCACATTGTTAAGTATCTCAAAGGAATAACAGGGGTTGATTTATTCTTTCTTTCGCCGATCCACTATTGGTTTTTGTCTTACACTTGGATTTTTAATAATTTCTTGGAAAAGTAAAAAACAACCAGTTGTGACTTTTTCTTCAACAGAAGCTAAATATAGAGCCATGACAACTGTTACTTGTGAGATTCTTTAGGTGGTTGTTCTATTAAAAGATATGGAAATTAATGTTTTACAACCAATGCCGTTATATTATAATAATGAGGCAATTGCAAAAATTGGCAAAAAACCTAGTCTTTCATCAAAAGACCAAGCACATAGATGTTTCATGTCATTTTATTCGAGAAAAAATACGTCATTGTTTTTATGAGCATAACACATATTGGGAGTGGTGACCAACCTATAGATATTCTGACCAAGGCTTTAGGGACAAATTAGCACTATCATCTCCTCAGCAAGCTTGGGGTCTTGGACTTCTTTTGACCCTCAACTTGAAAGGGGGTGTTGAAGATTGGAAATGTGTTAATCACACCTACCATGTTACCATATTTGGATGACCTACCATGTTACCATGTTACCATGTTAGGTCCCAGAAGAAGGTTCAATATATTGTAATTATTGTGTATATGTTATTTTCCTTAAATAGATTAGGTCTTACATTCTATAAATGTAAGGTTTTGATCCCTGTAACATAAGAAGCTGTTTTTTTTCTCGTATGAGTTTTGTTAAAACTTTTATCCTATTAATGAAAATAGTAGAACATTTTTAAAGTTTCTTCAAAGGAACACAGAGACTTCAATAGAATAATATTTTTTAATTAATATAAATCACTCTAAAAGAATGATAATCAAACCACAAGTCTCAAAGTAATTCCAACATCGAACAATAATCTAAATAACAAAGTATTGATTATAACAACTAATGCTGTTATATTATAATAATGAGACCACGCAAAAATTGACAGAAAATCCAATCTTTCATTAGAAGACTAAGCACATAGATGTTTCTTGTCATTTTATTTGAGAAAAAATACGTTATGGTTTAATTAACATAACACATGTTGGGAGTGGTAACCAACCTATAGATATTTTGACCAAGGCTTTAGGGACAAATTAGCACTATCATCTCCTCAGCAAGCTTGGGGTCTTGGACTTCTTTTGACCTTCAACTTGAAGGGGGGTGTTGAAGATTGGAAAGGTGTTAATCACACCTACCATTTTACCATATTAGATGACCTACCATGTTAGGTCTTAGAATAAGGTTCAAGATATTGTAGTTATTATGTATATGTTATTTTTCTTAAATAGATTAGGTCTTATATTCTATAAATATAAGTTTTTGATTCTTGTTATATAAGAAGCCTTTTTTCTCTTGTATGAGTTTTGTTCAAACTTTTATCCTATTAATGAAAATAGTAGAACGTTTTTAAAGTTTTTTCAAAGGAACACAGAGACTCCAATAGAATGATATTTGTTTATTAATATAAATTGCTTTAGAAGAATAATAATCAAACCACAAGTCTCAAAGTAATTCCAACATCGAACAATAATCTAAATAAAAAAGTACTGATTATAAAACTATTGATAAACTATTAAAAAAGCAATAAAAATCTAAAGTTAAAAATAAGGTTAAAAATGCCTTATATAGACATAATAGAAATTCTACTTCAACTTGAATTAGACCTTTAAGAAAACTATATCTTATCTTATTTTAAAAATGATATCTTATTCTATCTTTGGTCTTCTAAAAACCCAATCCTAACAATCCTTACTTTTTCAAATAACCCTTGTCCTCAAGGCTTAACTTGGGTTAAGCGAGATCCTAACATGTTGTTTCAGCAGCTGTCAGGGATTAAAATCATTGCATTCTATGCGCCCACCTGGCACTCCACCACGAGCTGCATATGTTTCTCTACCAGGTAATTTTATCATTCCATTCATAACATTGAACATTTGTATTTGATCGGGAATTTTTCATATATTTAATAAAAATCCAGTCTCTCCTCTCGAATTCAACAACATTTTCCTTACATTGTTCTTTTAGACTGGTTTTGGCAACGATTAGTTCCAAAGAGCCCATAAATGAATTCCCTTCATACGGAGTGCCGAAGCAAATGAGAATGAAGTTGCTTTCATAGGAAACCTACAGAAACAACTAAGTGAAATCAGTCGCTTATCATCTTTACTCCATAATTTTTTAAGAAGCATGCCTTTCAAATGTTGATTTTATGACATTAACATGAATTAAAAGAAAAATACAATAATAACTGATGTTCTTGACAGACCCAACTGAAACATGTTTATTACAAATTGCCATCTATCCTCTGAAACTCATTGGATACATTACTGCAAGCTCCTATATGACACCAGCGGAATGCAATAGCAGATGACATTAATGTCTTATATGGACCAGCAGAATACACCTTAATGACCAATAGGGGCCGCTGCCTCTCTCAATTCCTTTCCTTGAAATTGAATATCCTGCAAAGGAAGCTCAGTCATAATCCAAAATCAAAGTGTCCGATAAAAGATTTTTTTTTTTTTTTAAAAAAAAAAGATAACAGTTAATAATCACGTAGAACACTACATCCAGAAACAAAACCTTGCCTTTTATAAGATATTTTGACACTGTCAAGCTAGATTGTCATTTTCTTTCCTCCTACCTATATATAGCTTAATAAGTCTGCTTTTTGTTAAACCTAAGCCAAGAATTCACTAATTGTTGGAAGTACAGCCAAGTCTCTGTAAGCAACCTGGATCATATCTTCCCTAATTACTTTTCTATTTGCTTGTCTTCTTGTAAACAGAGATTGTTTCCAATATTAACTTGGCAAGAAGAAACAGCAATTTTTGCCTCATTTGACTGCCTCCAAATCCTATGGGTATGTTAACTGCTGAGAAATGTCAGGTGAAGATGTCAGTAGATTTGCTAACTCCTAGAATGTTAAACATACTGATCGAGGTGGAATGCTGATGCAGTTCACAGGTCGCATGGGACTTATGCACTCATGGAAACTTGTCTGGCTGTCTTTATGCACAAAGCATTGCTAAAAATGGGCATGCAGATGGTTTTTTCTATTAGTTCTTACAGAATACTTACTCCATAGATGGAAAAGTAAGTGCCAGAAAAGGATTAGAGAAATACTGTAAGAAGAGAATCCATACAATCCTAAGATATAAGATGCATAACAGATGACAAATAGCTTGTTATCCCAGTAGGTAGGCGGAAAGATTAAAACAAGAAGCTGCTTTGTGGAACTATTTAGATTCAAACTAACGTCTTCTTCAATTGATTCTTCAAGTCATATGATAACTTGATGTAGACTTCACAACATCAACATGAAATCCCTCGCTTTTGTCTTTTTATCACCAGTTCATTTTCAGAAAAATAACTTGTTAGTCTGATGAAGAAATACAATGATGTATTTTTTGTGACTATCATGATTGGAAAGTAAAACCACGGAAAATATAGTGAAATTACGTGGTGAAACCAGGATAGAACATGATGATTGGAAAAGGCAAGTAATACTTTTTTTTTTTTTTTTAAAACCAACTCCATTTTTTCATTCATAACGTAGGCACTACATCACGTCAACCTAAACTCACCACCAGCAAATAAAATGAGAAATTTGCAGGGAAATAAATGGTAAAAGATGCCCGCAAATCCAAATGGTGGGCAACTATCAAAGGCCGAATGGATCGTCGACTTGTCAATGCCGGCCTTCCCCTCTTTGGATACCTGGGAGGAGGCCAAACTCTGTGGAACACGGCAATTTTCTAGAGCAACAGTAGTTATTGGGGTCGACTTCCGACTCACTGAGGAGGTGTGGCTTGGTGCAACACGGCAATTTTCTAGAGCAACAATAGTTATTGGGTCGACTTCCGACTCACTGAGGGGGTGTGGTTTGGTGTAACACGGCAATTTTCTAGATCAACAATAGTTATTGACGTCGACTTCCGACTCACTGAGGCGGTATGGCTTGGTGAGGGGGTGTGGCTTGGTGCAACACGGCAATTTTCTAGAGCAACGATAATTACTGGAGACGACTACTGAGTCACGGAGGAGTGGCGGCTCAGCGGTGCCTGCCCCAAGCAAAGGAGGCGGAAATGACAAGGAGCAGGAGAGTGGAAAGAACTTTCATCGTACTCACGGATGCCATAGTTGAGAGTAAGTGAGGTGTGAGCAAAGATTTGGAGTTAAAGGCAAGTAATACTCACAGCAGCAAAGTGGTTAACATCCCGATGGCGAGTTTCATCAGCACGAATAGCAGTTATAACATCCTTAAGGGTTGCAGCCTTGGGTAGCCTCCAGTAGTCTATTGCAATTGCAGGCGCCGGATTATTTTTAACTGCTCCGCCATTGATGGCATTCAAATACTCTGTATATGAGTATATAGCCTCCTCTTCCAGATAACCAACAAATCTATGGGCCACCTTGGGGGAGAGTAGATAAAAAACGAAGTAAGCATTGAAGAAGACTCCCTGCACAGCGAGAACAAGCAGTCTTTCTTGCCATGATGGCTTCACAAGTTCCACCATGGTCATGAGGTGCATTCTCTCATTCTCTGCTTCCTCAAGCAGGGCTTTAATCCAACCACCACTATGCTCAAACTTGCGGAGAGATTTTAGGTGTAGCAGCATCCCTCCTACCATACCAGGCACACCTGCCACTGTCTCCAGCAGCAATGCATGGCATCCATGCCGTTCCTGAACATTTTTTATAATTCAAATCGGAGTCAGAAGCATACACCTTGGACACAATGGCAAGAAGAAAACAATCTGATCAAGACGCTGTCCACAAAGAAGTTTAACTTTTGACTCTTTAACAAGAACATTTTCTTATACCAAATGAGATATCCGTTTATGTATATACACTTTGGCAACAGAGCAAGATGTTGAAGGACATTCTTTGATGTTCCCATTCAAATTCAGGCCAGTTTAGACAAGAAAACTAGCCTAGTCCACAGAGGAATATACAATCATTTAGTATACAGCACTTCCAACAAAGCAATTCAAGTACCCTTCTTGAAAGAATAAACAAAATGACAACAACGGTGGCTTACCTGAAAATACATATCGCTTAAAGCTCTAAGAAATTTCACTGTCCTGAAAGCAAATTTATCCAAAAACAACTTTGGCTCATGGTGCTTTTTCAAATCTACCGATAAATTTGCGTGGTATGTGTCCCATGGCTGTATCAAAAAAGGAAAATTAATGAGTAACAATTAGTATATAGATTTGGAATATTGATTATCGATGATTTCATGTCAAATCTATTGAAATCCATGATGCACCCAGCATTCATCAGGAAATATTGATCACTCAAATTTCTAGATTATGACAAAACAAACACACGATATCAAACCAAGGAAGATCCCCGCAGTAACCAAAAACAGAAAAGAGTTAAGAGACACAGAAGCGAAGCGGTTACCCCGAAACAGTTCCAAGGCCACTCGGTCCCATCCTCTCTCTTGATCTGAGGCGGGGACAATCCCCAATAGCTCGACACCAACGCAGTGTCGTCGCTCTTCTTCTCGTCGGCCTTTGTCGCCGCCGGCCCCGGCGTCGCTGAACTCATCGTTCTGGTCCAGTGAAAACCAGCAAGCGCATTAGGACTGTCGTGCTTCCTGACCGTGGAAATGCCACGGCGGCTTTGGTCAACGCCTTCTATCAGGCCCCGGATCAAGCTCCTGGGCACAAAACGATTCATGTTTGACCAGCAAAGAAGATGAACGTTGGAATCGGGCTTTAACAGAAGTTTGCTGGACCAGAAGAGTAAGGATTTGAGCAGTTATATGGGAGCAGAGGAAGACGCTTAGTTGTATGCTTCTTTTGTTGTTTATTGGCCTGAAAGGAAGACTTTCGCGGTTAGGACGACCATGTTCTGGGAGGCGGGAATATATATATACAGCAGTTAAAGAAACGTGCAAGTTGGAGGGTGAGATGTGGTCATATTCCAATGGAGTGTGGCGACTGCCTTCTTCAAAGATTCCTTTCGACGGCTAAAATACTTCTATTATGATGTAATTGACTCTATTTCACGATCCAAGATCGGGGTGGTCTCGAATTTACGAGACTCAAATCAATAATGTTAGTCAAATGAATTAATCATTAATTAGTCATCAACTTTAAAAAAATTGATATGATAGTTGAAAATCATAATAAATTATACTAGAAGCAAACCCTCATATCTCGAACTAAAATCACAAAAGAGGCCCCTACGGAGTAAAACAATCGTAATATCATTATAGCTGGGAAAATAGGTAGCCATAGATGGATCCTGAAAGTGTCATAGAATGTCACAATCTTAGGATCGTGGTGAGTTGATATTGTTTTAAAATGAATTAATCGCTAATTAGTCATTAACTCTAAAACTTGTGGACCTCTTTATACCATGCCCTACTAGCAAGTGATGGATTAATGTAGATGATTTGGTTGTATTATAACAGAAATACTTTGGGATGTAGAGGAATAGTGGGTCAAAATGATGGTCTTCCCCTCGTCTGCGTGTTGAAATTTCACTCTTCCGTGTTTTTTCCGCTCCTGGGCAATGGGAGGGTTGCAGTGTTCAAGAACTTTTTGTCCTCTTCAATGCGACTCGACTTTTCCAAGGAAAAGTCGAATTGACTTATAATGCCATTGTCCAAGTCTTCGCCGCCCAGCAGAGTCCCGGAAAAAAAGTCAGTGTCAAATAAAAAAAAGGTTAAGCACATGACAAAATAATCTTCTTAATCTTAAACAGGTTGTCACTTATCTTTCTAATTTTTTAATGAACCAAATTAACTTTTCAATTCCTTTATCTTTTTATAATTCTTTGACTCATTTCTCTCTCTCTCTTTATTTTTTATTTGTGCGTGTGAATCACATTTGTTTTTTTAATCTCTTTTATAGCCAATAACATGAGAATTGATAGCCCCAGGGGTGTGGTTCAACTGGCAAAGGCTCGTGTGGGATTCCCTACAAAGTAGGGGTCCTGGGTTCAAAACCAGTTGGCTGCATTCTTGACATGAAATGGGCAAAATGCTTTGGGGTGAGTGTTGAGCCCTCCAATTTGAGCCACCATGCAAGTGGTGGGGATTCTGTGTCATCAAAAAAAAAAAACTTAGTTTCTCCTCCCATAGCCCTATGATCAAGCTCGATATCAAAGTATTACTATATAAATGTAGTTCAGCACTCTACGTCAAAAAATCTCATGTCCTGAGTTTGAACCTCAGCAAGTGGTAGCTCGCTAAGTACATAAGAACTTGATGCTTTAGTCCAAAGCCCACAAGGAAAATCAATGGCTCCCTCCTTAACTGACTCAATCCCCACTATTGCAAATCCTTTTTCATTTGCAACAACCTTTGGTTCTACAACCTCCTTTGCCCCCATTGATGTCTCATCTCCAGCAATTAGTGAAAGATTTGATCGCACCAATTATGCAGTTTGAAGGACCCGACTTGTTCTTTTTCTCTAGATAAATAATTTCCTTGAAATTGTTGACAGCAGCAAGCCTCCTTCTCCATAGTAGCTCCTACAAGAGTATCATACTCATTTGTTTCGGGAGAATTGGCATTAAATTTTCTCAATTGGCAATTGTGACCTTAATTCACTCATGTTCAACTTAGCTAACAAGAAATAACCTTTGTTAAAGTAAGAAACTTACCCCAAAACCCATAAGTAGTAGGTAATAATTCCTGCTATTAATAAGGTAAGGTCTATGTATCACTATTTTTGATGTTAAGGATGTTATATCTCACATTAGAAGTGGTGATACATAAATCTAACTTGTTGATAGGGGTTCATCATCTATTATCTATGAGTTTTAGGATAGGTCTCCCTACTTTGATAACCTTCAGCTTTCTATTATCCCGTGAGGGCCATATGGATCTCTCAATTTGGATTTTACCTAGCCACCACCAATGCTGTGTGCCACTTATTCTCGCCAATTCTCACCCTCACCAACTCAGCCGTTGTTCTTGCATAAGAGAAACCCGACTGGCTACTTTGCTGCACTTCGAAACAACAATCAGGACCTGGCTCTAGCTTTGGACAAAAATGGGCTCTTGCCCACTCTCAACCAGTCTGCCCTCAATCAACCCAGTTGTCTTGGTTGCCAACATGGACCTCCCTACTATCAATTGTGCAACTGTCCTAGCTTCAAAGCAAAGAACTGCCGTGACTGGTACAATTCTAACTTTGTACCACCTCTCCCACACAGGCTTTCCATCAGCCCAAGTAGCTCAATTTTGGCTGGGCTAATGCCCATTACTCTTCTCCTTCTTATTACCTAGCACCACTATATCTAGCCTATATTCCAACCCATCACCACAAGCTTGTTACACCTCACTTCCCCCCACCTCTAGCCCAATATGCCCCATCCCTTCCCTAACATCCACTTTTGCTTCTAATTCTTGGTACACTAACTTGGGTGCTTCTCATCACGTCACTAACAATCCTGTTGCATTTTCCAATGTTACAAATTTTGTGGTCCTTAATAACTCATGGTAGGTGATAGAGTTTCTCTTTCCACCACTCATACAAGTGCCATTCCTAAGCACTCATTCATCGTTGTCCAGAAATGCAAAACAAGGCTGCAATCTCAACTTCATTTCTAAGAATGAATCTCGCTGAACCTTGGCCTCCTATGTAATAAGCAACTTTTCTTCTCTCTCTCTCTCTCTCTCTCTCACAACATCATTTCTTCTTTTACTTCGTCTTGTGAACGGTTTTAATCAGGAAACATAATTTCCAACGTACAAGCGGAGCACCCTTGCTTCTGGGGCAAGAGAATTATGAACTGAATTGCAGAACAAAACAATTCAGAAAACACCGGTAACATGAATGCCATAAATAAGGATTGCTGAAGCAAATGAACGAAGTTGTTGTAATAGGCAACCTTCTGAAACAACTGATCACTTGTCATATTAAGTTCATTATATTTGTAAGAGCAAAGGTTCAGTGAATGACACATGCATCCAAACAGAGGTAGAATAATAACCCACATGCTTGACAGAACCATCTGAAACATATCAGTACAAATTACTATCTATGCTCTTAAACTCGTTCGATAAATTAATGCAAGCTCTTACACACAAGAGTTTCTCACCATGTATAGAAGCAGATGACGTTGATGTCTTACATGAACAAACAGAATACACCTTAATGATAACCAAGAGGCGCCGGTGCCTCTTTCAATTCCTTTCCTTGAAAATGAATATCCTGCACAGAAAGCTCAGTCATAACCCAAAAACAAAGTGCTCAATAAAGGTATTATTTTCAAAAAAATTAAAGGTAATCTAAAAGATAAAAACCCAAAATCATATAGCTAATGATATTAATATTAAATTACAACCCTACCTCCAGAACAACCCCTTCCCTTTTACGAGATACTTCAACACTCTTTCAGTAGATTGTTAATTTTTTTGTTCTAAGTACAGGTTAATCAAGTCTGTTTCTTTGTCAAACCCAAGTCAAGCATTCAGCGATGGTTGGATATACATCCTATTCTTTGTAAGCAACTAGCATCATAACTTCCCTAAATCCTTTTCTATTCGCTTGTCTCCCTGGAAAAAAGATGAAGCATTGAAATCCAAAGAAGGGCAAGAAAAGTAATCAAACTCATCTTATTAGGTGCCCCATCTAATATAGGTGAATCAAAGATTAACTTAGAAAAAAAAGCATTTTTGCCTCATTTGACTGCCTCCAAATCCTATGTGATGCGGCCCTAGTCTCACATAAGGCAATTAGAGAGAGATTCTGGAACTTCTAAGTGTGTGGTGTTCCTCTCCTGTCAAGCTAGCTTTTAGGGGTGTGTTTTCCCACCCCTTGGCGGTATCAAGTGGACCAGAGCCGCTCTCTAGGGGCCTACATTCTGACAGCAGTATCCTTGGGACTAAGATCCCTTGGTGGTGTAGCCAACCCCTCGTGGGGTTGGTACCCTTTGCAGGGACACAAAGCTTGGATTGGGAGAAAGAATAATGAGGTCTAAGTCCCCCCTTGGACAACTAGAGTGGTAGGTATTCTGGAACTTACATGGGTGCAGTGTCCATATCCTATCAAGATAGCCTTTTGGGGTGAGTTGTCCCACCCCTTGGTGGTATCACTATGGATCAGAGTAACCGCTGACAGATATCACGAAGAAGATGTCAGCAGATTTGCTAAGTCCTAGAATCTTAAACATACTGGTCTAGGTGGCATGCTGATGCAGCTCAAGGCCGCATGGAGTTTATACTCTCATCGGAGCTTGCTTGGCTGTCTTGATACACGAAACATTGCTACAAACGTGCATGCAGATTTGAGACAAAATTATGTAACACTAACCAAAGAAATTTATTAAAAAGATGCAGATGATTTGTGATAAAATTATGTAATACCTAAACAAACCAAAAAATCTCATTGATCTCGAGGCTCTCTAAGGTTGATGACAAATATCCAGTAGAAGGAATTAGATTTATCTATTCACTTTGTAATGATGATTGCAAGGCAAAGAATTGCCAATTTGTAAAATACAGAACTTGTTAGCCTACTTGACCAAAGTCAGAAAAGGGGAAGCAAGTTTCCTACAGTAGTCTGTTTTTAGGTCATCAGGTGACTTCTCTACACACATTCATAAAGCACTATTGCAGACTGGTCTATGACCTTAGGTAAAGCTTTTAATACCAATTCAGTTGGCGCGCAGGTCATTAACATCCGATGGAAAAAATCAGGGTAACTTTACGAAAACCAATTTACCATGTAATTCATTGCGGCAATTGGCTAACCAGTGATAGAACTCGAAATTCAATTCCAACAGAAGAGAGTAAAGGAAATAAATAACAACAACTTAAAAGAAATGAGGATCGCAATAATAACTGAAAATACCTCACAAGAAGAGCTTGCAGAATACTTACTCTACAGGTAGAAACTAAATGACAGGAAAGGACTTGAGAAATATTGTAAGAAGAGAATCTATAGATGCATAAGATATAGGATGCCAAACAGATGAACAAATAGCTTGCTTTCCCAATAGATAGGAGGAAAGATTAAAACAAAAAGCTGCTTTCCGAAACTATTTGTATGTAAATCTAACGTCTTCTTCAATTAATTCTTCAAGTATTATAGTTTGACTTCATGTAGACTTCCAAACATCAATATGAAATCCCCCTCTTTTGTCTTCTTATCACTAGCTCATTTTCCGAAAAGTGGTGGATAAGTCGAAAGTTTTTAAGCTTTCTGAAGTAGGACATCATGATGTATTTTTGGTGACCATCATGATTGGAGAACACATTAACAGAAAGTATACAGAAATTAAACTGTGAAAACAGGATAGAGCATGATCATTGGAAAAAGGCAAGAGTACTCACAGCAGCAAAATGGTTAACATCCCGATGGTGAGCTTCATCAGCACGAATCACAGTTATAGCATCCTTCAGCGTTGCATCCTTGGGTAGCCTCCAGTAGTCGATTGCAATAGCAGGAGCCGGAATATTTTCAATTGCTCCACTATCGATGTCCTTCAAATATTCTGTATATGAGTGAATAGCCTCCTCCTCCAGATAGCCAACAATTCTATGGGCCAGTTTGGGGGAGAGTAGATAAGCAACAAAGTAGGCATTGAAGAAGACTCCCTGCACAGCAAGAACCAGCAGTCTTTCATACCATTTTGGCTTCACAAGTTCCACCATGGTCATGAGGTGCATTCTCTCATTCTCTGCTTCCTCAAGCAGGGCTTTGATCCAACCACCACTATGCTCGAACTTGCGGAGAGATTTTAGGTGAAGCAGCATCCCTCCTACCATACCAGGCACAGCAGCCACTGTCTCCAGCATCATTGCACGACATCCATACCGTCTCTGCAAGAAGTTTAAATTAAAATCAAAGTCACAAGCATACTCTTTGGAAGAAATGGCAAAAGAAATCAATTTGATTGCCACCAGAGGCAGTTGACAGAGAAGATAAACTTTCGAAATTGGTACATTCACTGGAAAGTAGATATATGTAACATAAAACTGCAAGAGAGAAAAAAATGCTAATGAATAAAAAGCAGCAAACTGGAATAGAGGAATAAAAATAATATTTGCCTGCTCATCAAGAGATATTGTTCATGCATTTAAAGAGGCTAATTATCTTCATCTCAGTGCGTCCATAAGTAAGTTAAATCATACAAAGCACACATAGAGATATGCACAAAGCACTTGAACTTTCTTGCTCCTCATCTTATATATAGAAAGCCACATCAACTGCCACTCAAGCTCCATGGTGCCTACAAAAATACTCAAATACATTTGGTAATTTGATTTAACTTACCCTGACACATTTGTTTATATAGTGATGTATTCCTCTTCAGAATAACTAACTTCCCTGCTTCTCATCTCACATTCTTACCTCCAATGGGTTTTGCATAGCATAAACAATTAATGATATGGCTATTTTTTTAACAAAGTATATAGTGCCATGCTCTATGATTAATAATCATTAAGCTGCCTAATACACTGTATGACTATATAAGCTAACCAATCAAGTATGAAACTAACCTCAATCTGACTTCTAGAAAGTTTCATTACTTTCTACGCACATATTGTACTTACGTAACAATCAGAGGGGGAAAACAGTGTCGTTTTGATCCTTTGGGCACATAATTTTCATAGGCATTATGGAGATGATTGTAATCTCCTTTGTTATGTCTTTTTCCTCAGGTTGATTTAATGCTGTTTTCGTTAGCTTAATGTTTAACGCTTGGGGAAAATGACTTTGTAACTGGCTGGTAGATTCACGGAAATCATAATAGAAAAGATGATTGAAGCTTCTGCCGGTAATGGTAGACACAGGGCGATTTGTGCCCAAACTGCATTAAACTCGTGTTTGTTTTTTGTAAGATTGTTGTGGTGTCGAAATCCTTCCTGCTTTTCATAATACATGTGCCTCATTGATTCAACCACCCTTAAGCTTGATGATAAGTTGCTCAAAAGTGCAATCACCAGAGTAAGGCAGTAAAAAGACGCTCTTTGATGTTTCCACTCAAATTCAGATGAGTTTAGACAAGAACACTACCTAGTCCAACGAGAAGACACACTCACTTAGCATACAGCACTTCCAACGGAGCAATTTTTAAAATTTTTGTTTCTGTTTTCTTTTCCCTCTTTCTTGAGTTTACAAAAATTAGATTCTAAAAACTTCTCTCCACTAACCTCACATCATAAAATGCTACTGTAAGGAATATTTTACAAGAAGGAAGGCTTCAGAAATAATATAAGAAAGAAAAAATTAGTATGCTTAGCGAAGAACAAATCCACAAACAAAACAACAACGACAAAGGCTGCTTACCTTAAAAAAGATATCTGTTGGAATTCTAAGAAGTTTCACCGTCCGGTAAGCAAATTTATCCACAAACACCTTTGGCACATGGTGCTTCTTCAAATCTATTGATAAATCTGCCTTGTATGACTCCCATGGCTAGGTCAAAAAAGAAAATCAGTGAAATAACAATGAGTATGAAGCCATGAAGTATAATGTGATCACAAGTCCAGTTTTAAACTGCCTAGGAGTGCATCAGAAGAAAATATGATGGTTGGTGAACTATTCATATTCCAGCTTTAAACTGCTGAAATTTCACTAGTTTTGAAGAACTCCCTATTTCATTCTGTTACGTGACTAGCCTCCAGGTCAGCCTTTTTGGGTACACCAGCTTTCGAAAGAAAGAGTGTTGGTCTAACCCTAACTAAGGAGCTCAGATAAGCTCCTACACGAGACGCATGGCACCCATGTAATAGCCAAAACCACAGCTGGGGGCTTTTGATCAGAACAGGGCATGTCACCTCTGTAATGTTAGCAGGGCAGGGTCTATTTGCTCTTTCATGCAAGAACTAGCTGATGCTAGATAACTTTACCCGCTCCTACATCAGCGCAATGGCGAGGAGAAACTGTATAATTGTAAAAGTTTGCAAGCAATGAAGTGTGTTGAATCTTGTGTAACCTGGAAACCCTCCCAAGGAGACAAACAGGTTATGGTCTCCTTTAAGCCGTGAGTCCCTTTCTTACAAAGCTTCTGCTTGACCTTCAACATTGGTCAGCCGAAGAAGAAGAAGAACCAGATCACTGATTTACACAATCTCCCTTTTACCCGTCCCATAACTCACTCGCTCAGTGCAGCACATACCACATTCAATGATCAATCAAAAGATGACCATCAGTTTAAGACACTTCTTTCGTTAGCCGGTTGGTGTAAAGTTGATAAAGAACATCAATTTCACGATTAAAATGCATATCATCTATCAATTTTAGGTTGAAAAGGCCACCGGAGAAATTTCTATGGGATAAAAAAAGGAGAAAATATTTACGCTATAGAGCCAGAATCACAATGGACGCTCATTAGATAGTTTGGAATTTAAGAGGAAAAAAAAAAAAAAAAAACGAAGAAGAAGGAAAGCAAGGAAGCCCCCACTACTTGAAAAGTGCAAAAGAAGTAACAGTATACACATATTCTCAAGAATAACCGCCACTCAGTGGCGAGAAAGAGAAAATGAAAAGCTCAATTGCTTGCTACTATCTATTAGCTCGACCGTCCAATCCAAGCACATTCTAGAATCACCAAAAGTCACCACCAAAGAAAGGAGACACATCAAAAGAAAGAGTACAGGGAATTAAGACAGCTGAAAATACACCAGAACGCAAGCCCAAGCAATCAAAGCAAAGAATATCACCAAAATCGTCATCATAAACAGTGACAGTAAGTTCAAAGAGATACAGAGAGAGAAAAGTATGATTCAGAAACAAACAAAAATCAACAGAAGACTCGAGAAATGAATCGGAATTGTGGACAGAACAGTAATCCGATAAATGAGAACCACCAAAAAGCAAAGAACCATGATAAACAGAGACTATAAATTCAGCTTAGTTAGCCAAAAGCGAAAAGAGTTGGATATGCATTATCAAAGCGCTTACCATGAAACAGTTCCAAGGCCAGTCTGTCCCATCCTCTCTCTTGATCTGCGGCCTCAACACTCCCCAATAGCTAGAGACCACCGGTGTCTCCTGGCTCTTGTTCTCTTCCCCCACTTTGTCTTTCTTCTCCGCCTCAATGGTCTTCGAGGCCATCGGCCCCGGTGTCACTGAGCTCATCGTTCTGGTCCAGCGAAAGCCACCAAGCGCACCAACGCTCTCATGTTTCCTCATCGTCGAAATGCCCCGGCGGCTTTGTTCAACGCCTTCTATCAGGCCCCGCATCAAGCTCCTCGCCACAAAACGGTTCATCTTCAACCACCACACTCTGCCGGAATAGATTAGAAGAGTAAGAGTCTGAGCAGTTATGTAGAAGCAGCCAAAAGAAAAGAGGAAGAGCAGTCGAACTGCGTTCCCGGCGGTGCGTTGACACTTAACTGTATGCTTCTCCGGCGGTTTATTGACGGTTGGGACTCGGAGGCGGGTAAATATGGTCCAGTGGACAAGTTTGGAATTAGGAACGGTGAAGATCTTAGGATCTTTCAATGGAGTATGGCGGCCGCATTCGTAAAGATTTCCTACGGCCACTAAAATACTTCTATTCTGTTCTCTGCATTCTGATCTGATCTATTTTCGTAGAAACAATTAGCTAGCGTCTCCATTCTGATTTAGTATGTATTGTGATTCAAATAGTTCTGCTCGTAGACGATGATGGTGAGACCGACAAGGAACGGCCGGCCCTCAGCTTCGTGTCGAAATTACAACCTTCCATGTTGTCTTTTCGGTTCCAGGACAACGGGAGAACGTTGTTGTCAAAGACCGTTTTGGCCTCTTCAAGGGACGCGATCTTTCAGAAACATATCCTAGAATCGCTGAGAAGACGTCGTATTGACATCGAAGCAATATATTTTACGCAATAAAAAAGTAAAAAGAGTGGTTTTCTGATCTGTCTTCGGTTTGCATCGCATGTAATAAAATGGAAAATTACACCGGTCCCTTTAACAGACACTTCTTTGCCTACCATATTTTGATATTTTTATGGCTTTCTATTTTTTTCAGAAGTCATAAATTCTTTTTTTAAGACCAAAACAATACCATATTTTGATATTTTTATGACTTTCTAATTTTCTCATAAGCCATAAATTCTTTTTTTAAGACCAAAACAATCATACAGTATCATCTTTCTTTCTTTCTTTCTTTTAAAAAAGGGTATTAAAATAATAATATAATAATTTTTTCTTAAAATAATTAATACAAATACCATTTTTTGCCCCTAGAATTCATTGAGAAATGTACTATAAATTTTATTGTCCAACTAAAACCTAGAGTCAACATGTACATTCCAATTGTGGAATCTAGTGGGAAGGGAATTTATTGGTTTGGAAAATTGTATTAGCATATATTTTTTATTATAATAAATACACACACATCACACACATCTTTTTTACACTATTATGGAAACTTAAATGACTCAATTGTATAAAATAAAAGATTTCAAATCGTAGCAGGAAAAGGAGGGAGATGGTTACTCAATTCAAAGTGAGTAAATAGAACTATATATTTCATCTCATAAATACAAATAAGATTTTACAAAAAAAAAAACCGTGTTCAATGAAAGTCGTCTATACGACTTGGAGGGAGATCTTTCGTATCTTTCAAGATACATTCCATAATAAGGGGTTAAAAAGCCAAAATAAATTATTTTAGCCCTTCTACAAAGAAAACTAATTATTGAATGCCTTTAACGATCATGTCATTTTTAAAAGAAAGAATTACAAAATCTGATCTAATTTATTGTAATTGATCAATTAACATGTTGGTTAATTGTATTTTAAAACACACACACAAAAAGTCATTGCTTTATCAAGTTTGAAATCAAAAGTTTTAAGTAATACCTACTTCTAATTAAGTTCTATTGGTTTCTAAATCTGAGCCAAATGGGTCCATGGAGTCGTAAAAATCGAATTAACTTATTGAAGTGAACAAAGAAATTGACAAGTCCATCTTTGTTGCATACCGAGTAAGAAAGAAGAAAAGCTGCCATTATGCTTTCCTCTAATACAACGAGTATGGCCTTTCTTACCAGTTTAATTATTTTGATAGGTTATGATTTAACATGATATTGAAGTCATGATGCTAAATATGAACATGGTTTTCGTAATTTAGTTCCTTTTTTAAGTAAATATTTCATATGTTAGACTATATGTTATTCTATACATGAGAAAAAGTATTTAAATATTAGCTAAGGTTAATTTCACTTCTATCTATCAATTAAGGTTTTCTAGATAAGTAATGATTTAATAACCAAAAAGAGAGATCGCACAAATTTACCTAAGCTCCAAATTGAAGGGCCCCTTTACTGAACCTAATGGGTTTTAAAGATTGGACTTAGTAAGTGGTTTGATTTTTGTGTTTTGAACTTTTTCATGGTAGATCTAGGCGGCTGCACATTGCCTCCAATCCTCATATAGTTAAGATTGACTAAATGTTGTGAGTGATTTTGGTGGTTCTGCAGTTGCTGCAGCACCAGCTCCCTACCCTTTTTAATCGAAATTCTTCTTCTACTTCTTTTTTTTTTGGCCTGTTAATGATGGAAAATTTTGACATCTATTTTACCTTGTTCGGGACCAATACTTACTTTCCTACTAAACTCTTCTCTTGCCAACCAAAGTCGGGTAAGCAATCAATTTTTTATTTCTCTCATATGGATTTTACAGTGCTGTTTCTACCATCAAATGGAAGCCAAAATTTCACATTTGTTTGATAATTATGGCAGCTGATTCCTGGAAAGATGGACTGTTTGGATCCAAAGTGGTGCATGCAACCCTGCCGGCAACAGCAAAAGAAGAAGCCAAGGCTCTTCTGACCTTGTTCTTAAGGAAGCAAGGATTGGGTAGTGCAGCTGCAGCAAAAACCATCAAGAAGTCGGACCTTTTCATTGACCACCTTGTCTCAAGGCTTCATTGGAATCACAAATCTCAGTCTCTAGTAGGTTGGTTTCCACATCTTCCTGCTTTTCTTGGGCAAAGTTAAGCAACCACCTTTGATCCTAAATTGGAATTAAGCTAATCAAATTCTCCTTGACACGACAGGACTTGAGCTTACAGCTCTTGAGATCAGGAGTGTACCCTTATTCCTTACCTTGAAGCCCTAATCAAAGAGCACGGGAACGTTGTAGTAGACGTAGTGGAAAACTTTCCAGGGGCACCTGTTAAAGAGAAAAGAGTTGGTTCACTTTCTCAGTCCAATCCAGCCCTTAACTCCGGGAAACTAAGTTCGTGTCTCAAAATAAGTGAGATAGACCCAGCCAGGAAGGTCAGCCCTTCGGTTCTCTATCTCATCCTTCGCTTCTGTGGCCTCATAAATTGCCCCTTTTCTTTCATTTATTTATTTATTTTTTTAACACCAGCTTTATCCGTGGCTACATTCTTTACCTTACTAGCCTCCCATTGTTGTGGCCGACCAAGAGGTAAATGATTACAACAATAAAACATGCACACACAACGAATTTGTTGGTTGACAAGTCCTTACTTAATTGAGAGTAGGTATTGTTTGAGACTTCTTGATTTCAAGTTTTACATCTAAGTATGTGTATTAAAAAAAAATTATGTAATTTGGAATAATAATTTTCTCTATCCTTAAAATAATAATTTACTCAAATTAAAAGTTTACAAGCTTATAGTTTCTCTTTGATAGTTTGATCTTAATTTTATTATCTTTCACAATAATCAAATCTAGGTTTTGGGGTGTCCCTAGGGGTTCAAGACACTCCCTCTCCTTCCCCATATGTGTGAATTGTAATAAAAAATAAAATAAAATCCAGGTTTTATATTCTCATATTTATAACCTATCCCCTAAAAACTCTATTTGCCCATATAACAATTATACCCATGTGGAATATAATTACGATTTTGCCCTTATCACTAATTTGCACTCCACACTCCCAATACTCGTCATATTGAACCCCTTGTGTTTTCCCAAAAACATAAATATCATCCCATTAGTTGTCGCGTTTTGTCCTGCCATTAACGAGAAAATGTACACTTTGTACTGCTACTAACCATAGAATGTATTCTCTTCATGCACAGGAAATTGAATTCTTTTGATAGTTGCTTGAGATTCATAAACCATTGAATCTGGATGCACCAATTCCCTACTACGCATACGCAAACCTACAATGTTATCTGGAGCCTTGAAGAACATGAAGAATATAACAAGATATGGTCCGTAGAAACCTTAAAAAAATCAGCGATGGAACGCCTCATGTTATGCAATTCAGAACAGATTCAGTTCAAAAACAAATGATTGTCACAAGCACTTCCTTAATGCTTCATTGTTGGTCGATACAAAGAAGAAACTGCATGCAAGTCTTTAGTGTACATTTTCTGAACAGCCATTATCTCCAGCGCAACTCAGTTCCTTGTCAGCGATCATTCCCTTCATTTTCTTTTTCAAAATAATCTCAAACTGGCAATTTGTCGGTGTGAGCAGTTGGCTAAACACAAATGGAACTCCACACTTCTTCACAAGTGCATACCTTGGTTTAATTCGGTCTTCCAAACTATAACCAAAGTATGTAGGAAATTGCACAAGCACTGATTTGGAGTAATTCATGGTCAAAAAGAACTCCCACTTTGGTATCAAATTCTTTGACAAGCTACATGTATATAGGCTTGAGAATCTTGAAAGCATAGCGCTAACATCCTCAAAACTAAAACCCCTCTCCAAGAAAAATTCTGTCCTGGGTTTCAAATTGGCATCTAGGCTAAGACCAAAGATTTGTGGAGAATGATGGAGAAGAACAGCAACATCAACCCCCAAAGAATGAAAGTACTCAGCAGTGGGACGTAACTTGCTCTCCACGCTGTAACAGAGAAGTGGTGGGCAACGATTTATCACTTTTGCCCATTGTTTCTTGTTCACACCCAAACTCTCTAAGAATGCCATGGTAGGTATAAGATTTTCTGCAAGACGTATTCCACACAGTTGAGGCTCTCTGTAAAGGATGGTGGAAATATTAGATTTTGCTATTCCAAGATCAAGAAAAAACTCGACCAATGGCTTGATTTTCCCTTCCAAACTATAAGAGGCAAACTTAGGCCACTTTCTTATAATTCCCTGGATCTGCTCAAGTTCCATGCCAACCTCCATGAGATAGAGAACCCAAGGGCTGAGCTTCCTGGCTGGGTCTATCTCACTTATTTGAGACACGAACTTTATCTTCCTGGAGTTAAGGGTTGGATTAGACTGAGAAACCGAACCAACTCTTTTCTCTTTAACAGGTGGCCCTGGAAAGTTTTCCACTACATCTCCCACATGGTTCCCATGCTCTTTGATTAGGGCTTCAAGGTAAGGAATAAGGGTACTCCTGATTTCAAGAGTTGTAAGCTCAAGTCCTGCGGTGTCAAGGGGAATTTGATTAGCTTGATTCCAATTTAGAATCAAAGGTGGTTAGTTAACTCCTGCCCAAGAAAATCAGTAAGATGTGGAAACCAACCTACTAGAGACTGAGATTTATGATTACAATGAAGCCTTGAGACAAGGTGGTCAATGAAAAGGTCCGACTTCATGATGGTTTTTGCCGCAGCTGCATTACTCAATCCTTGCTTCTTTAAAAAGAAGGTCAAAAGAGCCTTGGCTTCTTCTTTTGCTGTTGCCAACAGAGTTGTATGCACCACTTTGGATCCAAACGGTCCATCTTTCCAGGAATCAGCTGCAATAATTATCAAACAAATGTGAAATTTTGGCTTCCATTTGATGGTAGAAAAAGCACAGTGAAATCCAGATCAGAGAAATGAAAAATTGATTGCTTACCCGACTTTGGTTGGCCAGAGAAGAGTTTAGCGGGAAAGTAGGTTTTGGTCCTGAATTAGGCAAAACAGATATCAAATTTTTCCATCATTAACAGCCAGAAAAGGGGAAAAAAAAAAGAAAAAAAAAGAATGAACAGTCAAATGAAAAGGGAACAGAGCTGAGAGCTGCCATAAATTTGCTTGATCTCTCCTTTTGCTTATTAAATCATTACTTGTCTACAAAACTAAAATTGATAGATAGAAGTGAATTTAACCATTAGCTAACATTTTAACACTTCTCTTTCACGTATAGAATAACAAATACGGCCTAACATGTGAAATATTCACTTGAAAACGAAAGTAAATTACAAAAACCATATTCATATTGAGCATCATGACTTTCATATCATGTTCGTGTGCATAGACAAGTTGAAGAGCATCACTTCATCTCTTTCACCATATCTTTTTGGGGTTTTCCTCGCACCCTCACTACCGCTACACTTCTAAGGAACACCATCATCTTTTTACAAAATTACTCGCCCCAATTCCTCGCCCAAAGCATCTCTACCTTCATCATGACTTTCATCCCAAAATCCTTCAGAAAAATAAAAATAAAATACAACTAATGCCTTCAATCCGTATGCAGACCAATTTCTTGGCTGCTCAACCACCAGAAATCCCTAACTTTCTCCGAACAAACTATCAATTTCGTAACAAAAGCGCAGCACATCAAATGCACCATCGGAGTTCAAAAATAACCCAGCAGGTACAAGTATGGAAAACCATAGTTATCAGGAATCACAAACGATGCGCAGGAAAGTGAGGCAGAAGCGGGAAATACCTTGGCGCAGTGAAAAGCCCTTTAGACAGAGGCAAGAACTGCTCAGCAGAGCGAACTGCCCAGAAAGCTCTCATTTTCCTTCTCTTCTTCCTTTTTGGGCATCCAGAAACGAAGAAAAATCTGGGTTCGACCAGAATGAGCAGTTCAGTCTAGGATATGGATGGCCCCAACATCCGCCGCTGAGACCCTGAATCGTGTGACGTTAGAGAGAAGAAAATCCCAGTAAATATAGAACACAAACCAAACCAAACCAAACCAAACATAGGGCAGATTCCACTCATAGTCGTTG
This sequence comes from Casuarina cunninghamiana, assembly GCA_028551485.1. Lineage (NCBI taxonomy): Eukaryota > Viridiplantae > Streptophyta > Magnoliopsida > Fagales > Casuarinaceae > Casuarina > Casuarina cunninghamiana. The sequence goes on from CM052371.1 coordinate 12,624,459, forward strand.
TGTCAGAACGAAGACGGAGCGGGAACCTCTCTTCTTTCCTTTTCCTCCCGCAACAGGGATGGGCCACTGATATTGAAGGCTTTTCCATATTTTTGTTCAATGAAACTGTTGTGCATAAAACGCTTTCTTTAAGCTCAAGGTGGAAGGATGTTTGGTTGATCCTGCATATGTAACTGAGATTTGAGCCCTATTAGGCAGTCTTATGGATAATCAGAGACGCATGAATCAAAACATTGTTAAGTCGTTTAAATAACATGTAATACTAAAATCAATTATCTATTTATAAATAATTTAAATGCTAGAATAAGGAAATATTCATTTTAATACTTTCATCAAGTATATATAGCCATATTTTATTTATTGGTCTAATTGATATTCTTAAGATATGTTAGTGGACAAAATACTTAAAGGTCATTAACTTGAACATATTTATACCACTAAATACCATAGAGTTTAGTAGATGGTCTTCCTTAGCTACATTTCCTAAATATTTATTTACGTGACAACAAAAGTATCATTAACACGCTCATTCCAGAGTCCTTTTTATCTTCGTCATCATCCAGGTCAAGCAAGCAAGATCCACAAAAACTACTGTTTTATTGGTTCAATTTGATTATAAAGGAATTAAGCAGCATTTTTTTATTGGAACAAGAAAACAACGTATTTTTATTTTGCAAATGGAGCCCTTCAAGAACGAGCAAGCTCTGCACTTTTTCTGTCTTCAATATTATGCATAAAAGTATCTCGTTTGTAGTGGGCAAGCTACCCAATACGTTGACCACGCATTTTCCGGAATAAAAAGTCCCTAAAATTTCACTTCAATGAAAAATATATAAAAAGTAGCAACATTTTACTTGCACTCCACAGCAAAGAAGTCTTTTTAGTTGGACCGACTTTTAGTATGCATAATCACTTATTGGAATAAACTATAGTAAACGCAGTGTCAACAACACTAATATTGCTCCCCATTTTTTGAGACACTTCTAAGATAACTTATAAATTCCTATACAGTAGAAGTGGATAAATTAGGGGAATCACATCATTTTTGCCTTTACTTAAGTGAATCAAGCTTCTTTTCTTAATCTCTAGTTAGTTGGTTCAAATAGTGAGTTGATAAGAATTCCGATTATGAGATTTGGAGTTCCAACCATAAGATAAGTGCTTGCATCGTAACAAAAACCCTTCAATTTCTCCTTGTCTCCTCTTACGTTGACTTAGTTACCCGCCAATCCCCGCCTTGTCATCTATATTTGTCATCTCATATTGCGACATTACCTTACTTCCCTTGAAATTTGAGGCCATATGACCTTCTTTCAGAAGTTGCGACTCATCCTCCATTTCCATTCTCACATCAAATATCAAAGGAAATACTAAATGTTTTTTTTTTAAAAAAAAAACAACTTAATTATGAACTTTTGTATATAATGAGTTATTAGTTCATAAATTGAAACGACATTTTTTTAAAAATTTTCTTTTCCTATTTTTATATAATTTTTATTTCTAATTTCAAATAATTAAATTCTTTATTAATTGAATCTACATATTTAAAACTAATAAAATAATATTATATGTCTATACTTTATGTATTATGTACCAATTATATACCAGTATTTTACAATCATTTTAAAGCCTTACATTTATCTTAAATAGAAAAATTCAAACATGATAATAAAGAATGACGAGTCTCCCTTAATTAGTAATGTGTAATATTATTTGAAAGACAATACTTTCAATAGCTAATTAAAAATTATAAGGTGACAATATCAATTAATAAATGATCATATCTTTTTTTGAAAGCAATCTTACCATACAACATATAAGTTATTGCAAGTTAGATGTGTTCAACTACCATTTGTTAAAGAATGTCAATCATATCATTCAAAAGATTATTTTAAACTTTATATGTAGAATAATATTTATTATCTAATACTCATATTCCACACACAATATGTTTAACAATAATTGTAAGGGCTACTAAAATCAATATATATAACCTCCAACAAGTCAAAATTTCATATTGCAAGTTTCTTCTTTATTTTGGTCATTTTACCTTTATAACAGTTTATATAGGTCTCTAAATTACTTTTAAGAATAAGTAGGGTAATAAACTTTATTAATCTTCAAAGGGTGCATCCTTGGAGGAAAAAAAAGAGTATGATAAGACCAGTCAAAATAAATTATAGCCAACTTAATCTTGCATCTTAACTTTTGTATTAAGTTAAAGATCTAATACTATTTGGTTTTTTAGACTATAAGGTGACTCGTTTCAAAATATTGTTTTGCTGTTATGACACAACCCTTTAATCGGAGGAATCTAATTAAGTTCAATTGAAGTACATAATTGTAATTAAATCATTTTCAGGTTGTCACACTTGTCAAATATTTCCTTCTATTGATTCATTTACTTTTAAGATTTCAACCTCCTGACTTTGGTAGATTTCTCAACCATTCTTCTTGGACTTGTGGATTTGAATATTTTAGTTTCTTGCTTTAATCTTTGTTGTTTGCAGGCATCAATTCCATGGCCTTTAGAAAAGTAAGCGAATAGAATATTGATTTGCTCCTGCTTTGTAGCTTTATATATCCCAAAATTTATGTGCAACATCACATTAGGTTGAATTGATATCCACAAGACAATTTTTAGAGCACATTAGGGACACTTTGAATTCAAGGTGATGACTTTGGGTTGGCAAATGCTCCCTGAACATTTCAGTTACTAATAAACTCGGTATTCAAGGAGAAACACCAAGATTACACAATAAATGAAGGATCCAGACTTCTTCGGCAGTTCCAACCGTAAGAGCACGGCACAACTCTAAGCAACTAGCATATTCGGAATCCACAAAACCATAGAGGTTAAGAGAGCTATTATGATGGAATTGTAAGCCAAGATTAACAGTTCCATGATCGGTTGGACTCGTTGGTTAGGGGTTGGCCTATCACTAAGCTAGGGGATTTCCTTTGTTGCTGTTGTTGTTATTTTTTCTAAATAAATAATTAAATGTTGATAAGAAAAGGGACCTTCTCGAGGGATTATATTTCATTCTAAAACGGATTGTTATATTTCATAATAAGTTGGATAATGTTCCATTTATTCGTACCAACCTTATAAACGTTAACTACTAAGTTCCTTCTTTATTTTACTTTTTCTTTTGTTTTTTCTGAAAATCCATACATACTGCATAATTAAATTTTAAAATTAATTAGCAGTCATGCTTGTGTTTAATGTTGTTGCAACTTTTGAACGAATTGTAGAAGATGAGGGAGATGGAGGATTCAGCAACAAGGCGTGGGAGGAGAGCTGGGCGACACGACAAGAGATACACAATTCGTCAAGAATTGTCTAGGATAATCCCTTGAGTGGAACATGCAAAATATGTTTTAGACTAGTTCTAAATAATATTCATCCTTGCAAGACTTGGTTTTGATTGTTAAAAGCATCTTTTACTGAGACTTGGCTGTGTCAACAAGCGCTGTGAAACTTGGTTTAAGGAGAACCACGTACTGTTCCTGATTCTCTGTCAAAAGATGCAAGGGACTTGAAGTGCGTACAAGTAAAGGCCACTGATCATCCTATTGCGGCTCGACTCTTAGACCACCCATTCATAAATAGGTGATCTAGGAGTTCTTTTTTGGGGCAAATCCCGGAATATAATGAGATAAAAGTTACTAGTTATTTCACATATTTATATAGCTGCTTTTTATGCCTGACATTGAGTGACAGTGCAATTGTGAAAAGCAAAAACAAAATTTAGCTTTTGCCGATATATATATATATATATATTGTGTTTAGGTGCTTGAATTTCCACCTACTACATCAGACTTGCAAGCCTTGTTTGTCTGGTCAGGAAGTTTATATTGTCGTGTCATTGTTACTTATGCCCATCTGTATAAAGAAGGACTCGATTAACCTGTTTGAGATTGATTTCTCGTAGTTTTCCCATATCTCCGTCCATGAACTTGTACATAGTTTTCACGTTCTATACAACTTCTAACGTTTTGATTCATCTACAAAAATTGAAGGAAAAAAATTTCTGCATTTTGTTCTAGTTTTATTATTTTCAATCATGATATTATATCTTTGCTCTTGACCACAGTTCGATCAATTTCAGGAAGTACTTAGTGTCCAAATCTCGAGTTTACTGGACTCAATATTGTAGTTAGTAAATCTTAGTATACATAGGCATTTGAGGATGTCTAGATTAAGTTTTAATTAATTTACCGTGGACAGCTATAAGACAAAAACGCAAGCTTACAGAGAGTGCAGCCCCTAAATAATTTTGTTGTGGAACAAGAAGGTGGACTTCCTTTCTATGAAGTTCAAGTAAAATGTTGATACTCTTCAGATTTTTTGTTTTATTGACTTTTTGGGGACTTTTTATTCCGGAAGATGCAATGGGGAGATTTTCCACTGCAAACGAGATACTTTCATGGATAATAATAAATGATTAAAAAAGAAAGGCCATTTACTTTCGGGGTCAATCAATTGTATTCAATTCCGTATTATACTAAGAGATGGTACTTAAAAAAGTTCCATTTTTCAATATATCATTTTTCCAACTCTTCTATCTAGCGTAAAGCTTTAGGACCAATTCTATAGAGAGTAAACCACAATAACCAATTTTAATGACTACCTTCTCTCGTAATATCAGATTAATATAAATAACATCCTCAACCAAGAAAAATGAATATTTAAGAGTAGAAGAGGAGAGGACGGACAGCGTGTGACTGTTCACCTTCTACTTTCATGGATGATAATAAACTATTAAAAACAATAATTTTTCTGGTAGCTGTTGGAAGTGTGTATTCCTCATCCTATGGATCTATTTCACACCTCGACATTTGGTCCAGTATTTCTGTTCAAAATGTTAATTTTGGTGCGGAAGAGACTGGACGCGACTTTTATTTCTATTTTTGTTTGGGAACTCTCAAATATTATGTTACATCAGCGCTAATTGCTTGAATAATATAGTAGTCGATTCTTACAAGTTCTTATAGGTTATATCAGGTATGTTTGTTACTTCTCGGAATTGAAATAGATATTCACGACAAATGTAGGAAAATAAGACAGATAAATGCAATCATAAAGAAAGTTAGAAGCATATTGAATATGAGAAAATAATAACAATGAGGGAGAGAATAAGAGAATCAAGTTCGAACAAACTTAAGAAAGCTCGTGTTTTGCTTGCTAGTATTTTGAATAATTTTGGGATTTAATAGTTTCTTAGTTTTGCTTGATTTAATTATGTAATGTAATAACTTTCCCTTAGAAGATGGGGAATATGGGTAGAAATAGGGATGAGGACAATCAAAGAAGATAGAGAAGAGATTGTATTTGTTTTCCAATTTTGTAAGTTTCCTTGTGTTTCAATGGAAATATTCTTCTAAAGTTTTTGTTTTGTTTTTGCGTAGCGACCATAGGTCACCCACATAAAGGCAAAAGCTAACGAACTTATGATGACTTTCCAATAATTAGACTTATTATGTGTTTTGTTTCACATGCATATAACATAGTAGCATCAAAGTCGGTTATTGAACCTCTCATGGCAAATGCATGATTTGAAAAGATCGAAGCCGATATAGCTCGAAAGGCTGCGGAAGACAATAAACGCTTCAAAGAGATCATGGAAATGCTGCGAAAATTGACGGAGAACACTCGCTCTAACAATAATCGAGAGCAAGATGAGGAGTCATCACACTAAACTGAAGGCAATGATAGTCATAATAGTGGGCTAAATATAAATGGTGGAAATCGTTCCAAAGGGATGCAATTTGATTTCCTTCGTTACAAGGGTGGTGATGAACCATATGATTGGATATGCAAAATGGAGCAGTATTTCAAATTCTATAAGGTGCAAGAAGAGGAAAAGGTGAAGCTTACTGCATGGAACCTTGAAGGTAATGCATTAGTTTGGTACAAAAAGTTGAGCACAGAGGCCAAGATCTTTTGTGGGAAACATTTACCCAAGAGATCGGGGAGCACTTCGGCCTCACAGTATTTTAGAATCATTTTGGAGAACTAATGCAATTGAAGTAAAATGGTTCGTTTGAGGACTACTATGCAAAGTTCTCAAGGTTGGTCTGAAAGTCGGCAAGCTAATGCCATAACAATAAATTATATGCTTCACCAATGGGTTAAAGGAAGTAGTTTGGGTGGATGTGCAAGTAAGTATACCTTTAACTTTATCCTCCGCAATTGGATTGGCTCATTTGTATAATGCTAGACACCATTTCAACGAGCTTGAACCAAAATGTTTGGAAGTTAGATTCATCACAAAGCTTAGGGGTAAGACCAGGACTACCAATGAGGCATATGACTTCAACATAATTGATAAATAGGAAGGCACTAGGCTTTTGTTTTCATTGCAGTGAAAAATTTACTCCAAGTCATCAATGCAAAAGATTGTTTGTGATAGAAGAATCATGGGATGATAAAGAGTGGGAACATGAACAATTTTTCAAAAGAAACCTTGCGGCCAAGGTCTCATCCAATAGGGGTGGCATGATGCGAAATGTGGGAGCCACGTAGACACATGGCCAAGCTAGCAAAAGAAGATATTCATAGGGGCGGGCGTTGTAGTCATGAAACAAAAGAAATGAAAGGAAAGAAGGTTGGTGATCAATTGCCACGTAACAAGAAGGGCAACAATTTGGATTCAAATTCAAATGCAACGAGCATAAGATATTTTCTAGAGCCAGTTTCCTTAATTTATGACCATTATTCAAGGGTGGTTGGGATTTCTTTATTTTACAAGTATTTTGAATAATTTTGGGATTTAATAGTTTCCTAGTTTTACAGGATTTAATAAGAACTTTTCTTTAGAAGATGGGGGAACATGGGTAAAAATAGGGACAAGGACAATCAAAGAAGACATAGAAGAGATTGTATTTGCTTTCCAGTTTTGTAAGTTTCCTTGCGATTCAATGAAAATATTCTTCTAAAGTTCTTGCTTTGTTTCTATGTAGCAATCATTGGTCACCAATGTAAAGGCAAAAGCCGACGAACTTGGGATGACTTTCTAGTAGTTGGACTTGTTATGCGTTATGTTTCATTGGCATGTAACAATAACAAATGCAACTTGTGGGAAACTTATCTTTTACACAAATGGTTCTACAAAACCATAAATGCGAGGTCCTTTTAACAAGACCTATGAGGCCTTCACTCTTCTAGCTTTTCATCTTGATGCATTGAGCTTACTAACTCAATTTCTAAAGCTACTAAGACATCGTCTTGCAGTGCTTTGAGGGCTACAAGTTGGTCTTCTTTCTTCCTTTGCTCCAATACGGTGCATGTTCCAATCTCTGTTCCATATTCCCTTTTCTACAATCATGCTTCCACATTGCAAGTTGGCATAAACATGTTACCATCTATTTTTTCAAGATCAACGTTAGCTCTTGCATCATAGGTTGTAGTGTCAAATTGCACATGCCTTCCAAGTCCAGCCAAGAGAAAGTAGTCGCATCTTCATAATCAGTGGTGAGGTTCATTGCTTGGGCAGCATATATAGGGAAGTCCTCTTCCATTTCAAGTGGATAATTGGTTATCTCAATGTTGGGATCTTGGACTTGGAGTGCTCTAATGGTAAAAAACGTATAGATTTTCCCACTTGGATTAAACCTATGAGGAAATACTAGAACACTAATAATGTATTTGAATCACAAGTAAATATACAAATGCCACAATTGATAAAAGAGAATTTTTTCATGAAAAACTCCTCCAATGTGAAGGATAAAAACTACGGGACCGATCACAGAGTCCACTCGAATCTCCATTATATAAATCATTAGGTTTACAATCCAATCAAGTCCTTAAAAATAACAATAGGACAAAGATTTATTGATTCAATAATAATAAAATCACTAATTGGTAGTGAAGAATAAGTTGTAAACATCAACTTAACCAAGAAAAGTTGGAGAAAAATCACCTAGATTTTCGACCAAAATCTATTGATTTAAAAAGCTCTAAATAACGATCCAACTGTTCACAATGAAGAACACCTAATTCCAAATGTACTGACAAAATATCAGCTAAATCCTACCATAGATTGACCTTAATCAAGCATTTGATCAACTACTATGTAAGTCTTCTAATTCCTGCAAAATTTTGCTCTTTCTTTTTTCTTTTAATGGCCACATATAGAAAAAAAAAAAACTTTTTTTTTTTTAAACCTTAAGGCCACATTACCTTAATAAGACCTAATAATAAGTTCCGAGTATGGGCTAGACCAACCCAATAATTCTCCCTCTTTAGCCTAAATGAAGGAGATTCCATATGTCAATTTCTCAAGTGAAATCCAAGTCAGCCACATGCTGAGAAAACTTAATTTTTTTTTGCCAGAGTGCCTTTATCATCATATCAAAACCTATTATGTGCCTATGAAACAGAACACGTAACAAGTTTGACAACTAGAAATTCATCCCAAGTTTGCCTATTTTTGCCTTTATGTGGATGACCTATGGTTGCTATGCAAAACCAAAACCAAAACAATTCAGTTGCTATGCAAAACTGAATTCTAAAGAAACTTACAAAACTAGAAAGCAAATATAATTTCTTCTCTGTCTTCTTTGATTATCCTTGCCCCTATTTCTAACTGTACTCCTCTCATCTTCTAAAGGAAAGTTCTCCCATTACATAATTAAATCTGAAAAACTAAAAAATTATTAAATACTGTAATTTATTCAAATTAATTTAAATAAAGAAATCTTAACCACCCTTGAATAATGGTCCTAAATTAGGGAAGCTAACTTTAGAAGATATCCTATGCTCATTGTATTTAAATTCGAATTCAAATTGTTGCCCTTCTTGTTGAAATGCCGTCAAATCTTTTTACTTTCTTGCCATTCACGTCCTTTCTTTACGATGCCGGCCCCTTTGAGATATTGATGCAGTAGTGCAATCTTTACAATGCTGACCCTTCCTAGAATTAGGTTTAGCTACCTATTTAAAAGAAGCATTGTTTCAATTGTAAGCAGACTTGTTTTTCCAGATAATAGAAACCTCAAAGTTGTGTAATCAACTTTTGCATCCTTTATCCAATTCTTGCCGAGGATTGGTGGTGGAGCACCTCCTTGACTAGTGGCGTTGCCTTTACGTCTTGGAGCTTATTGACATCTATCTTTTGTATTTTCATTTATTATCCCTTTCTCCCTACCTAAACACTTACTTTTCTCACAAAAAAAACCCCAAAACATTAAAAAAATGATTTTTAATTATTTTCTTAACCTAAGCTTGCTCAAGCCCACCATAAGATCTACATCAAGTGGTAATCAAAGCCTAGGTTATTCTTTTGAGTGAGCTCTCCTCAAGATGTTTAATCTAAGTAGCAATTTTTCATCTCACCATAATGGCCATTCTTTGTCAATTCTACCATGGGAAGTTGAAAACAAAATGTTATCGCTTGAGTTAGGGGAGGTAAAGGTGCAACTTTTTGATGTCCTCAAGAAGTTGCAAGCCTTTTACGAAGGCACCTAGGGCAACCAAGATGAAAGAGAGTAGAAAAGGAGGCTAGAAGATGATTGTAGCTTACATGTTAAGATCCCAGAATTCAAAGGTACTTTTGATCCCAATGATTTTGTTGATTGGCTATATTGTATTGAAGGGGTGTTTGAGTTCCAAGCGTATGATGATCGGAAGAAATATAAGGTTGATGTTCTTCATTTCAAAGAATTTGCTTCTTTGTGATGGAAGAATGTTAAGAAACAAAGAGTTCGAGATGGAAAGGAGAAGGTCTGATAATGGGAGAAACTAAAGAAGTTGCTTAAAAGGTGCTTTTTGCCTAAAGATTTTAACTAAGACCAGGTTGACATGTTCAAGATGAATAGATGCCAAACCCAAGACCCACGATGCAACCAAAACAAAGATTGTGCTTTTTTATATTCTAGGTACCAATAGGGGTCTTGGCTTTGGCATCTGTTCATCTTGCACATGTTAACCTGGTCTTGGTTGAAATCTTTGGGCAAGAGCACCTTTTGAGCAACTTATTTAGTTTCTCCCACGATTGGACTTTCTCCTTTCCATCTCAAACTCTTTGTTTCTTAACATTCTCCCACCATAAAGAAGCAAATTCTTTAAGATGAAGAACAACAACCTTATATTTCTTCCGATCATCGTATTCTTGGAACTTAAACACCTCTTCAATACAATATAACCAATCAACAAAATCATTAGGATCAAGAGTACCTTTGAATTCTAGGATCTTGACACGTAAGCTACAATCATCGTCTAGCCTCCTCTTCTACTCTCTTTCATCTTGGTTGCCTTAGGTGCCTTTGCAAAAGGCTTGCAACTTCTTGAGGACATCAGAAAGTTGCACCTTTATCTCGCTTAATTCAAGCGATAACATTTTGTTTCCAACTTCCCATGGTGGAATTGATGAAGAATGACCACTATGGTGAGATGAAAAATTGCTACTCAGATTAAACATCTTAAGGAGAGCTCACTCAAAAGAATAACCTAGGCTCTGATTACCACTTGATGCGGATCTTATGGAGGGCTTGAGCAAGCTTGGGTTAAGAAAATAACTAAAAATTGTTTTTTTGGTGTTTTGGGGTTTTTTTTGTGAGAAAAGTAAGTGTTTAGGTAGGGGGAAAGGGATAAAAAACGAAAATACAAAAGATAAATGCCAATAAGCTCCAAGACGTAAAGGCAATGTCACTAATCAAGGAGGTGCTCCACCACCAATCTCTAGCAAGAATTGGATAAATGATGCAAAAGTTGATCACACAACTTTGAGGTTTCTATTATCTGAAAAAACAAGTATGCTTATAATTAAAATAATGCTCATTTTAAATAGGCAACTAAACCTAATTCTAGAAAGATCCTAATAAATCAGGAATCCTTAAAACCTAGTTCTAGAAGGATCCTGACAAATCAAGAATCCCAAAAATTAAGAAAGTCTTAACAAATTTGGATTCTAACAAATAAGTGAATCCTAAACAAATCAAAGATTTGATAAGTATGGAAACCCATATAAATTAGGAACCCAGACAATTAAGGAAAACCAAATAAAAAGAAATATTCTCAGACAATAAAGAAAAACTAAGAAATTAGGGACTCAACAATTATTTAGGAAACCTCCCATATTAAAGATTGTAGAGATGCTATGGAATATTCTTAAGTTTCTCTTCAACCTTGGCCTTCTTAGACCTATTGAGTTACGTTATGGACTCTCAATTATTTGATGTTGGAACTCATAATATTGGGCCTTAAATGCATCCACATCAAGATTAGGCTAGCATAGTCACTACCGCATTACTTGGTATCTAGGATAGCATAGATTCTTGACAAGACTTTTCTCTCACTAGGTGGAATTCATTTTAATTTTTGATATTTAAATGGTTAGGGATTTTTATATAAGTGGTGACAAAGAACAAACATGAATGGTATGTCTTTTTCTAGCTTCCAATAAAGAAATAATTGTATTATGGTCTAAAAGTAATTGAAATCACCATACTAATAGTTAGGCCTTTTGGCTCAATGGTTAAGTTTGTTATAAGTTGTTTTTTTTTTTTTTTTTTTTAATTTCTATAGGTCGTATTTGTCTTCTAGACTCAAGTAAAGGCATAAATGATATGGCTTTCTTAATTTATCTACTTTTATTATTTAGAGATTATAAAGTATCTCACAAATGTTTGGGGAAATGGTGAATTATATCAACATTGTTGGGGCCGTGCATAATCAAGTTTATTCCTGCAAGTAGAATAGAATAGTTATAGTTAAAAACAAAAGTCCTCACTTTTTTTACTCATTCAAAGAAAATCTACTTAAATTTGCAAAAATCATACCCAAGCTAGATGCACTAATTGCTAAGAAGATTGAACAAAAACAGTTCTAACCCGGTGAAAATGAACAGCAGATCCTGTTACAATGCCTTCAACAGTGATGCCTTCAACTCTACAGATCTGCAGCAGCTGGGCACTCATTTGTCAGAAACATTATGTCCTCAATATCATTCACAGAGCATGAGCCGTTCACAAATTCGACCAAGATAAGTACTTAGTGCTTAATCTGGCTAATGGAAAACCTGACGAGTCAAGGGAAATGAAGAGTTCACATTATAATCCTCAGGTGGAGGAAGCAATTCCTTAGGGCAATTTGGGAGCTTGCAGTAGAGAAGTTGTGCAAATCAAAAGAATGAACAATGAACTAAGCAATCAATGCCTGCACTAAGTATTACATATATACATGTGAAGAGAGAGGCAAATAGGAAAATAATAAACACACAACGTACATGAATATTGTATAATGAATAATGAATATTATGGAATCTCATTTCTGCAAATCGGTCTCTAATACTCAAAAAATTCAAAATGTAACATTTCCAAAATAACCATTTTATAGCTACATGATACAAATTTAGCATCTTTCACACCCCGAACATTGAAGATTTTTTCAATTGAAAGGGACTCTAGGAAAAATAGGGAAAAAAATTGTAAATATACAAGTTGAGAGCAGGCGTCCAAGTCCAATATAGCAACAAAGGCATCAATTAACCCCAATTTTTCCCAAAGCTTAGCAAACTCCAATAAAGTTTTACTCGTTGATCGCTGGAACTTCTAATATTCTAAGGCAGCACCCAACGACCTTATTTTAAGCCTAGAGTTCATTGTTTTCTCGTTACAACGAGCGTTAAAATTGAATCAAACTCAGTATCTAACTTTAGGGTTTCTAAAGTAGTATTCCAATAGTCATCTTGTTCCTTGTTAGTGGGCTCTGTATGGGAGGAAAGACGGAAAGTCGAGCTACCGAGAGATGAAAACAACACAAAGTGTCTTGGAATATAATGAAAATAATAAGTAGAACTCGTGCGGAACATTTTGTAAAATAAAATTTGGTAAGGGTTTTAGGTCATTAAGAAAGAAAGAAAAAGAAAGAAAGATGCAAAGTAATATAAAGAAAATAGGAAAGAAAGAATATTTCAGGAAGTTTTCATCTGCTTTTGCCATAAAAGATAAAAAAAAAAAGTGCAAATTGGATACCTGTTTACGTGGTTTGACTAGATCAAAAAGAACAAAAAACATAAATTATGGATTTTGAATTATAATATCTGACGAAAAATATGATAATTTAAAGAGCTACGAGGAAAATGATGGAATTATTTATAAAACACACATCATTCTTCGTGCTCCATTCCACCCTTCTCTTTTCTTTAATAGAAAAACTATTAGATTTACATTATTCTAATAACGCAAAGATTTCTACATATAAAATCTAAGAACCAATGTATTCGCTTGTTATAGAAATTAGTATTTTCGAGGATGTGCTTTTCAAATCACTTTTCAAGTATTTAATATTTTGTGTAGCTTTCGTTTATGTTTTATTTTCTAAGATAGTACAAATGTGGGACATACATTTCTAACATAATATACTTATAAAAATTATAATTTTCAAAATATTTCCTGAATTTAAGGGATGGGCAATATACTATGTAGCTTTATGCATAAGTAAACACACTTTAATCATTTGATTATTAAAAAAATTCACCAGAAAATAATTAATCAGAAAAAAGTGGAAAAAAGACAATTTACCAATGATTTGATTTATGAGAATTCTTTTTAAGAGATTTTATTAAGAAAGGGAGAAGCACAAAACTAAGCCCCTCGTGTGAAAATTTTCCCACGTGCACCGAGCTTCAAAAGGGAATGCAGAATTTGGCGTTCATTTTCAAAGGAAGAGGAAAAATTGCATACGTCGGTGTACTTCGGCCAATAGGAAAACCACCGGCAAGATTTGGACCGCGTAGATCTTGGTCCAAATCTTGAAACTTGATATCCAAAGTCCACATCAGGTACGGTCCAGATCGCGTACGTTCGCCCACAGATCTAGAGATTAGGAAACACGAAGAGAGGAAAGAAAAGGTAATTAAAGATCCACTTTCTTTCAACTCGGTGACACGCGTCTATCTGTGATTCGTCAAACGCACACCTCACATTTGACTTATGAGTTTCCCCGTCATACTTTATTACAGTAGCGCTGCTGCTTGCGGAAAAGTCCAGGAAGTCACCCTTTCTACTTCATCACGTCATTTTGCCAGGCTGACTCGAGCCCGGGTCTCCTCACATCGCTGCTTCAGACGCTCTTTCGTTCGCTTTCCCCATGGCGGAGCGGGGATCGTACATGCTCGGTCCTCGACTTGGTCAGATTTTTTAATCTTTATCTTTATCTTTTTATTTGTTACTCATTTAGTTCGTTGGATCGGTCAATTTTTTCCGTTTCTCTTCTTGTTGGAGAAGTTTTCTACGAGCTTTTGGCTGATTATTTTCTGAGGTTAGGGTTTCATGTGTTCGGGGAGACCCTAGAGCTTTGGTGGGAATGGTTTTCACCGAAGTATGTGGAAGTTTATCATGGTCTGTTTTGATAGTGAGAAAATTGAGGGAAGTGATGGGTTTGGTATGGGAATATCAGGGCGATGATTTGGGGTTTTAAGGAATTTTCTTTTCCGGGCTCACTTTGTGGAGGATTGGGGGTGGAGATGGGGACTTCTGCAACTGTATAGTTCTAATAAAAATATTTTGTCTTTTCATTTGTATTCCTGTGTGGCCTTTGCATGAGAATGATACGCTTAAATTGAAAACGACTCTTATTCTCTAAAGAAACCAAGAAAAAGACTAGTGGAAGACTTGAAAGCTTGAGTCTTTTTTGAGTACATATATCTACTGATCAAATCGCTTTCTCTCTTCTTGCCTGCCCGCTTGGTTTCTACGTCTAGTTGCTTACTTCTTTTTAGTTTATATGTAGTGTTCCTTTGTGGTACGTATTTTATTTATTGATTGATCTAATTTGCAGATATTTCTCAAATACTGGCAGAAGCCCAACATCGATGGCTACGACCTGCTGAAATTTGTGAAATTCTTCGTAATTATCAGAAGTTTCGTATTGCACCAGAGCCTCCAAACAGGCCCCCAAGTAGGATTTTAGCTAATAATTTTGTTTCACATCGTTATTTTGTTGACGCAGGATGTTAATGTAGTTTCAATGAATTTTCCTCCACCCTTTGAATCACCTATCTTCTCTGAACAAGCCTGTGCTTTTAAGATTTATGTGTGGTGGACCTGTAGATTGGCAAAAATCTCATGTTCATATGTTTCAGTTGCTTTTGATGTCAAACATAATTCTCAGGCATAATATTTTCTCCTCTGCACATTGCATGGGTGTCAAGGCTACACGTGATACTGGACCTCGAATTGTTAGTATTTGATGATAAAAACACTTCGTGAGCTCTATATATAACAGGTATCACAGAGGATTGCCCTGGAGACAAAACAAGAACTGTTTTTAATAAAGGGCAGGAAAAAACAAGAAAAAGAAACAAGAACGAATATTGACCTTTTTAGTTTTCTGAATAGATTACTAACTGTCCACCACTATTGAATTCTCCTCTAGTTGTGTACTTTTTGCTCCCTAAAATATTATTGCTAGGTCGTTGTCTTCTTTGTTCCTGGAATGCGGAACCCCATTTTCTGAATGAGCTTAGAAGTGTTATCTTTCCATTCAGCTAGCTGGTGTTACATGATGTCTGGGAACTGTTACTGCCTTGGAAACTTGTGTCTGACATTGGGAGGAATTGTTGTGGGGGCAGCTAGATGTGATTGCTTCTGTTTTTCCATACTTGCTAATCTCACTCTAGAGACATGTTTATTTAAAAAAATTCGATCATTGACAAACAAGTTAGATCTGCTTTTTCTGAGAAGAAAACAGGAATTCATGAATCATTTTAAAAGCTTTTAGGTTTTCAGAGAAATATATTTGATCATTCAAGATGTTAGTGTTTTTGGTGCTGAAAAAATATTAATATTGGTTGTCTCTGTCTTGCCATTGAACTTTCTCTTAATTCTCATATATTGAATTTATGGAAATCCTATACTGTTTCACTGGAAACCGAAGCATCTCATCCAATTAAAGGAATTAATTTTATTTTATTAATTTTTTTTTTTGCGCTTCAATTTTAAGCAGATACACATAAAACATCAAAGATTGACATATATTCCTCCATTTCCAGGTGGTTCAATTTTTCTTTTTGATAGGAAGGTGCTGAGATATTTTAGGAAGGATGGACATAATTGGAGGAAGAAGAAAGATGGAAAGACTGTGAAGGAAGCTCATGAGAAGCTGAAGGTAAGCTTGCAAAAAAGGTCCATTGTTTTATTTGGGTTAGATACCTGTAGAAGTCACACATTTGACTGCATAAAAATGACATGGCTATAAAGTTGTTTTAACATTCTGGTCTTCATATGTTATGACTCTATCCTTTGTGAGTCTCATTTCTGTCATTGTTTGTACCAGCCATTATAAATATCTGTTGTTCGTCTTTGATGGACTAACTACGTTCTTTCCCATTATATCAATTTTCAAAGCGTTTGATAAGGTTGATTGTTGCAAAAATTCTATCAAGAGTGAGTGGTGCTTGCATTTATTTTATTTTCTAAATCTCTGGTTTTTTCCAAATAGGAAAGTGGTATGGGATGAAAGGGATAACACTTTCTTTTTTCTTTCTAGAGATCTGGTTGATGAAATAGTTCTTCATGTAAGTCTATTGAAGTTTACTGACTGATATGTAGCATATGTCAAGCAATTTTAGGTTGGTAGTGTTGATGTGCTACACTGTTATTATGCTCATGGAGAAGAGAATGAAAACTTTCAGAGACGCAGCTATTGGATGCTTGAACAGTAAGTCAATTAACTTATATTTCACTTCTTTTGTATCATGCTTCCACTTATACTTTTATAGTTATAACATTTGATCCTTCGAATGGTTAAAATATTTGTAAAGAATCCAGGAAATCAAACTGCAGATTTCATCATTGTTGAGGCTAAACTTGCTTATCTTTGTACCATGGTCTGCTGTGAAGCTCCTTGTATTTCTGGGTATTCCTGTAGTCTTTGTTGATTGGTATCTCGTTTTCTCTATTACTATCCTTGTTGATAGAGCTTTGCTTCTACTTTTAAGAGCCTTTACCTGCATTATAGTGCCCCATGTCATCTGTTCCTTAAGAAACCAAGATTGAGAGATTAGTTAAACAGCCTTATAAATATGTGAACACCAGAGCTTAGCAATCATTTTTGTTGCTTTTTACAACCACGCCTCATGATCCTTACAGTAAGCTTGGAAAAGGCCTTCCCTGGATTTGTGACGATGGCTAGCTTTTAGTGTGGAGTGAGGTGTTCTTTACATCTTATATTTACTTGTGCCTCACAATAATAGCAGGGTTGTTTGTAAGGATTGTTATGAAGAGAAATTAAGATGCTTATATCTTATGTGTCCTTATGTTTCACAATAATTGCAGGGTTGTTTGTGGGATTGTTACGAGGAGAAATTAAGATATGCTTTTGATGCATGTTTTAGGATTTAGAGATATAAGATTATATTTTATATCTTCTTTTTTATCTATTCCTTTTCCATTTTTTCATTTTCAAAATCATTTCTTCTTTCTTCCTTTCTCACCTCTTGACTCATTCATTCCTTTGGACTAAATATTTTATGTCTCATTTTATACCAAATTCCATGAATCTGAGATTTGTTTGCTTGTTCTCCATATTGGTATAATTTCTTGAAATCAGACATACTGTTCTGTAAAACTTTGGGATCTTTTTCTTTTTATTTTGATTCTCCTGTTTCCTATTAATCTCAGCCTCTTTATTCTTGCAGTGATTTGATGCACATAGTTTTTGTCCACTACTTGGAAGTTAAGGTAACCTGCTTTATTATTCCTGTTTTGCTTCTCTCTGCTTGTTATTGTTGCTGTTCTTTGCTTCTTGTATTCAGTTTTCTGAGGGCTTGGCAACCTGGGTGGCCTAAAATGACCGGGAGGCAGGGTGCTCCCACTCTGATTATGCCTTTAAGACTTTTAATGTAGACAGGAAGATTATGTTTGCTTGACCTCATGCTGGTATATATTTAGGTCACTTTTTAGTGAAAATAAATGACAAGAATAGTTTGTTTTTCAACCCAAGTACTCAATTAGGGGGCAAATATCCTGAACCATGTGTCTAAATAATTTGATCAATAATTTCATTTTTAAATTTGAGTGTGCTCCAGATATGTGCACAGTATGTTGATTAGTATTTTTTGCATCAACTACTAAGATATACTAAACTAGGGGCTTTTCTCTGGTGCTATGTGAAAGTTTAGATTGGATTTGAGTATTTAGAGTTGGCCATATCTTCACCCCTCAAGGACCTGGGCAACAATGGTTGGCTTGTATAAGTACTGGGTAATGGTCTTCATATATTTTATATGTATATACAAAGTTATTTTGTCTGTTATATACTCATGCTCCTGAGATATTTTGGGAGCTAACTCTCTCTAGCAAGTTCAATTGCGGAAAAATGTAATTTACCCAATCTAAGAATTGTAGTATTATTTAACTGTAGTGACATTTGATTTTTAAGTTCCCAAAAGCATCTAATTTGTTAGATGACCCATATCCTAATTTCTTACAAGTTGAAAAATATGAGTTCAGGATGTCGTGTCACATGATATGTATGCCAAGGACCTATAGATTCTATTCATTTCAATTATTTTTTCCACAGGGTAACAGGACAAACATTGGAGGCATAAGAGACACCGATCAGCTTTCACCTGATATCCAGGACAGCCTTTCAAGTTCTAGCTTTTCCACAAACCATAACAGAGTTGCTTGCAGTGCAGATTCCCCAAGCCCAACCACTTCTCTGACATCTTTGTGTGAAGATGCTGATTCGGGTATTTTCTGCCTCTGATCTTGTTGCTAGATTTTATGTTCTGTTTGCCCTGTTGACCTGGTTTTAATTGATACTGAAAGTTCTACTTGGTTTTTTAACCACGCATGTGAGTTTCTATTATAATTTTGGTGAGATTTGATGCAGAGGATAGTTACCAGGCAAGTTCAAGATCTAGCTCATTTCTTGACTCTCCAATAAAAACTTGTACTCTGACAGAAGGCATAGATGTTAGTGCCTTGAATTCTTATTTACTGCGTCCCTATGCAGGTAGTTGTGCTTTCCGTATTTGATTTTTTAAACTTTTTTTTTTTCTTGAGAAACTTTTCCTGGTTTATATTCATTCATTCATTCATTAATGAAATTGCTTCACCTCTCAAGGTTTAGAAATAACATTCTGTGCTTGATCACATTCTTACCAGGTAATCACGGTATTTCACCAATTCAAGGGACAAATTATATCTCACATATTCAGAAAGATAGACCTAGAGATGGTGATGATATCTCTGAATTAACTGTTTCCCAAAACACAATTGATTTAACATCCTGGGAAGAGGTCTTAAAACAGTCTTCAAGTGGATTTCACGCTTCTGAACCTTCTTCTGTAACATTGTCCCCTGAACTTGCTTCAGCGGGAACCGTCCTTGGACAAGAAAATGTGACCGTAGATGAGCTCTTAGCAGCAGGTGTTGGCACTGTAAAAGGGGAGTTTCAGAATTCTTTACCAATGCAGTCAAATTGGCAGGTAATTTCGACTTCAATATTCTATGCCTACTTTTGATGTGATCTGGATGTACTTTATAATTTTAACGTCTATAAAAAAGTTTCTTTCTGAGAATTCTTTTCCCATGCAAGGAATTTCTGTTTGAGTTATGGCATGCATAACCTGCCTTATGGATCATGTATGTAGTGCCTAACTGAGGATTTTAGCTGAATGAAAGCATATTGATCCAACAAGAATCTCAATTGTGCAATAATTTGAGAAGAGTCTGATCTCTTCGCTGAGATTTACCAACTTGGATATATTGAATTGATTTGGACCTCATGGTTGTAGCTGTCATTATGATTGAAATTTGGGAGTTGCTGTTTTTGACAAACCATATCCGTCTTGAGATTTGACACTAGCATGTTTCATCTAAATTTTAGGCAACTGTAGTAGTTTATGTTAGGAACAAAGGTCTCCATCCTTGAAGTTACACAAGAATGCATGGAAGGAAGCAAATCCCAGATATGCTCAAATTGTCTAATGCATCGAGTTTTTGATTTCTATGCCCTAGGTCTAGGCTCAAGTGGTAGATAAATGGAGTTGTGATTGTGGTAGTATCAGTGATGAATCTTGCTTAGCTGAGTGGAAAAAGAGAAAAAACCCAAATTAGAAGACATAAGTTTAGAAGCATATAGTCAAGTAAACATGTTTTGACAAAATATTATTATAGAGCAAAAAGGTTACGAGTATCCCAAGATTGATAATTTGTAATAGGAACAGGAGAAGGGAGAAGCTATTAGTTACGTATGTAAGTCCAGAGAAGAGTGGAAGCATTAGGTAGGATAGTTGTTTTCTTACACTTACAAAGTTTTTACCCTTCATTATACTTTTATAGCTATGTTATACATCTACATATGTAATATTCAGTTGTTGAACAAAAGTGTTATGCCATAATATGATGGTGCTACATGGTTTTTAAGCATCTTCAATATTTGAATAATCTCCATGGCCTATCTGTGATTTTATGATTATGTAGCATTTTGATTTCATGGAGATTCTATTGCTGAGGGAGTACCTATGTTGGGGGAAGTACGTGGACTTGATGAAGACTTTGGTTAAAAATTTCATACTTGTCTTTTGTCTTTTTAAAATCTGTGACAAATATAAGCCAACGGAGGAAAAGATGTACATGACCATTTCTTTTGAATATTAGTGTCATCTTTCTTATGCTTTCATGTTTTCATATTTTCATATTTAATTTTGCCTGAACTTATATTTGATTGAGATTTATCCAGAATAAAATAGGACACATTACATAATTATGTAATGTGCTTCCTGTTAGCAAATATGATTTCAGAAAGGGCCAAACTGTGAAAACTAGTGTCCCAATGGCATGCATTTGACTTACATATGCATGAGATTCGAGTTCCAGTAGGTCTCAAAAAGTTACATATCAATACATGCAGCTGAAATGTCATCCGCACTTGTTTGGTTGCTCATTTTCACCGTCTGTAGTTTTGTCTGTTTTGCACTGAAATCCAAGGGTTTGACTGGTTTTAGCACAGCTATTATAGCAAAGATACTGAGTAGAAAATATAACTGGTTTAGGGTTTAACCAGTTGGAAGTTGGTTAATTCATATGATGACATTTCAGGTTTAGTATCTGCTATTGTTTCCTTGCTTTGTACTCTGTTGTACTTTCTTTATTTTCTCTTTTCTGTGTAGTTCTTTTCCTTTTGTGTTTGTAGGTGGCTTTTTTTTTTGGGGGGGGAGGGGGGGTGCAAGAGAGAATTTTTTTATTCTTTTTACTGTCTGCATGCAAATATACAAGAAATGTGATGCAAAATCTTCTCGTCCTTTCTACTTAATTGTTCTTTACTATGTTTACTTATTTAATCCTAAATTCTGTTATTCCAGATTTCTTTTGACGATAATATGGCTCAGTTGCCGTTATGGCATATGGACCAGTCATCAAATTTGGAATTGCCATATGAACTTGGTTTAACATCATTTGAGCCTAGAGATCACGATTTGAACTCAGGAAATGCTTCCGAACCATTTTCCACTTATCTTGTTCAGCAATATGAACAGTCTGTGCCAATACAGCTTGCACATGATGAATCCCAGTCTTTAACAAAATCAAATTCTGAAACTGATTTGCTTATTGAAGGAAACACTAGCTATCCTTTGACTCTTAAGAAACAGTTCTTAGATGGAGAAGAGCCTTTCAAGAAAGTTGACAGCTTTTCTCGATGGGTTGCTAAAGAATTGGGAGATGTAGATGATTTACAATTGAAGACCTCACCTGGTATATCATGGAGTGCTGATGAATGTGGAAATGTTGTTGATGATTCCTCATTGAGTCCCTCTCTCTCTCAGGACCAGCTTTATAGTATTATTGAGTTCTCACCAAAGTGGGCTTACACAGACAAAGACACTGAGGTAATGATATATGTAGAATGTAGTGTCCCTGCCAATAACAAAAAGAGAATAGGACAGAATCTCATGTAATATCCCAAGTTTATTTTCTTTGGAAAGTAACCCAACCAATCTTCTCAACGTCAGACATTTGCTGCCTTATGTATATGGATGCATACGAGATATCCTTTTGTTCCCCTTGATTAAGTAGCAAATAACATGTTAATTTTAGAGCAAAAGTAGATAAAAATAAGTAAAGATTACATAATGTGCTACAATTTTCTTTAGCATGCATCACTATACTGCATTGATTGCTCCATAATTTCATAATGACTCACCAAAGTGCTGTGGTCATACTGCTTTGGCTATAGTGCTTACTTTGTTTATGCTTCAGATGTTAACTGCAAATAATTTGCTAGTTTACATTTTCAAAACCTTATTTTGCAGCTTTGCTTTTTTGACATCTTTTGTTTTTAACTGGGTCCGTTTTTAGACTCTCATATCTGTTGACATCTCTATTGAGATTTTATGGCTTCTAGTATTGGTAAAATAAAATAAGATCTCTCTTTTTCGTACTGTTTCTCAGTTTCTTTAATGTAAAACAGGTGCTGATAACTGGGACATTTTTGAAAAGCCTGCCTGATGTCCTAAAATGTGACTGGTCATGTATGTTTGGGGAAGTGGAGGTTCCTGCTGAAATTTTAGCAAATGGAGTTCTTTGTTGCCATGCTCCACCTCATGCTGTTGGGCAAGTCCCTTTTTATGTAACATGTTCCAACAGGTTAGCTTGCAGTGAAGTGCGAGAATTTGACTACAGAGTGGGCTCTACTAAAGATATTGATTTTGCAGTTACCTATGGTGGAGGTACTACTGAAATGAGTTATCATTTAAGACTTGAGAAGTTACTGTCTCGGGAATCTTTCTGCCATTCAAGTCACTTTGTTCAAGGTGTTACTGTGAAGCGTGACTTAATCACGAAGATTATCTTATTAAAGGAGGAAGATGAACACTACCAGACAGCAGAGACAACCTCACAGAAGGATTTATCCCAACGTGAAGTGAAGGAACATCTCCTTAAGACATCAATGAAAGAGAAGTTGTACTCATGGCTCGTCCATAAAGTTTCTGAAGATGGGAAAGGGCCAAATGTCTTGGATGATGAGGGGCAAGGTGTGATACACTTAGCATCTGCCCTTGGTTATGATTGGGCCATAAAACCAATTTTAGCAGCAGAAGTTAGTATTAATTTCCGTGACATAAATGGATGGACTGCCCTACATTGGGCTGCATTTTGTGGCAGGCAAGATCCTTGAACCTAACTTGCTATTTATGTTATGTCTGAATTCTTGAACCCAAGTTGTGATTGTCACCAAAATCAGCCAAGGGATATATAGCATAGAGTTAATCTTTCCTCACCCCACCAATTTGGACTAAGGAAATTCAATTCCATAAAGTATTGCAAAATATAGTCTGCATTCGGATAGAAGAGGACATATGACTGTAGGTTCTGGCAAGATGTGAAAAAAAAAGGCACTACTCACTTGCTCAGACTTTGTGCGACAACCGTATGACTAATGCTCTGCTTCCATACTTTAGCTACAAAAGCCTTGTAGACTGTCATGTTCCTTTCAAACTTTTAAGTCTTCCATTTCTTTCCTTTGTTCATCTGCAGATAAACTGCTGCATGCAGATTAAAGATTTTTTTTTTTTTTCAAAATTTCCAAAATTAATTGCCTTAATAGGCTTTGGTTTAGTTGCAATTTGTACCTTTATTTGTCTGTGTCATATATGTAACAGCTAACATTGGTTTTACGTTTCAATTCTTTTTAAATACAGAGAGGAGATGGTAGCATTCCTTGTATCTCAGGGCGCAGCTCCTGGAGCATTGACAGACCCATCTCCAGAATTTCCTTTGGGTAGAACACCTGCAGACCTGGCATCTGGAAATGGGCACAAAGGAATCTCTGGTTTTCTTGCAGAGTCCTCCTTGACTGACTACCTCAAATCCCTAACAATGAGTGATTCTAATGAACACGAAACAGCTGAAGTTTCTGGACCAAAAACTGTGCAAACAGTTACAGAACGGACTGCAACACCTGTGAATTATAGTGATGCAGCAGATGTACTGTCGCTCAAGGATTCACTTACTGCTATCTGCAATGCCACACAAGCTGCTGGCCGTATACATCAAATGTTCCGCATGTATTCACTCGAGAGGAAACGTATGACTGAACATAATGGTAATGAAGTAGGATTGTCTGGCGAACATGCTTTGTCAATTGTAGCTGCCAAGACACGCAAGCCAGGACAAAGTGATGGGCAAGTCCATGCTGCTGCAACTCAAATACAGAAGAAGTACCGTGGTTGGAAGAAAAGAAAAGAATTCTTAATAATTCGTCAAAGAATTGTCAAAATTCAGGTTTTTGCTGCATATCTCTTGTTAACTTCTTGAGCATTTTAGTAATGTCATCATTGGTCTCTGAAATAAAGAAGTTATCTGGTAATGCACAATTGCTAATCCCAGTAGTTAGAGGTATTTTACTTTGAGGTAATGTGGGTTGATTGGGAAAGGAAAGATATTTCAATGATATAATTGGTGTTGCCATTAAGAAAGTCACAAGGTTGCAATCAAAATGTTTGGTGATTTTGGATGTTTGCAGAAATAAATATTGATGATTTTGGAATAAGTTTTGGCTGTTTTCAGAGAGAAAAACAATGTTTGGCGATTTGGTTTTGTTCAGCTTTGGGTAAATTTATGGTTTGGTTTCTCATTATCCATAATAAATGACTTCGGTCTCAATCTATTTGATTTTGTGAATGTAGGGTACACATCTTCTAGTGTTGAAATCCCTTTTACATACTCTAGGTGGTTTTTCTAATTATATACCTGTAAGCACTAAATAAGTAATTGATGCTGATTTATTTATTTCCAACGTGAAGGCCCATGTGAGGGGGCACCAGGTGAGGAAACAATATAGAGCTATAACCTGGTCTGTTGGAATTTTGGAGAAAGTTATATTACGATGGAGACGTAAAGGGATTGGTCTACGGGGATTCCGACCAGATGCACAAACCAAAGTCCTCAATCCTCAAAGTGTATCCACAAAGGAGGATGATTATGATTTTCTAAAGGAAGGAAGGAAACAGACTGAAGAAAGGTTGGAAAAAGCTCTCACAAGAGTGAAGTCTATGGCACAGAATCCAGAGGGACGAGCTCAATACCGGAGGCTGCTAACTGTCGTTGAAGGCCTCCGTCAGACCAAGGTATAAAGACTTCATAAATGTCTTCATGTATTTACCTATTTGTTGATGTGAAATGAATAGCTTAAATACACTAATTTTCTAAATGAATCTGGTTCCCCTAAATGATATCACATAGTGATTTCTAATTGTAGCTTACCTGTTTTTGCCATTTGCTGTGTATGAAAAATCACCCTTTATATGGGCTTATGTGGACTTCTATATCTAATAACCTAAGGTTCTGAATTAATGCTACCACATGATATTAATCTTATTGACTACACAGTTCTGGCTGCTGTGTTGGTGCCCCATTCTGTGAATTTCTTTAGTTGGAAACCACCCTTTGGCAATTTCCTTTATGTGGTGTGTTCAAGTTTTGCATTTGCTTCATGCCCCATTCAGTGGGCTTGCTGCAAGGGTGTGATAGTGGGCTGTACATTATTGTGCCACTTTATGGTATCATAAAGCTTTCATTTGTTTTGATGTAGAACAGTTGTCTTTACAGTAAGGACTTTCCTGGAAATACATTTAGGAAGGATCATAAATTATTCGTTCTTTGGTTGAAACACGGGGAATAGTCTGAAATGATCACTGCACTGAACATTTCTAAAACCTGAAAATCTAAAGACACCAACCAAAATCCATGGGCAATCTGTGGTTGTGGATCTAGATTTGACAGTTTTGGAACTGAAGTTGGCTGGCAGCTCTGGTAGGATTGAACTATTAGGGTGGGGGAGGGAGCAGGTGGTGGTGATGGTGATGGTGATGGTGCAAGGTGGATGGGTGGGAGCTCAAGGCTTGAGAAGAGATGATGATGGTGCTGGTGACGAGATTATAGTAGGGGGATCTTGAAAGAAGGAAAGTTCTGGTGACGGAAATAGGTGGGAAAGATGTGAGAAACAGATGAGAGAGTGATCGTTTAAATGTTGCTGAACTTGCGCAGGTCATGGTTTCACCCTTGTAGCTATCGTAAGAATGTGTTCTATTATTCAATTTTGGGTTGTATCACTCTGGAAAGCATGTAAAATATCGTGTGCCAAAGTAAATGGATTTTATTTATTTATTTATTTATTTATTATTATTATTATTGTTTTTTGGTTGGGTTCTTTGATTCCATGTCAGACATGCTTGTATCAATTGGTTCACTTGCTTAAATTACGTCAGTCTGCTGAGTTAGTTGGGCTTTTTTTTGGAGTGTGTATGTTAAAGAGGGTGTTAGAAAGTCACACGTTATGATTGTGGCTCGTGAGTTAGGAATTGACTAAGTTCTGCTTCATGTTTCAATAATTTGGGTTGCGCGCTCCCAACAGTCTCAACGTTCCTGACCTTAAATAGCCCATTGGAATGACAATTAGTAGTGCTCGACTTCCATTTTACTCTGTTACTTAAAAGGTAACTTATGTAAAACCGTCTGGATTAGTGGCGTTGTATAGATCTTGCTCAAGTTCTTGAGATCTTGTGATTTAGTATTGTAGAAATTTAGAACATCCCTAACTAAGTTCTGCAATGACTTTGAGATTAGATTGTGTTCTTTAGGTCAGCCAATTTACCCTGCTGTTACTGAGAGTCAATTATTATTTTGTCTTTCCTTTTTCCATGTGAAATAATGTAATCAGTAATCTATCAAGGATGAGATAGTCTATATCTAGTGCAACTTCTATAGAGGGTGGAAGAAGGGGGGTAGTGGTTGGGTGTTTACGTAATGAGTTTGTGGCCCTCTTGACTCCTGAATGTTATTGGGTCATGTTAGACACGAACTCAAAGCTGTTTGATTAGAACTTGATTAGAACTGAATATAAATAGCTGGAGTCAAACTCGGTGAGTTACAATTTTTCTTATCTTGCCACAAGCATGGTCTAATGCCCGAGTTTTTTAATTTTTGGCAGGCATGTAATATGGTTTGGAGTAGTACAGAAGAAACAGCTGATGGTGATGAGGACCTCATTGATATTGGTCCATTGCTGGATGATGAAATGTTATTATGATACAACTACGTCGCATTTGAGTAAACCTCTGCCGTGCCTAATCTGATTTGTCCCTCCTGTATTCTAGATAACAGCAGTATCATGAACTTCATCATTCTGTAAATATGATATTCATGAGGCTGCAATAGTATTGACTAGCAATTTTAGTTCAAACAGCTATGAATGTTTCTCGAAGCTGTAAACCAATACTGACTAGCAATTTGATTTTCAGGGTGTGTAGTTCAAATACCAGCATTCGTTTTTTTCTCCAAAGGTCTTTGAAAGAGCAACGTGTAGTATTTTATTTATAGAAAGTATATAGCGGTAAAGGTCAGATTTATATGTCAACTACTCATCCTTCTAAATTAGATAGAAATTGTAGTATTAATTACTGACTTACCCAACTTCCCCCGTAATGCTTATCATACCCTAACTATTACTAGGATATTGGAGGGCCAAAATAGATTTTGCTATGCATATGTTTGTGTTTGTTGATGTTTTGGTTGAAGTGCTAATTATTTTAAGGTTTAAAGTTCAATCCAAAAATTAGTTCAAAAGTTAGATGAAATTTAATTTAAACAATTCTACAAAAGCATGTCTTAGCAATGTAGGACAATTTATACTGTAACACTCCCTTGTTGTGACAAACAAATATTGGGTAGTTAATGGTGTTAGATGTTGGACTTCTAGGAATGTGAAGGGAAGAATTTAGACTTTGATATTATGTTAGAATATATAAAACTTAATTTAAAAGTTAGTTCAGAAATTATAATTTTTTTTTTAATTTACAATTTTATAGAAAGACTTGTAGGGACTTGCAAAAGAGAGATTGTATATATGCACGCGTTGTACAAGCATTTGAAATTAAGCATATAACTAAGGTATAGATCTCTTCAAAGAGATGTAAGAGGTTCAGTTCCGATCAAAGCTTGGATTGGGTATTTGAACAAGTTACGGAGTTTTAAAACAGTTGAAAATTAGTCACTCTGACTACGAGAAGAAAGAAAGAGAGTTACTGTAGTTGCACGAGAATCTACCTACTAAATAGCTTTGTTTATCATTTTTGTTCTCTTGCTATCTCTTCACGTTTCCACTCTCTGATAGATACGCGTGGAATATTTTTAATTTTTAATCTATTGAAAAATAGAGAATGTGTGGTGTTCTTCATATCTAAGCATTGCAAAATTTCCATCTAAAATTATGTCAACTAGACGCAATACATGAATTGTGAGGGAGTTACTAAACATGAGTCGTGAATAGATCTTATAATCGATATCTTTGTAATATGTTAAAGAAACTCAAAAAGAGAAGAAGGAGCCAATAACTGTGTCAATGATGGTGAATGTAGGATATTGTGTTGATCCAAACTACCTTAAAAGTAGGATTTGTTGATTAATCAAGTCATTATTGATGATCCAAGACTATACATAAGTATTAATAGGTATAAGTATTATTTATTTTCCAAATAGACAAATTAATTGAAAAAATCATAACAATACTTAACAATAAAACACTAGGAAAAGCTCATAGGCTTATAGTACATATGTTTGGCGCTTAGGTAATGGCTCAAAACTAAGTTAGCTTTAGATCAAGATTAAGGTGATAGGAAGTTTGTGGGAAAAGAAAGTGAGAGAGTTTTAAAAAGAACGAAAAGAATAGCATAGAGAGTATGCAAGTAGAATGATTCTCAAGAACCCTTATATATAAGTATTCATAACTCCTAATTTATTGAATGCTTGATTGGTTACACATTTAGAGTATGAATATAAATGTGTAAAGGTACAAAGAATTGTAAGGTGATATGTCGAATTAGGATAATTAAATATCCAAATTGAAGATATTTCACCTAAGACAAATGTTACAACATTAAATATAAGATTGTAGCAACAATTTTATTTAATAGGGTTATTTATAATTGAAAAAAGACCATAATGTTCCTACATTAAATAGGATAGTTACATCCATTCATTAAAATAAATTATAAAAGGAAACAAAAGAAAAAAATGATGTACCACCTAGAGTGGTGACACTAACACAAGAGAAATTAGACAAGCTAGACTCATATTCAAACAATTAGTCCATAAGCCTATATTGCCAATCCAAAACATAGGAGTTTGACTTTTACTTGACAAACCAATCCTTGACTCCTACTGGTAGTATAAAACATTCTCCCCTACCTAATTCCATGACATCATCGTCACTTTTATGTAATAGTGGATAAAATCTTTAAATTGATGAAGATTTTTCTTGAACTCTTACATTATCTCACTCTTAGGCAAACCTTTCCACTTGATCAAGAATTGTCATCTTGAAGGAATTCTCTTCTTCCAAACCACTTGATTAGCTAGGATTGTCTCCATCTCTTTCTCAAAAGAGGCCATCATCATTGGAAAGACCTTTAATGGCCTACTTTGTCTGGCATCTCATACATCTTTATGGAAAGTCTTCAACATGCTTGCATGGAAAATTGAGTATATCTTAAGATTAGGTGGAATGTTCAATTGATATGCAATCTTTTCAACTTCCTCCAATAACTCAAACGATCCTTCATATTTATGGATCAATCCCTTATGAACCACACGATTTGCTTGATACTCTTGCAAGAGTAGTCTCACAACACTTGCTCCTCAACCTTGTAGTCAACAAGTTGTCTTTTCTTATCACTCCATGTTTTCATTCTCTTTGAGCCTTTTGCAAGTACAACCTTGCCACATTTGTGGTCATTTGTCAATATTTGATCATGTTTAATGCACTAGGACTTTTACCTATGTGGTTTGTTGCAAAAATTAGAAGAGTCAACAATTGTTACCTTATTGCCTGCTTAAATGAGCTATGGTTCATTGATTTGTTCCTTTGAAAGTTGTAGGAAAACTAAGCCACATCAATTAGCTTCACTTAAGTCCTTTTAGTTTACACTCACAAAGTGCCTTAAGTATAACTCTACCAAGCTATTCACCCTCTTTATTTGTTCATCCATCTTGTTAGAATGTCACATCATCATACAAAAAGAAGCAAATTTGGGAAAAAAATAAAATAAAAAGGTGGGTGCATATACCACACACAGGACACCACTGAGGCTACAAAAGACCAATTTAAAGACACACATAAGCCTGACTTCTCTTATGATTTCTAGGAGTTTTACATAATGTCCAAGGATGAAATAAGAGACATTTAACTTAGAAGAAAATGACCATTTTATTACTATGAAAGAAGAAAATAACCATCAATCCTATTGATGAATTTTTTTGCTCAAAATACAAAAAGTTTTAGGATTCTTCATGACAACAATTTTTAGTTACAATTTAGTATTGATTTATCATCAATATGAATGTTTTATGTTTGATTTTTCAAGACCGCGAGCTTGTTTGGCACAAATATCCATGCTCTAACCTTTCACTATTAACTGCGAGCTGACCGCATGTGGACTGTGCATGGACACTGCGAGAATTGTGAGTCAGTTCAACCCTGCTCACACGTGCAATAGCATGAGATTAGGGTTAGATTGCAACAGGGTTAGATTGCAACCCTGTTAGATTGCTAGAACAGTCACCTCGCCCATTGCGAGGGACCTTGGAAAATTGAAGAAGGCAACGAGCAAGCTGTTCGGAGCGTCGGCGACATCGAATCGACACAAAACCTATCATGCGGCGCTAGACCGCACGGTTTCGTTCATGGTGGTTGAACAACTATTGGATATTCCAATGGTGGAAATGACTGAGCATGAACCAGCGGAGATAAACGGAATTCCTACCGTGATCTTTTTTGACGAGGAATTAGAGGCGGGGACAATGTACCACTGCCGCACGTTGGTAGTGAAATTCTGTAGGGAACGACCAAGGGTGGATGTATTTGACCAATATGTCAACACAGAATGGAGTTTGTGTTTGCTGGCTACTAGGGTTCCGCTCTACCTGCGAAGTCATGATTCATCTCCAATCGGCGGGGGGGGGATTTTGCGACGGCACGGTCTCGAGAGGGGCAAGTTTTTGAAAGATCTTGATTTCTGTTGATGAGATTAGAGGAAGAACAGCCAGGGGACTCGACGACGACGGCGATGTGGGTTCATTTACCTGAATTGCCAGCGAAATACCATAATCCAGGAGCATTGCGGAAGATCTGCAACCAGATCGGAAGATTTCAAAAATCAGATTTGCGAACCTGAAAATACAAATATACGGCATATGCTCACGTTTGCATGGAGGTAGATTTGGGGAAAATGCCACCAAAAAATTTTTGGGTAACACCGAGAACTAAGAGACCTTTCCTACAATCAATCCAATACGAGACACGGCTAAGCTACTGCTCACAATACCGTCTCCAAGGCCACAATCGAAGGTGGTGTCAAAAGCTACAAGGATGCGGGACACATGTTCGACGAAATGACTCTGAAGGGATGGATGGCAAGGGTGAGTGTGACGAAAGGGGGAAAAAAATTATGTAGCGCAGAGCGCACAGGCCGAGCACTGCGTGTGCGAGCATGTAGAATGTAGTGGGTACGAGCATGATACGTGCAGCGGGCGCGAGCAGGATGTGCGTACTTGGGTGGAATTTCCATCAGATATTCGATAAATTGTCTCAATGGAAGATTTGACCAAAATGAAGCAGAACATAATTATTTTTGAATTGGAATTGACAAAGGAAATAATTTCAAGCAAAAATGAGAAACCTATTCAAGAGATTCTAGGATTGAAGGAGAATGGAAAAAAGGAAGGGAAAGAACAACCAAGGATAGAGCATGAAAAGAACAAAGAAGTCCAAGAGGAGGAAGGAGATGCTTAACATGCAATTTCAAGAGATGAGGAAATTCTAAAGATGTAAAAGGAATTCAATGAAAAAAGAATGGGTGTCACGTATAAGAGGACAAGTGCTCGACGAAATGCCAAAATGAAAAAAAGAGGACAAGAAAGCATAGAGCCTACTTCTAAAGATCAAGAGCATATAAGCACACTACATACTAAGGTAGCTTTAAGGCCACCGCGAATTCTAAAAATTGAACCACACAAAAAAGAGGAGGAATGGCATACCAAAAAGGCAACAAATTTTAGAAATATGGAAGAGTCTAAGGAAAGGTTAACAGTCTCTCCAAATTGCAAAACATCAAAGGACACAAAATTGAGAAATCAATTTGGGGTATTAACGGAGGAAGATTTGGATAAGGAAGAGGAGAAAATATTATGAAATACGGAGCACCAAGAAAAGACAACGAAGAGAATAGACACAAAAGCAAAGAAGGAAAAAAGATAAGCTACAATTTGGGAACAAGATTAGAAGATTCAAAAATTCACATCAAATTAGACAACACAACAATGGATAGCAGGTCACCTGTCTTGGACGGTAATATAACTTCCACTTCTTATGTCTAGTTTCATTATATGGAATATTAGGGTACTAAGTCCTTTAGATAAATTGGATTTTCTTAAATGAGAATTCAAGAAAAATAAAATATCTTTAGTAGCTCTTTTAGAGCTAAAACACTTTAGTGAATGGTTGAACAAAATAGAAAGGAGGTTGGGATTTCTCAATTTCCTACACTGTAACCTAGAAAACATACATATATGGTTAATGTGGAAAACAGATGTGAAGGTGTCATTAGTGGCTTGTTGTACTCAAAGTATCACTATGGAGGTGCATATAGATGGGAAACCATTCTTAATGACAATAGTATATGCAAGCACAAATTATGTCAAGAGGCGACATGTATGGCATCACTTAAAAAGACTTCAAACAGTAGGTAGACCATGGATAATAGGAAGCAATTTCAATTTTGTAATTTGTTAAGAAGAAAAATGAGGGGGCAGACAATATTTTATAAGGGTAAGCAGAGAATTCAACAATTTTATTTATCAACAAGGATTGAATGTTTATGGATTTTTAGGTTGTCCTTATACATAGTGTAACAAGGCGCAGGGTACAAGGTGAATATAGGTGAGATTGGATAAAATACTTTGTAATTTGGAGGCATCTATGATGTTTCCTTTCTTAAAGGTGCAACATCTTATGAGAGTGAGATTTGATTATTCACCAATGTTAGTACAGTTGAGTGGGGTAGTTAGAGGTACTCAATCCTTTTATTTTCA
This sequence comes from Casuarina cunninghamiana, assembly GCA_028551485.1. Classification (NCBI taxonomy): domain Eukaryota; kingdom Viridiplantae; phylum Streptophyta; class Magnoliopsida; order Fagales; family Casuarinaceae; genus Casuarina; species Casuarina cunninghamiana. Next base: position 12,657,561 of record CM052371.1, read on the forward strand.
AAAACAATGGTTAGAAGTATCAACAACAAGAGAATTAATTGCAAGATAGTGGATTGATTACTCAAATGCTCTACCATGGATACGCATGGACCTGAGAAGCACCAAGGTCAAAAAAGCATTGCAAGTATGGCAACATCAAAATAAAAGTAACGGGGAACATCGAATAGCAGACCTCACAGAACCGATGCATGAAAAAGAATGTCAATTGCAAGAAATGTGGTTAGAATTGATTTTCCAATAGTTCTGGACAATGCAAGCATAGTTGATATAGACCATCGAGGAGGAAAAAAGTATTTTAACATACAACTCGTGTCAAATGGCTTTAGGAAGGGGACATAAATTCATGATATTTTCATGTGTGCATCAGGGAGAGATGTCAAGCTTCTCAATTTAACTTTAAGCTACCAGATGGCACACAGACAGATGATGTGGAGATTTTAGGACCTATGGCTATAGATTTCTACAAAGAGTTATTGATGTTCCATAGGGCAAACTACAATGAACATGATATAGAAGAGTTTCTCAGTCAAATCCCAAGATTAGTAATAGTAGAGCAAACGATATACAATGTCAAATCCCAACCTGGGAGGAAGTGTAGCAAGCAATTAAAAACCTTGATCCTGATAGTGCTCTAGGTGCATATGGATTCACAAGTCATTTCTATGAGGTTGTGCAAGAAGTGGTTAAATAAGATTTGTATGAAGCGATTGTTGATTTCTTTAAGGTGGGGGGTTAGATTCCAAGGAGTATAACTATGACCATTTTAACATTGATTCCCAAAGTTGCTTAGCCAAGTAGTTTTTCAGATCTTAGACTAATTAGCTTATGCACTTTCAAATATAAGATTTTAGCAAAGCTTTTTAATGACAGGCTAGCTAAGATTCTTCCTCACATAATTTCTCCGGAACAATTTGGTTTTATGAAAGATAGATCCATATAGGAAAACATAGCGCTGGCATAAGAGATGGTTCATGAAATAAATAGAAAGGTACCAGGGGGTAATGTGGTTGTTAAAATGGACATGTCAAAAGCATATGATAGCTTGGAATGGTCTTTTCTATTGAAAGTTATGTGAAGCTTTGGTTTTTCAGAGGAATGGGTTGATGTGATGTATCACTACATTTTGAATAATTGGTTTTATATACATATGCAAGGAAAGAAATTTGGTTTTTTCCACTCAACAAGAGGGTTGCGTCATAGGGATCCTTTGTCACCAAGCCTATTCATACTTGCACAAGAAGCTTTTTCTTGACAGTTGAAACATCTAATGCAAGTTGGGGATATTGGAAGCTATAAAGGTATAAATGATTTTAGGTATATTTCTCATTTACTATATGTGGGTGACATGATAGTATTTATAAATGGGTGGAAACAGTCAATAATGAATTTCATGAAATTATTGAAGGAATATGAGGGTCACAGTGGCTAGAAAGTTAAAATTAAATAACTGTAATTTTTCATTAGCAAAGAAAGTATCCCTATAAAGAAAACAAAAGATTCAAAGTTGGATAGGGTTTTCTCTTGTGGACTTACCAATAAAGTATTTAGGAGTTCCACTTTTTAATAAAAGATCAAAGAGATGTTATTTTGATCAGATTATAGGGAGGATTACAGGACAAATATATAATTGGAAGAATCCTTTTCTTTCTCATGAAGGGAAGCTAGTGTTAATTAAAAATGTTCTATTCTCCATCCCCATCCATTGTTTGTTGATTACCAAAGCACCGAAAGTAGTATTGCAAGAGATAAACAAGCATATGTCTAAATTCTTATGGAGTCATATAAGGGAGCATAGAGCATAGTGGGTGGGATGGGCAAAAGCATGTCGTCCTATGTAGGAAAGTGGATTAGGAATAAGAGATATGATCATAGTAATGGAGAGCCTTCTCGTAAAAATGGCTTGAAATTATGTTAAAGGAGATTCCTTGTGGGAAAATTCATGCAGAGGAAATATGGAGACTCGATGGAAGTTTGTCGTCAACCAAGAAAATGTCAAACCCTCACATTGTTGGGGAGCTATTAAAACTCACATTTCTTTTGTTTTCCAACATAGCAGATGGATGATTTGAAATGGAGAATGATCTTTCTAGAAAGACAAATGGTTAGATGAGATTCTATGGCATCCATCATGTGCAAACAACCAAATAATTATTCATGAAGCTTTGGAGGATTCAGAGTTTCTATGAGCCACTTTATCCCCATAGCAATTAAAGCAAGTTAGTCGAATAACCCTCACCAATGATCCAAATAGAATGGTCTTTGAGTTAACTTCTAATGGAGTATTCTCTATAGCATCAGTATATGAAAACAAAAGGTCACATGGAGAGAAGAAAACTTGGAGTAAGTTTATATGGAATAAGTATCTACCGCCAAAGATTAGTTTTTTCATGTGGAGGGTGATGTATAACAAATAATAGAATTTAGGGGAAAGACTTTTCTTTTGCCTCAAGATTTGTATGTTATTCTACATCGAACTGTGAGACATTAGATCACCTTTTTGGTTAAGGAGAATTGGCAACAAGATTATGGAATTATTTATGTCTTACTTTACAAGTTTCAGTTAGATGTGATATGGTAATGAACTTGGTTGAGGATTGGTTGTGTGAGTCTAGTGCCTCCTTACAAGGAGAAATATCATTGGCTTTAGTTGGTTATGTAACTTTGTGGCAAATTTGGTTGACAAGAAATAATGTCATTTTCGAGCATTAAGGTTTGTTTCTCCCAATGTTGATAGGTAAAGTGCTTTTAAAGGTTTGTCATTTCGTGGTTTTTTTTTTCCTAGTGCATTTCCCTCAATGAAAGATTGCAAAATACTAGAAGAACTAAATATTCCCATAGCTATTCTACCACTCCATAAAGGTTGTATGGTATATTGGTCGTGTCCTTCCCCAAGCTCTTTAAAGTTGAATACAGATGGATCATGTAAGGATGGAGCATGTGCAGGAGGAGGTGTAGTGAAGGATTGGAAGGGGTGTTATTTTGGCTTATATAGTAAACCTAGGACAAGGAAATAGTGCACGAACGGAGGTTTTAGCTCTACTAGAAGGTTTAAAACTATGTCATCAGCAAGGTTTGAATATAACAGATATTGAAGCTGATTCTCAATTCATGGTTCAATGCATTAAAGGAAAATTTTCAGACCCCTAGCATTTAGAATATGAAATATGTTAGTGCTCAGCTTATCTACCTTTGAATGTCAAAATCTCTCATATCTTTCATGAAGCCAATTTCCTTGTAGATGGATTGGCAAACTTTGGTCACTCAATTATAAAGATACAAGTCTTATCAACATTAGGACCACTACTAATGCATTGCAGAAAAATAGCCTAGAAAGATCAATTAGGCTTGGAATATTATAAGCCTCCTTAAGGTTATCAATTTTTGGATCCTTTTTTTGTTTTATTTTATTATTTCATTGCACGATTCTCTTAGGAATGTTAATGTTTTATTTGACTTTTATTACTACCCAAAAATTGGGATGATATATTAAGGGATTAGGTTCAATTCCCTATCTTATGTAATTCTTATATAGGTTTTGAGTATTTGCTCACCTTGTGATAATCATATTAATGAAAAGGATTTCAAAAAAAAAAAAAAAGATTGTATACGAAAATCTTCTAAGAAATACAAGTAATTTTCTTTATTGTTCTTCATATTTGTTTTTGTTATTATCATTTTTATAAGAATTTCTTCAATATATTATAGAAACTCTTATTTTAACTTGGTATCAATTTAGCCTTTTGGTGAAAGCTTTTTCTTTCAATCCATTTTATTTTGCAGATGGCTTTTAACATCAACCATGTTCATGATGCTACTTATGCTTTTTTGCTACCCATATATAGGTCCTCTTCCCACCATTGGTCTACAACTCAAAGGTCCTAATTGTTGGAAAATAAGGGTTTTACTGTGACAAAATCTATTTGTGAATTATTTCTTGAAAAATGTTTTTGATATGTGCAAGAGAAAATTATAAAAAGTAAAAGGCATACAAATTATAATACCAATCAATGATATTATAAAGTAGCTAGGTTTCTAAATTTCTTCATAAAACATCTTCATAAAGTGACTTTGAGAAATATCTTATATGGATGATGTTGAAAAATATATTTGAATATATTTAAGAAAAATGATACTTGGCTTTACACACTTGTAGAAACATACTCAAAGATTAGTCTATGAGGAGCTTTTATCCAAGCTTGATATTAATTCAAGTGAAGTCATATGTTGGATCAAATCTAAGCTTGCGTGCTTATGTGTTGCTGGACTGTTTATGTAACTTGAGGCTCGGTTCTTTATGCAAGTTACTCACGGCCCGCATCTATGTCTCATGGCCCGCACCTATATCTTATGGCCCGCTTGCTTGATTAAGTGTTTCACGGCCTACATCAAAGTAAAGCGCACCATTTAGTTAAGTAAGGGAATCGCTTAAGCGACTCGACCTTAGTGTGCCCTAACCCTTATTCTAAACATGAAGGCTGAGAGAGAGGTGTCGAGCTCCTCAGGGTACCAAATCCTCAACAGGAGGATTTTAAAGGAGATGTGTGTCAGAATGGTTGGACTTTTTATTCAAAGAAAATATGTGAAGTTGATTTGATGGTTGATGATGAGGCTCTAATGGGAATAAGGCTACAGGTTCAGGTTTTAGCTAAAAAGCCCTAGATTTATCTTTTATAAGAGGAGAACTTGTTCTTAAAGAGATGGTCTATGATTTACAACTATTTGAAATGTTCTCTCAACAAAGTTTCAATCTTTAAGCTCACTTGATCATTTACTTAAGCTAGTTCATCTCTTGGTAACTCATAAGGTTTCGATGATATTCGATTACTTGGTTTATTCTTTGATTATACCATTGATTACACCTTGTATGACTTTGTTTATGTGCTAATTACATTTAAAATACTTATTGCACATAAACATTGTGAGAAATCCAAAACCCTAATTTGTTATAATTTGGGGGTTTCGCGATAAGAGCTTTAATCTTCATTATTCATACTTGAATAGCTCATTTGATTAGCAATATCCCATAAACTATTATAGGACTTGCACTTGTACATGATATTTTGATCATATCTTGTAACTGTACTTGAGAATTCCTTTGAGGAAGAATTGGTTGGATTAGGGAGAATGTTTTCTCTTAATATGGTTTGAGTAAAGGAGACTTCAATCGGTTGGATTGAAGGAGAAGAGGGTGGATGTAGGGCTCAAGGGCTAAATACCGAACCACCGTGGTAAATCTAGTGTTCTTCTTCCCTCTATTGACTCGGATCTTGTTGTTTGTTACTAATTACCTTATCTTTTACTTGATGTTAGCTTGTTGTCTTACTTGCTAATTAGTTTGTCAACTACTTGATAATAGCTTGTTGTCTTGTTGCAAATTAGTATGTTACTTGCTTAGAGTTTGCTTATTGTATGGTTGCTACATTTGTATGATTTGCATGAACACTTGAACCATTTTAGAAGTTCAAAAAGTAGTGACCGAGTCTTAGCTTAACCAATTCAAACTCCCTTCTTGTTAAGCCATAAAACCCAACATTAATTTTCTTGTTTGGAAAGCTCGAATTGAGTCTTTCTTTCAAGCAAATGGATTACTCGGTGTTGTTGACAATGTGACTCGATTGGTGAAATAGTATCTCTCTCCAAAAAAGCATGTTTTTTTTTACCACCGCACAAAGAAAATATTTTGTTGCGAATGAACAAGATATTGAGGAATTGTCCATACGTAAAATCATAATTATTGACACGGGCCTTTTCCACATAAAAAGGGAATCTTTTGTTACAATCGAAGCAGAAGTGATGTGGATTATTCAAGAATCGAAGTTGATTTGCTTTATAAAAAGAAGATATCAATGAACTTCTATGAAATGGTTTCGTGGGATGGATCTTTTAGGATTCCCAAGAAATTCTTCGATTTCTTCCGAAAGCATATGAATAATCATCTGCTTCTTACATTCCGTAAATAGCCGGGACCTTGAGGAATATCCAGAAAGGCATTTAAGGAATCAGTCTAATTCTATCTCTATTCGTTCCGTTTGAAGAAAGGAAGGATCGTTTTCCTTGTCCTAAAGAGTTCATTACCAAGACTAATGAACAAGGTATTATCACTCGTGATTCCAATCTAGCTTATCAAGATTGGATAACTAGGGATCATACTACCCATGGCAAGATTTTTTACACCTACAGTGACACTATTGTGACCATTATTAGGAAGTGCAAAACCTCAGCAAAGATATAGCAATCCTTATTATTTGAATTCATGGCTCATAGTTTTGCATAAGTTTTTACTCTTCACTTATGTCTTTAGACAACAACTAAAAGACGCCGAATGATAACTAAATTTATTCAAGAAGTAAATGATATTGCTAATCAACTTTCCTTTGTAGGTGAAATTATCTCAGAAAATGAATACTTAACTCATGTTTTTCAAGGTCTTGGCACCCCTATGCACTTCTTGCCACTGTAATTATTTTTCATACATGAATGTCATCTCTTCCTTGTGAAGATTTTCATGAGTTACTGTTCGGTGAAATTCTACATGCAAATGTACATGTCGAACAAATAATATAATGATAAGTATAAATATCGTCCCACGAAGACTGGTGTTTACTAAACTAATTAAGTACTAACGGTGAACAGTTCCTAAAGTTTATCTAGCCAACCGAAATAATAGAACATTTAAGTAAACAACTAAATTTAACCTAAATTTGATTAACCAAAGATGTTAAAGTGTCAGATTTCACCTAATTATTAGATACAAATGTCGATCATCAAGATTAATTCTACTTATATGATGGCGGAACCTTCTAACTTGTTCACTATCCTATGTCTAGGTATAGCGAACCTACTCAGCTCATTAAGGCACTGTGACTCTTTATATGAATTAAGTAAACTAAGTGCATTAAGATATGTGAATATTCCAGTTTGCACCTAAAGCCACACAAATCATATGGTATATGTCTATCCATATTAATTTATGGTTGCATATTACAAGAAGCAACTGCATGTTATTTCCTGTCGGTCTCTAACATGCAAATCAAGTCATCTAAGTGGTAGCTAATCACCTAAAAGCATTAAACTCTGTAACATGCAACTTCACATTCATAAAATATCTCACAAAACGTAAATAATCATAACATTCATACATTATAATTAAATTCCATCGTAGCTCTAATACACTAAACTAAAACAACATATTTAAATAAACTAAATTAGTGCAAAAACATGAACAAAACATTCTAGAACTTAAAAACATTAAAGCTGTCACCAAATGTCTTCAAATCACAAAATAAGTTGCACAAATCTGCATATCACAGGGTGAAGAAGAAGCTGTCTGAAGAATGGAAAAAAAACGAGCTGAAATGTGCCGTCATGCGCTTTCGCACGCGCCTCCATGCGCTGGTGCCACGCGCCGCCGCCGCCGCCGATCTTCACATAAACCTCCAGAAATGTAGATTGGGACGCCTAGGTTGTAGATCTATATAAATATCGTGCAAATCTGCCACAGAAACGCGTAGATCTAACGGAATGGACAAAGTCGGCGTTCGTACTTCTTCGCCAGAAACCGCCATGAATCTGGTACAGAAACGTCAGAAATTGCAGTGTGAAGCCAAATCTACTTTCAGATCGTCGGAAAGCACCCAAACTTGGCCGAGAAACGCTCTTTCAACGCCGGAGATGGGTTCTTGCTGGAAAAGACAACGGCGGTCGGCTGTCGCATGACCGCCGCGATCTCTGCTGGACCCAGGCTGTCGCGCGCGGCCAAGTCCCGGCGAGTTCCCACTCTCCAGTCACTGCTCTATCCTTTCTCTCTTCACTCTGTTTTCTATTCCCCTTCGTTCTCCTCTCCGTTCTCTTTTTTCAATCGGCCTCTTTTCTACACGACAAATCCCCCCGTAAAAGGCTTGCTCTTTTTCCTTTTTCTTTCCTGCCTTTTGGTCACGTGCTTTCCTTGTTAATTCCGCTCTCCTTCTTGCTTCTTTCACTTAAGTTCTTTTCTCTTCTCTTTTTCTACCAATTTTGCTTCATTTCCTCCCTTTTCTTACATTTTAGGTTTGTTACATAAAGTAACAAAACATGAATAAATATAATAAAATACAAATATAATCTAATACAAATAATATTAAATATTGCTTAAAATAATTAAAATAACTCTATATAAAATAGAGTTATCAGTTACTCCTTACCTAGGAAGCTTACATTGAAATGGCTACACAAGGCTTGCCTACTGTAGCTACTTTTGCCATTAGTCCTGCTACCATCCCTACTAATCAACTTTTTTTCCCAATATATTGGGAATGTAGGAAGGTGGTCAAATAATATCTCCAATCAAGTACATACCCTTATTCTTGCTTATAGTAGCAAACCTTGGTGCAATTTTTTTTGTCAAATCTATCACAAACCAAGATATATTGCACATAAATATCGCTATAGTACGTTCCTTCCAATTATAGGCCTAACAATAACTTCCAAGGCCTTTAGAATATTTAAGCCAATATTGTTAAGAAGGCTTAACAACAAACTCACCAAGCCTTTATTGAAACCAACTAGTTTGTTAATTCTAGTGTCACACATCATATCTCGCCAAATAACTATGATATTACTCAATTGCTCAATTATGATGGGAATCAAGTAGTTACTATTGAGGATGAAATGACACTTCCAATAACCCACAAAAGTAATTTATTAACCTTAATAATATCAATGTTTCTAATGTGTTTATTGTGCCTAATATAACAAAATGTTTGTTATCTATTTCTAAGTTTACAAAAGATAAAAATTATGTTTTCTGATTTTTTTTCCTAATTTCTGTCATGTATAAAGTCTAATAACGAGATAGATCCTACTACAAGAACCAATTGAAAATCAACTTTATCATCTTAACTTGAGTGCTCTTCAACAATCACTAAATACTTTTCACACTTCTATAATAAATGTAATGGTTTGGCACTATAGGTTAGGCCATTTTAATTATGCAAATGTAATAAGATTGCTTAAAATAATGAATATTTAGTTTACTAGATCATCTTGTACTGCTTGTAGCATTAGTAAAAGTTAATGATAGTTGCATTTATCTATATGTAATATTTCCAACACTCCTTTGGACTTAGTCGCTTTCAATATATAGGGTTATGCACCAATTACAACTTCTCAAGGAAATAGATATTATATTTATTTTATTGATAATTGTTCCTAATTTTCATGGCTCTATTCCATGAAAACTATAGATGAATTTGTTCAACTTTTCAAAAAAATTTAAACATTTGTTGAAAATCAACTTCAAATTATAATAAATAAATAAAAACACTTCATGTGATGGAGTAGCAAAATTCACTTTTGAAGATTTTAAAACCCTTTTATCTAACAAGGGTATTTATTAACACATATTGAGTCCCTATGGTCCATATCAAAATGGGACTTCTGAAAGAAAACATAGGCATATCATTGAATCAGGATTATCAATGACAAATCATGCCTATAAACCACTTCAATATTGGGATTTTGATTTTGAAAGTGCAACACAAATTGTTAATTTTTCTACCAAGCTTAGTGATAAACAACAAAACCCTATAGGAAAACCTATTTAATCAAAAACCTAGTATCTCCCATTTAAGGGTTCTTGGGTGCTTGGCATTTCCTTACTTGAGGCCTTACACTTAACATAAACTCAATATACAATCAAAACTTTGTGTTTTTCTAGGCTATCTCATAGGATGTAAAACCTATTGTTATATTTGCTTATAAACAAAAATAGTTTACATTGTCGTTGATGTTATATTTGATGAAAATGTGTTTTCGTTTCAAACAAATGCACAAAATATCAATACCAATTTCATAAGGCCACATTCCTTTATTGAAATTACTTCAGCACAAAACAAACAAACATATGAAGAACATAACATGATCCAACAATCCTCCATAAAAAAATATATATATTCAATGATTACGAGACTAAAAGGAGGGGGGAATTTTCAAGCGTACTTTATTACATGATCATTCCTATGCTTTCACAACTTTTGTAAATTGTTATCTTGAATCAAAAAACTATACAGAAGCATCAAAAGATTCTAATTGGTATGCTACCATGGTAGAAGAGTACAATGCATTGTTAAAAAACAAGACATGGGATCTTGTTCCTCCACCCCATAATATTATTTCCTATCAGCTGTAAATGGATATACAAAGTTAAGTAAAAATCTAAAAGAACCCTTGAATGATATAAAGTATGGCTTGTTACTAAAGGATTTCATCAACAACTAGGCATTGATTATCATGACACATTCAGTCTTCTTGCTAAGCCAATTATAGTATGAATTATAATCACTTTGACATATATTAAAGGGTGGAACATCAAATAATTAGATGTTAAAATGCCTTCCTCCATGGCGTTTTGGATGAAGAAGAATATATGACTTAATCACAAGGATTTTTTGACTCAACCAAACTAGAATTTGTTAATCAATTAAAACTATCCTTATATGAGTTAAAACAAGCTCCACGAGCATGGAATCATAAACTCAATCAATTCCTTCAACATATTAAGTTCAAAATTTTCCAAACAGACTCTTCATTATTTATATTACATATAATAACATATAATGTTTTTCTCCTTGTGTATGTTGGTGACATTACTTTTACAAGAAGTTCTACAACCCAATGTAAATATTCCTTGAACAACTTAAAATTGAATTCAATATCAAGGATTTAGGTAACTTACATTATTATTTGGGAATTGAAGTCAACTATTCTAATAAAGGTCTTTTGTTTCATCAAGCAAAATTTACTCATGAAATAATTTTTTAAGCCAAAATGAATGAAGCATGAGAAATGTCTACACCATGCACCATAAATCATCCACCATCCGTAAATGATGGTGAAGATACTCATATTTAACACATTACCATAGTATTTTTGGATCTCTTCAACATTTGTCACCCATACGACTTGATATTTCATATGATGTTAACATTTTATTCCAGCTACTTTAAAACAAGCTCATGGTATGGAATGACACACTAGCTTATAAGGGGATGTTAGAATGTCACGTCACCATACAAAAAGAAGCAAATTTGAAAAATAAATAAATAAAGGCAAGTGTGTGTACCATAGATATGACACCACCGAGGCAAGAAAAGACCAATTTAAAGTTGTGCATGTGCATCTCATGCACATCATCTTCTACCTCATGCCCGCACAATAGCTTGACTTCTCTTATGATTATTAAAAGTTTTACAAACATCCAAAGGTGAAATAATAGGCATTGAACTTAAAAGAAAATGACCATTTTATTACTATGAAGAAGAAAAGAATCATCAAACCTATTAATGAGATTTTATGCTCAAAATACAAAAGTTTTAGGGTTCTTTATACTGAAAGTTTTTGGAATCAATTTGGTATTTATTTATCATTAATATGAGATGTTTTACATTTGATTTCTAACCAATATAAAAAGACAATCAGATTATATGTGAAAATCATCCAAGAAATAAAAGTTATTTTCTCTATTTTTTTAATGTTTTTCTTCATATTTGTTTTTGTTTATTATCGTTTTTATAAGAATTTCTACAATATATTGTAGAAACTCTTATTTTAACTCATCAAAGAATGAAAGTTTATGGAAAATCATAACTTTGTACCCAATAACTTGAACAACTCTCTACATAAGCACCCTGTGAAATGTGGGTCTTAATCACTTACAATACTATGAGGCAACCCCTAAAACTTCACTACAAGCTGAAAAAAGAAAAAGCCATGTAGTGATTTTTGATTGACATTCCACATGCACCATTAAACTTCACAACAAGCTTAAAAGAAAAAAGCCATAAAGTGATTTTTGCTAGACACTCCACATGCACCATTATAAAAGTTGCAAACCTCAACAAACTATCAATAACCATTAAAATAGAATCACAACTTTTGGACTTCAACAATCTAGTGATAAAGTCCATAGAGACACTCTCACATGAGTGACTTAAGTTAGTGGCTCCAACAAGGCACCAAAAGGCTTCTACTTCAATTTGTCCTATTTTACATATAACTCCACTTCATCCTGCATGTTAAAGCCAAAAGTACAAGGCTTCAAGAAAGACTTGTATTCTCCATTGTATAAGATAACTAACCCACTTACTATCATGGCATTTTTTAATGAACTTGCATTATAGGTTCTCCCACTTAGGCATGTACAAGTGCCTTCTCTTCCTATATAGTGATCCATTCTTCAATGAGAATATCTCTCACAGGCTGCTTAAGTTGCTTGGCCATGGGTTGTTGTACATACCTTTTTGCACTAGCTACATCATGTCTTCCATGGCTAGACTCATGACACCTTGCTTGTTAAGAGTCTCAACTATATTGTTTGCCTTCCCAAGATAATACTCCATCATGTAGTTGAACTTAGCCAAGAAGTCCTACCACCTTGCCTATTTTGCCAATAGTTTCTTTTTAAGTTTAGAAGTAGCTTTTAGTCATATTATCCATCCAAATCAAGAATTGAGAGCCAAATAGGTAATAACACCATGTTCTCAAGTAATGAATGGCGGTCATCATCTCATTCTCTTATACTTATGCTTGTGTCCTGTCTTTTTGCACTTTCAACTTTTAAAAGTAATAAAATGCTCATCCTGCACCAAAACACCTCCAATTGTAAAATCAAAAACATTAAAGTGTACCTCGAAATGTTTGGAGTAATTAGGGAGCACCAACATCAACTCCTTCATCATAATGGCCTTCAAATCATCAAAAGCATGCTAACATTCTTCGATCCACTCCTACACTTTTGCTTCTTTCAACAGTTTAATCAAGGGTGTTTCTCTCATTAAGTACTGTGCAATAAAACATTGGCAATAACTTACCAAGCAAAGAAGGATTGTAGCTTTGTGACCTTTGAAGGGCCTTCCCACTCTGAGACCACTTTTATCTTGGACCTATCATTTGCAAAGTTCCTTACTTGATGACATGGCCAATAAAGTATACATTTTCCAAGGTGAAGGACAATTCTCCTTCTTCAAGTAGAGCTTGTTTCATGAAGTACATTGAACAATATCTTCAAGTGCTTAACGTGTTTTTCTAATGAGTCATTATACATCACAAACTTGTCCAAGTAAGGATAGAGCAAGTTGTTTATCAATATGCAAAATGTTGCTTGGGCATTAGTTAGACTAGAAGGCATGACTAATCATTCAAAAGATTTGTAGCTCATCACGTAGGTCCTTTGGCTTATCCCTAACCACAATTAGAACTTGGTGATACCTTGATCTCATATCCACTTTGGTAAAATAATAGGTCTTGCCCAATATGTCAAATAAATCCACTATCAAAGGAATAAGGTATTTGTTCTAAATAGTTATCTTGTTAAAAGCTTGATAGTTAATGCATAGACGCATTAACTCATCTTTCTTTGCTTGAAAGAGCTCTTAATCTTTATATAAGGCCTTTAATGGTTGTATATACCCAACATCTGGCAATGTCTTCAATTGCTTCTTGAACTCTTCTAGTTCATGTAGGACTATTTTGTAAAGGGTCTTCATTGGAGATTTAGTTCTAAGTTCAAACTTTATCACAAGATCAACTTCCCTCTTAAAAGGTAGTTGTTTCTACATTTCTAAAGGCATCATATTCCTATATCTTCAAAAGCATCACAAGCTATTTGAAGGAAATCTTCCTTCCTGAAGATCTCTTCTTGGTCTATCACCTTCTACATGACTATGGAAGTTTCCTTACCTTTTTTCACACCTTTCTTTAATTGCATTATTAAAAAGGTTTTTTGAGCAAGACCCATAGCCTTTGTAAGGATCATGTATGACATATCCCTTCCAAAATACATAACTATATGGAAGAAAAGAAAAGCATTTGCCACATAGGAAATTAAAGTGGGTACCACAATAAAATCTACATCTTCCCTTCGTTTCTCTACGTGTAAATCGATGTCATAGCTCATCTAAAACATAGGCCATGGTGTATTGTTTGCTATCTTCAATACACCTTTATCCTTATCCACTATAAGACCCAACTTCTTGGCTTCTCCAAGGGTGATAAAGTTATTGGTGATAATTGAATCTACCATGGCTTTGACAATATTGTTATTAAATGTAGGTTTCACATACATCAAATATCTTTTAATTTGTACAAGAGCCTTACCTTCCATAGAATTAAACATCTGCAGAGCTTCCATGTACCCATCCTCCACATGATTCTTTTCATACTCTTGATCTTTATCCAAAAGATTTAATGATAGACCCTTTAGATAAGTTTTCATATAATCTAGTCATTTGCAAATAAAGCAAGAAAGAGGATCTTTCTTCTTTTCACCAATAGTGCCACTATTCAAGGGCTATCTATCAGCTCCATCTTAGTTAAGTGCTAGTCAACTTCCTCTATTTTTCCCCTGAAGTACCACATTATGGTTGGTTTACACCAAGAATCACCTTGTCTAAGCTCCTTTGAGGAGTCCACCATAGTAGTGGCTTCACCTAAACTCTTCATTGTGCACCTTTTAATTACAAATAAGCCAAATTTTAAAGGCTTTCAACTAGCCAAAAAAAAAAAAAAAACAACAACAAAGTGCTTCCCATTGGCTTAGAAAGATGAAGTCATTGATCTAGAAATTATTGCACATATGTTGACAAGTAGGTTGTGTGCTTTAACTCTTTTAACTTTTTTAGAGTAACTTACTACACATTTTTTGGGAGGTATTGCTTCTTCATCTCTTGTTAGAATGCCTCAAATGTCTCTATCTTGCACTTTCCTTTTTCCATCTTTGAATGTTTCTTATGTCATTATAACATTGCATTATGGGATAGATATAACGAAACAGTGTATTCCTTACTAAATTTGTCTATGATATGTGCTCATTCAAAGTAATGCTCCATATGCCATAGGAAGTTTTCTACTTCGGTAGCATCTCACTTTCCAATGAAAGTTATCAATTTAGGAGTATCACCTCACAAACCATCACTTTCTCCAACATCAAAAAGTTGCTCCTTTGTCAAGGCTTCAATCTAATTATGAAGCATGACCACATATCCTTAAATTGAGTCATTCAATCTAAGACACTCTCCAAGACTTGCCTTACCTAAGAGACTTCCTCCAAACCTTGTTCTATCATAGCAACTCTTTCCTCTAAAGCCATTACACCAACTTAGGCCCTTTTTCTTTTGCTTGCTTTGCCATGAGCCCTATACCTTATCTTAAGGATTGCTAGTCATTTCTCCTTGTCTCCAAAACCTAGCCTACCTTAAGAGTTGGCTTTGATACCACTTATAATGCACTTACACTCAATATGTTTAACACTCTAATGGCTCAAAACTAAGTTAGCTTTTAGCCTAGGATCATTGTGATGGAAGGTTTGTTAGAAAAGAAAGTGAAAGAGTTTTATAAAGAATGGGAAAGATGGCATAAAGAGTGTGAGTAGAATGATCCTATCTTTTTATATAGGTGTTCAAACCCCCTAACCCATGATCAGTTACACATTTAGAGTTTGGCTACAAGTGTGTGAAGGCTATAAAGAACTGTAACGTTATACATTGAATTGGGACAACTAAATATCCATTGAAGACAAACGTTACAATATACGACAATAGTCTTATTTAATAAGGTCATCACTTGCATTTAGAAGTAGAAAACCAAAAAAAGACCATCACGTTCCCATATTAAACAGGGCAATTACATTCATGCATTAAAACAAACTATAAAATAAATAAATAAATAAATAAATAAAAGGAAAAATGGTGTACCACAAAGAGTGATGACACCGCCAATCTATCAGCCTATACGGCCAATCAAAACATAAGAGTCCAACTTGTACTTGACCAGCCAATCCTTGGCTCATACTGCCAGTATGGAACATGTTACACTAGGGAAAATGTAATTATTTTCCTTCCCTATTTTAGCTTTTTCTACATCCACTCATTTCCGCTTTTTCCTCTTCTCTTGTTCAAACATAAATACGACATTCCATACGCTCAACTCAGCTGAAATTCTTGTTCCATCTCAGCGTTTTAACTCCCCGGACAATTCATATTTTCTGAGGCAATTTTTGGTTTCCAGAATAACAAAGGAAACCATACTTAGCTAGTTTGTCGATATTATGCACCTGCAGACTTTGACGACGCTAACATTTATACATTTCTTGGATAAAATTTCTTCTTTGGGTTAAAATTATACCATAACCAATCTTTGTAAGATGATACAAACTTGTTAACAGTCCGCTAAAAGGTCTAACGCAACATTGCTTGCGTGGATTTCTCTTCTTTTTTGTCGTGAAGGAGAGATTTAAGGGTGAGCTATGGTGATTTGTCTTCCAGTCATATGGGGGCAAGCTGCTATTTGTATTATCCATGATCTTAAGTTTCATGAATGGCTTGGTTTGTTAAGTCGTTCGCAATACGTCCTGACTGGTTCAATGTCATGGATTTCAACCATTGGGGAACGACGTTTCGTAGTAAACCATTTTTCAATACCTAACTTTTACAGACTTGATTCTGTAATCTCGCCTGTTGTAGAGAGCTTGGATCCTCCATCATTGCTCTCTAAAATCGTGAACGTCAAAACATGACTTTTTTTTAACCTCTTTTACGGCAAAATATGTCGGAAACAGTTAAACAGCTGACCACTTAAGCACTAAGCTGTTTCTTTGGCTGTAAAGAATCTAAATATTATCTTTTATTTTCCAATTTTTTCCATAAACCTTTTCCTGTTCTCATGGACAAGAGTTATATACAAGAAAAGAAAAACCAATATTTCCTCTTAATTAAATATTACCACAAAAATCCTACAATTAAAGCACTCCAAGTCTTTTCTCCATTTTTATTATATAACATTAGATTGAAAGCTCTAATTAAACTTAAGTATGAATTACTTTCAATATACTTACAAATAGGTCAGTAGCTGACCAGACTTAGGTTTTGGATTCAACATCCATTTACCTTTTTTTTCTTAAAAAAGGAAAAGGTCTCCGACTTTACAATCGACCTACTAAAATTTTACCAGTGCTCACATACAATTCTGTTTGTATTAGATATTAAATATTAAGAACTTTTATTTCAATAACCTCCAACTGACTTACAACCACCCCGACTCAAAAAATCAGATTCTATCTTTTTCAAATCAATTGGATCCAAACTTAAATAATCAGTTCTCTAAAATTCTCTGGAAGAGACGTTTATATATCTTGTAGCGAATCCAATATTTTTTATGTTAACAAGCCAGATACCATGTTGATTACTTAATATATAATGGTTCTCTTTGATTGAAAAGAGAGAGAGAGAAAGAAATTAATAATTCCGTATTAAATTACATAGAATTGAGAGTTTTACAATTTAATAAGTCAAAAAGTTATATTTAGATTGCCTGTTGGCCTGGCAAGCGGCAGGTCCCCTTAGGATTACTACTGAGCCAAAAATAATTTCCTTTACAGTAACATAAAATATTTTCTTTTGCCAGCATTTACAGTAACATCAAACAGCTGGAAATTATAATGGGGGCATGCCCTTTATTGTCGATCAAAAAGTGGATAAAGGCGGAGTTAAAAGTTATATATCTACTACTACAACACTCCAAACCAGTTCATAAACACGGTTTTCATTTGGTACAAAATCAAGAGGATTCAAGAAAGAGACAGAAGAGAGAGGAATGGAAGCTCCGAGAGCACAGAATCTTCAAAATAATTGAACTTCAACCACCTATAAAGAATGAAATGACAAATTCATTGGATGGGATGATACTGATCTGAGACACGCCTTGGAGGCAACTTTCGCAGGATGAAGAGCACGAGAATAGACGGAATAATCTCCACCAACTGTGACAAAGGAAGGGTGAATATGGTGAAAACAAGTAACTCAGAAACCCTTTGCTCTAGATTAAGCTCATAAGTTTACCAATTGTTAGTCTAGTCCGTTTCACATATTTTCCCATAATCTTCCTTTGATAGTGGGTGCCATATTCCACTTTAAGGCTCTTCCGAACTACGTAGTCTGTTCTACTGTTAAATAAGTTCAAGCTCCAATCGAAGTTACTGCCACCATTGTTGAGGAGCAAGAAAAAAAAACAGTAAAGATAAATAAAAAGACATATGTTAAGCAGAATATGATAGCCTAGGAGAGTGGTAAATAATAAGACGGTAAATTTAATATGAAATTTTCTCTATAATCTCTAACATGGAGTCAGAACTTAGATTTTATCTTCTACTCCTTCGCTTGTGAGCTTGTAGAGTTCATTCCCAAGGGTTGATGTTCTTCTTACACCCAGGGCAAGGAGGAATGCTAAGTCCTACATGCGAATGTAATAAACTAAAAGAGTGGTTTAAGTGGATCTTCTACTTAATGCCTTTAGGTTTTTAGTTAGATATAAGTCTTTCTTTATAATTTCTTATAAAACAGCAATACCAAGAATAAAATTCAACAGCAAACCAAGAATAAATTATAAGCGTAGAACCCAATTATAAATTCCCACATACAAAGAACTTCAAAGTGGGGTTAACGTATGAAAGGTTGAAACAAACTCTCGCAACTAATTTGATCAGACAAGGAACTAGTAGTAGCAAAAGATGACAGAAAATTCCACGTAATTATTATACAAATAAAAAAATAAGATTTAAGTTTCCGATACTTGCCATGTAATATATGAGGTTTAGGAGGGGGTGATTCAGAACATCAACATCTACATCCCTATAAAATGCGGAGAAAGCAAGCTTCACCACAAACCAAAACAGATGTCATTGTCAAAAAAGGTAGAGAGTTGGATTTCTTGTATAAATTTCAGCATCAGAAGGAACTCACCACAACGCATCGGATCAAGAAACAAGTACAACAAATTCCTGTGACACAGCCAACCTGCCAGTGAAAACAAGTCAAGGCATCAACTACTTTTGAGCAATTTCTAAGGTATATTTTTGCGTACTTCTAACTTATTATAATCAACATACTCCTTGACATGATGATGATTTATCATTTATCACTTTGTTCTAATTTGCAATGTGCTGTGATCATGCTCATCTACCAGACAAGTATGAATTATGTCCTGAGAAATGCAAAAATACATCGATTAAATTGCATTTCCTTTCAACTTTTAGCGAGTGAATAATTGTTGAGGTAGAAGCAGCAAAGAATCCTATTATCCAATACGAAACTCCAATAAAAGTTGATATCCCACCAAAATCATTCATGGGGTTGATAAACCAAATTCAAGATCACTTCAAATTGAATGAAAGCACCTAAATTTGAATATATTATACAACTTAAAAACCATAGGTACAAACCTCATATAGCTTTTTCTGACGACCTCTGGACTCGATGGGGAAGCACCTCAGCATGAAAAATAGCCTGGTAGAGATGAAAAATGTAGAATAAGAC
This sequence comes from Casuarina cunninghamiana, assembly GCA_028551485.1. Classification (NCBI taxonomy): domain Eukaryota; kingdom Viridiplantae; phylum Streptophyta; class Magnoliopsida; order Fagales; family Casuarinaceae; genus Casuarina; species Casuarina cunninghamiana. Next base: position 12,676,901 of record CM052371.1, read on the forward strand.
TAGATTTTGTCGCATAGAACAAGGACGCCACCTTTCTGCTGAGTTTAATTTCTTACCTCCCACCGTATATCAGAAATGCCAGAGCAACAAAGAATGAAGTAACTGCAATAGAAATTAAAAACAAGTATCTGTTACATAGAAGACTCCTCCCATGACTATACTTTTGAGCAACTAATCAATTCTTTAGACTCCATGAATCCAATATTGAGAATTACATTATTCTTTTTGTGTCATCCTAGAAATTATAAAAGCAAACCTGTTTGAACTGCCCAAGTCCAACAAAGCTAATAAATAGATAAACAATACCAGCACAAACAACGATCTTAATAATATCAACCTGAAAAGAAGAGTTTAGCAGCTTCCACTGCAGCAGGACTTGGGACTAATCTTATGACCATCCAGATGCACACCTATTAGCAACAACGAATGATTAAGAAATGTCCAAGAAGTATAATTGTGTGACTCACCCCGTCATGGCCTAGTAACAAGATACAAACAAGAATGCATTTTTTCCTTACCTGTATTAAGTATATAATTCCATTTACTGCAAAATAAGCAGGCCTAAGCTTATCAGTTGGTAGGCTTCTCGCCTGTGAACAACCATTAAATGAGTCACCAATATCAATTGCAGCTCAGCTGTTACTTATAATGATGATCTACAGGAAATAAGTAGCAATACCTGGTGATATATCTCAGCCCAGAACAAAACAAGTAACGTGTAAGTTGAAAAAAATAGAAGACCAGGAAGCTCCATAAGAACCATTTCAAGAACCTGTATGAGGATGATAGTTTAAAGGCAGAGCAATAATATGAGATTTTTATTAGAGGGTGCCATAATTTTTTAAAGGATATATAGAAATCACTACAACAGACATGTTTGACATAAACTAGCAACCAAGAAGTGAGTTTTTCAGTTTTGTCTTACTGTCATATATTCCTATTAAACGCTCTCAAATATATTTTCTGATAAAATCAACCAAGAATAACTGACAACTGTTTTCCACAGTGAAAGAAACATTTGAACTCCATATATACAAGTCTTAATGTGCTTAAAAAATGAGAGTGTCCTACTCCTGCCCGAGCTTTCCATGGGACTAGGGTTATCTTCAAAGGCAGGGTTAATATAAAGGCTAAGCATATTGTCTATTATTTTCATGTGAAGGAGATCCTTTGTGATCGTTTTGCCAAAGATCAGGTTTTGATTGGTATTTTAACTCTGCCATATTTGTGATCATCTTTGACATGGCTTGACAAGCACCAAAAACTAGAGTTAGGCATCTCTAAAAGATTCAGAATCCTCTGTTTATCATTGTCTCTCTCTGATAGATAACCGTACAAATTGAGGAAACTTGGGCAAAGTCTACTTTTACCCAAAATTTATACACCAATAATGGATAGGATCTATAAGAAAAGTAGGATTACTTATAAGATACTTTTAAGAGAGAACAATCGTTTATTTGATTGGAAGTTACTTAGTGTAGATTGAATAGTTTCTATTGCTTTCTCCACCCAGACTAGAAGAAGCGACACATTCTGTGCAATACATGTTTCAGTAAAAAATTTCACATATAATTTTATGAGCAATGAATACTTGAGGATGATAGGCGCTCAGGCCACAGAAACAAACCATTATGCTGTACTCAGATCCTAAAATTAGAACATAGTACCACCAAATGTTTAAACTCAGAATCCAAAAGATATGACTGCAAAACATACCTTTGGCTTAATCGTGTATACACTTTTGTAGAGTCCAAAGAGGACAGCCCTCACTGTGAAAATGAAATTTCATTTCAGAAAGCTTATAAAATAGATAGTGGAAGTTTCATGACAAAAATTACAGGACCCTTACATCCATTCAGAACAAAATTCATCAAGTGGAAAACCTTTTGTGTTGTCCAACCAAATTCTGGTACTCTTAAGTGAATGCGCAGCAATTGTACCTGAAATATTGAGAAAAAAAGGTCATCGCAAAATTATATCAGTGTACTTTCTTGGTAGATATCATGATAACACTGGATTTCATGTTAAAAAGCTAGAAACTGAACGTTTTACTGAGTAAGTTTTGGTAAAATTGATAATGGTTTTATGCTAAACATAAGCTTAAGGATAGAGCCTAGCAAGGAACCGATTTGCAGGTGATGCGATTTTCAGAATATACAAAACTCTCATACAAATGAGTATGTCGCCAACTGCTCTAAGTCCAATAGAAACTAATAGAAAATGCAGGTTCATCTTCCTTCCAGAACAATGTGCGTCTGCCATGTATGTATAACAACGTGCTTTCATTTCCTGGCATGACTTACCTTAAAAAACCAAACTAATGATGTCTAGTGCAAAATTTTCCATGGCGGATAATAGTAAGTGGTTATTTAGGGAGTAACCTCAACTCCATGAAACAAATATGTCAATAACTCAGTTTCCATCTTGCGGTTCCTGTAACCTTAAACATTTGAATGATCTTGGACAAGCTTGTGAATAACTGCCCCTGTAAATCTTAAAATATTTGAATGATCTCGCAAAAGAAGAGAATCCAATTTCTATCTTCAGTGGCAACAGTCAAGGGTTTGAAGTTCCTTACTCTCTAGATATTCCTGTTCTTGATAGAGCACACGTTCTGTACATGTGGGAGCTCCACTGTGTCCAAGGCTGATAGCAAATGGTTTTCTTTCCATATTAAGGACAACACTACTAGATACAGAAGGCCAGAAGCATTAAAAAGGATAATTTAAAGGGTACTGAAAGTGTTCACTTACTTTCTGACCAAGTTAAGAACTATAATTGACAGCTTCAACTTGCATCCTTAAGAATTTTCTTCTTGTTTCTTCCTGTTAATCAACCTTGTTAGAATAAATCTCTTTATTTCATTATTTTCCGAGAAACTCAAGGAGAACATAACTACGTTTTAATCTATAATTTAACCCAACAACAACCACCCCCCCCCCCCCCCCTCCCCTCTCTCTCTCTCTCCTCTTTCAAAAAAAAAGGCTTAACTAGCTTTTATGTTTGTGTCTCTGTGTCTCTGTGTTCTCACCATCTTTAAATCCATATAGATCACCATCTATTGATCAACAATTTTCCAAGAAACAAGTATTTTACCTAAAAGATTAATAACTAATATTTATTCACAACAAACAAGAAAAGAGAGAAAAATAATACCAAAATCTACAGACCATAACTATAAAGACCATAAATATTTTTAAATTTCTTAGCAAATGGTCATTTTAGGTGAAACTCTTCCTTTTGATTTTCTCTTCTCTTACTCTTGTAGGTTCTTCCTACTCTTTGTTGTCTGAAAGTTGATCTATGTGGCAAAAGAATGGGAGTTAACCACACAAATCCCACTTAGTTCTTTGACAAATCTTGTAAATTCTTTTTAATATCTACGACCAACCAATTATACTGTGTACTAGACATAAATTTATTTAAAAAATAATAGAAAGAAAAGGAAAAAAAACACGGGCAGTATCTTTATTTCTTAAGCTTGGTTGTAGCACCTAAACAAGCTTATGCTTGATTGCTTGTAGAGGCCAATTAGGGCTCATCTTTCAACAAGTCAAATGGCATAATCACCTTAACTTTAGGAATTTTTTTTTAAATACCAGTAAATAAAAATAAAATTCATAACTACAGAAAATAAAAAAAATAAAAATTTGGCGATGCTTGCCTTTCCAAGAAATTCTTGAATACTACATAAAAATGAAATTCTTAAATTAACTGTGATTGCAATTCCTTCAATGATTCCTTGCAAAACACAAGAATTCTTTAAATCTCAAGTGACTATATGAATCCATAGAACTTTGTTCTTACTTTTTGTTATTTTTGAACATATATGATTTAGCTGCACGAGATTATAAATATAAATACATACACACACACATATATATATTAAATAACTTCAGAAAACTACTTTGGATATCTGAAAAATCTACAAGTCTTCTTCTTAGCCAATTATGATAGATAAAAAGTTTATAATCTTTCAAAAACCAATTTGGTCTAGGATACACCCATATTTCAGTCAATAGAGTGTTAAGCACCCTATGTTTCAAGAAATTCTATAGTCAATAGTACTAAATGTACTCAGATCCTATACTAGCTAAGTCGTGTCATTGGAGATGGTTGTCCACATTCTGATGAAGCTCATCAATTTTCAGATTTTATCTCGTGCACTTTAAGGATGCTAAGTGAACTTAGAGCACCAGGAGCATAAGCTCTAAGTAACCATGACGACACTATTATACCCAGAAGAGTACATTTGCTGAAATGAAAATAAAAGTAAAAATAAAACAAAAAACAAAAAATCAATTTTTTGAAGAAACGACTTTAGGTATCACATACACATTTGAACAATATATATATTCACAATGTGCGAAAGAGATTAACTTCTAATGTCTAGTCGTATGTACGTGCAAACACGAGTCTGATATCAAGAACTCCAAACTAACATTCAATTTCATAGCTCAGTTGAATGTGATAAGTAACTGAGAACCCAAGAGTTGTATCCAGAGAATGTTTGATGGACTACTGGACACTTGCAAGCAAAAATCGAATACCCTAAATCAATATTTGAAGAGCCGTCAAAAGGATGTTCAACTTATGCACTGCAAATAGCAAACACAGAAATTCCAACCACACCATCACCGATCCAAAAAAGGTCCTCCGATTTTCGATATTCGATTCCCAATTCTTTTAGGGCTTTTTTCTACCCATTTAGAGGTGCGCTTTCACATCTTTATGGAGTTTGAGAGAGGCAAAAATAGATTCCAGGCCTTTGGGACCTACATTATATTTCCTCTCTACACATCACCTGGAAGGTCTATGCAACAATGCCAATACGTAACATCTATAGAAATATGAATCTGTGAGTGTCTCATAACGAAATACACAGGATTAACATTACAGAAAGAGATGCAACCCACGAGTAAACTCAAACCACGCACAAAACGCACACATTCTGGATCGCATGTACGTGCTACGTTCCTAGCCCAGAAACGACCCTCAGAGTGAGTTCAGATATGAAGGAAAAAGATGTAAAAGGAGACAAAGATTGTCCCAGAAACGGAAAGAAAAGAACGCACCAGGGCGACTAGGGAAACCAAGCCATACAAGACGCACAAGCCATAGTAAATGCCTCGTTGCCATTCCTCTGACTCGTCGATCTCATCCCACCAGCTGGAGGCGCCAAGAACAGGGTAAATCTCTCCGTCTCCGGGCACTATCCTCCTGCTTCGCAACATCCACGCCATTCGGAACGGCAAAATGAAAACAGCAAGGAACGAGCTTTCGCTCTGTATAGAACAACCGAGAAGGACGTGCGCGTGTAGAGAAAAGCGGAAGCCACGTGGACCAAGGTGCCACGTCGGAGCGAGTATTCGTTAATTACGCAACAGACATGCTTTACTTTTAGTATACTGCGCCTATCAAGCTTTTGTTATTTGACTAGAAATCAAGGAAAAACAGGCATTTTCGAACATTTCATCCTCTTCGCTTCTACGCACTCCTATTCTTAACAAGCAATCAAGTTGGTTAGTTGAGAACAAATATTGTTTGAAATCTCTTAATCTTATATCTCAGGTTGGTACGTACACGAGTTGTAAGTTTATAAATATATAAAAATAATAATAACATTTGAAAACTTTACAAACACTCAATTCTATTATTGTTATACAATACTTTTCCTCATAAATTTTTGAAAATATTAAAATATAGATCTAAACGTTTTCATATTGAGATTTTCTGGCAAAATAAAAGTTAAGTTACTCCCTTTGTCGAGCACTTTTGATGCATGCATTGGGAGATATGTGTAGTATGATACAGAAGAAAATAACAAATCTTTCATATACAACTAACAAACTTGATTTCCTAGGAATCACACAGAAGAAGGCAGCGGAATGAACAAATAAACTATTAAAAACATAGATTCACCGATTCGACACACAATTCAATAAACTACAAAATAAGATGTTACACATATTAGAAAGCCTAAAGTTCAATTCAAATTTTTATACTTAAACATTACTTAAGAATCATATTTTTCCTATATAGAACTATCGTCTCCAACACTCCCTTGCATACTGAGCATACTTTGAACTCAAGGTCAAATAAGGTAGGATAAATCTTCTTTATGCACATATTTTAAAGATTAAAGGTTAAACATAACTTGCAACATGTTAAATTAGACTCTAATAATATATTAAGAATTTTAATATTTAACTTAAAAGTTAATTCATAAATTAAGATGATATTTTTTATATTTAAGCTCTACCAAGAATATGAGACTTTTATTCGAGAAACCTATGGTTTCTCCAACAACACACTCCGGCACACTCATGTTGTATCATTCAAAGTGAATTACTGTGCTAGGGCTCGGTAAATTTAGGCCTTTTGTCCTATATTGTTAATATAGTCTTTGTTCAACTTGGGCCATGCTACTTATCCTACAATAATAAAACTACTAAATCCCACATCAACCTCCAGCCTCATCTTGAATGGCATGTCATCTTAGTTGAAGTCAAACATCAAAATTGGTCCCACCACTTCCACATATGATTCCCATTAATTGCAATTAGGTCTTCAAAGTAAAACTTATGTTTGATAACTTTCTAGTATTTGATACAAGGCTTATCTTATTACTAAAGTTTTCACTAAGGGTTTAATATTAATTATACTAAAACCTTTAATCTTATTGCTAAACCTATCATTATCCAATTGGAATACTCTAGAGGCTAGACTCTTCAACAATTAGATATCAAGTGTGCATTTCTCCATAACCAACTACAAGAGAAAGTTTGCATGACTCAAACTTAAGGATTTTTGGATTCATCACAGCCTCAACATGTTTGTCACCTTTAACATTCTCTTTATGGTTTCAAGCAAGCTCTATATATCTAGAATCAATGCTCAACTCTTTTTTCTTGAGGTTGGGAATTGTGGTATCTTAGGCTTATTGATCCCTCATTCGTGTGGATGAGTAAATGATATTGATTTGAAACCCAAACCTAGTTTGCTATGCATTCATATTTTGGACTTGGGTCCACCTAAATCTTTGGTTTTGGACCCAGGCCATTTGAAGCCCAAGCCGTAATTTAAGTGAAGTGGACAACTTCAGAGGGCAAAAATAGTCATATACTTCGCCCTCTTTTCTCCCATTTTCCCACACAACCTAGGGCAAGAAATTGTTGTCGATGGTCTGCTGCTCACGGAGTTTGAATTCAAAATCTGCATGATGTTGGACGAGTTTGGCATTTCTTATACACTAATGGGAAAAATCAATTAAATGAGTTATTGTATTGAGTAAAAATGTAACTAATAGCGCAAAAACTCTTACATATAAAACACTCTCAACAACTCACTAAAAAATCGATTAGTGCTCAAAGACTATACAAGCTCTTCGGTTTTCTAATACTTTCTCTTGAGTGTTTGATTGAGATTGGATGAAGATTGTGTTGATATTTGAAACCTTGCATTATTGTTAACACAGATTGTGTGTGTTGGTTTGTCCAAATATAATAGCATCTATTGAGCAGAGTACATACTTACTTGTTGCTTGTATTGTGAATCTTATAATCTTAAGTTGGAATCTTTTTAAAATCATTCGGTACAACCTTGATATTGAAACCCTAAAACTCATCTTTGGGGGTTTTGTGTTCTTTGCACTTATTCTTTGATTGTACGCCTATCTCGTGCTAAGCCGTTAAGTGAAGCATTTGTGTGGTCTATTATTTGTATACTTTGTGCAAATTGCTCACTGCTTGAAGGTGCTTTGGATAAAGTCAAAGTTCATGTGTGTTATTGCTATTATGTGTTTAAAAAATATGTTCTTGAGGTTGAAACCAATTTTGTTTTAACATATATTGAATTATGCAGCATGTTCAAATTGATATATTTTCATAGGCTATCCAAGATTGTTGAGAGAGTAATACTTGCAAACTATTGCAAATTATTTGTATTGCTCAGTAGTTAAATAAGTGCTTATTATATATCATTTTGTCTAGTTTTTAATTAAGGAATTTGAACTAAATATTTGATCATTTATAATCCTTGTAATTGAACTAGTTTTGCTCTTGTTCAAGAGAAAAATTCTTTGTGCATGGCACCTTGATTGTAGGTTACATAGACTGATCATCACAAGATGCATAGTCTTGTGATGTGTGGTTCCTTGGGTTGTGAGGAATCACGTTGTGGTGTTGTATACCATAGTAAACATAGGAGAATGGTTCAAACTCAGGATCTGGGGTTAGCTCTAATACCATTTTCTCATATGCCTCATCCATTAAGCCAAAAAATCTAGGCTTAATGGTCTACTACATTTCATTATAATATTATCCCTAACAAAGATTGGATATCAAGAAGGTTAAAACACCTCTAGGTTACTAAATTCTAGAGAATACAAAGGCTATATTTCCCTCTAGTCCTAACCTCTTTTTAGACTTGCTCCACCAGTTAATGCTTACATAGCAAGCATGGACTTAATAAAGGTTCTAACTATTTCAAAAGTGGGTTCAGACCATAAGACACCATATTGTAAACCCACACCTCCCATTCTCCATAAGTAACCACCTAGTTCATACACACTAAGGTCAATTCCCCTAACCTTGGTGGTGCAACCTTATCAAGGGACATGGCTAGTAAACCCACTGCTTAATGACATTGCAACCCCTTACGGATTGACCTTCTACTTAAAGTCAAGGTCAAGAAAACAACAATGGATCTACTCTTCCTTCTCCTATGTTGCATCAACCTTGGTTAACCTTTGACAAGAATAAGCACCAACTTGCAATGCTTACAAACCTTCCTTTACAACACTTCTACGAAAGCTACTAAGATTACATCTTTTTCTTCCAAGATCACTAGTAATTTTAAGAGGAACTGAAAAGAGGGCTTAATGCATATTTTCAATTCACATACATGGAAGAAGGGGCATAGGTAGGACTTGGGTGGTAACTTAAGCTCACATGTGACATTTCCAATATTTTGGACAATTTCATATGGTCCATAGAATTGTAGCAATAGTTTCAATTGTAAAATTGTAGAAACATGCCACAAACATCTATTTGTATGGCTACAAATTTACAAGTACTTTATTGCCCACTTCAAATGTTGTTTTTGTGCTCTTTTGATTGACAAAGAAATGCATGCAATTTTAAGAATGTTGTAGTTATTGATGCAATTCTTATATCACCTCAGCTTAACTCTTGAGTTCTTTTTCCACCTTCTAGTCTTTAGCCAATCTTAGGACATAACTCAACAAGGATGGAGGAGCTCATTCAAAAACCACCTCATGAGGTGGTTTTTTATGTCTAGGAGTGGAAATTAGTATTGTGATGGTATTTAACCTAAGGAATCCACTAACATCAATCCTTTGTCACATTCACTTGAAAAGCATCTCAAGTACAATCCAATGGAGCAATTTGTGACTTTTGATTGCCTGTTGGTTTTCGAGTGATAAGTGGATGTAAAATTCAACTTTTTTCCTTGCAAATGAAACAAATTAGTCCAATACAAAGTTAGGTCACAATATCAAAAATGATGCTCTTGGGTAAACCATAAAGGTAGAAGAGTTTTTTAGAAAAGGGAAAAAAAAAAAAAGTTTATGCTACAATTTCTACAATATGAGGTTGTTAAAGTTAGGTATAATAGCCAACCAAGAAAAGCGGGGTTGAATTGGTTGTTTAGCTATCAATGTCTATTTTTCAATTTTTCAAACACATCAACACTTATCAATATAAACTACAAAATCAAACAATGATTGAAAATAAGAACAAACACAAGATTTACCATAGTGGTTCAGCACTCACAGCTACATCCACTAGTTAAAGTCCACTTTGCTCACTGATTAGGAGAAAACATTCTCCTAATTCTTCCAATTCCTTCTCAAATGAATCACAGAACTTTAGAATTACAATCAAAGGTTATCTTAACCTTGTTACAAGAGCAAATCCCCAAATAATGTATAGTTTGTGAGGAATATTGCTTATAAGTGAGCTTGCTAAAGAAATTAAGTACAAATCCAAGCTCTAATCATAAAACCCCCAAATTTCAGCAAATTAGGGTTTCAAATTTACAACCAAGTTTATGTTCAAATAATAATTAGAGTTCAATTAGCACATAAACAATAGTATGCAAGAGTATATAATCACAAGAATATAATCTTTGAAGAATATCGCCAAAGATGTTCCCAAAATTGCAACACTTTGAGCAGTCTTGATTTATCCTTTTGATTTCTCAATAATCTCATGCAAAAACTTCTCTTAAACAGTAGAATGGGAGCTTTTATAAGATATTCAAATAATAAAAGCTGATTTGAGGTTTCTGTCAAACCTAACAAAATCATAGACTTCTTCTTGTTGAGAGACTAAAACGATTTCATCATTCTACTATTTAGACTTCAGTTCAAGCTCTTAATCATGACAATCACATGTTCTGACATTCAATTGCTTCTCATTTCTTCATGTTAGGAGAGTGGACGTTCGGTTACGGAGAGGATAGCTTCTCTCACTGTCTCAATTGAGATAGAAGCTAGGGCTTCTAATTGTGTGAAACAATTTAGGGCACTTGACCCTTAGTTGAACAGTGTCATTTCAGTGAGCTTGCGATACATTCTCAATTAAGTGTTGTACTAGGCTCGTGTGTTGCGGGCCTGGATCAACCTACATCTTGTGGGCTCGAACCAACCTGTTTCTCACAAGCTTGAGCTTATTGGATCAAACTTGTTAAGTCTCTCAAGCCTAAGCTTCTTGGATCAAGCTTGTTAAGTCTCTGAGGCCTAAGCTTCTCGGATCAACAAAATAGATAAACTCTGGTGGGCATGGAAAGGATCCATCCATGACCCCAAGAAGAGTGGTTGCCTTAAGATAAGGCTCAATAAAAGCACTCCAAATGAGGTAATTTCCCCATTAAGTTGAACACCAATAGTAGGAATGGATGGACTTGCAGGGATGGATGGTAGGAGAGCATGGGTTGCTTGGTGGTGGTGGAAGGCATGTTGAGATTGACAAAAAAAAAAAAAAAAAAAAAAAAGGCTTTGGGCTCTAGCTTTTTGATACCAAGTTAAAAAGTAGAGCTAAAAAGGAATAGGAATATTGTATAGCCTTTTTTTTTTTTCATATGTATTTTACAACATCTTCTCAATAAAATTTTATAGAGAGACTAATGATATAATTAATGTAGAATTAGGGGGAAGTATTTGTATTAATGCTTCTCAAATTTTTGTCGATGACGTGACATGGGCTTTGCTTGTGTACACGTGACATCATCTTGATGTCCTAGTCTAACAACAAACATCTAAGGTTAGCTCCTCCCTTCCCTTGAACCTCTGGATGCTACCCGTTGCTATGTGACATATACTCTATCAAAGAAAAGCTAAACAACCATTGGCCTTAAGGGCAGTTCACCTAAAAAATGCAAAAATATTCTGTTTTTTTCTCCCCTAAATGATAGATTGCCCATTCCTTTCATTTCCATATCGCTTTTACTCTTTTGCGGCAATGTTGTTCTTATATTGCACTTAAAAAAGAATTCGTCGTGTCACATGTTCTTATAAATATATATACACACATACATACCAAACTCTCACACTCATATGTCAAACTTAAAATAAAGAGATTTTAGACAGCAACTATTAATTGTTCATGCTCATTCATTTTGTTGCTTAGTGGAATTGGGAGAGGGCCACAAATCATGGACGAAAGAGGTGTTTGCGATGCGTTTTCGACTTGCAGAGGAACGTAAAGAGACGATGATCTCAGCCCTTTTGTTCATGAATCTTGGGCCTTTTGAGTTTAATGGGCTTTGACTTCACCAGGCCCGCTGAATTTTAGTGAAACTGAAAGATCAAACTTATATAGTTTGTCATCAATTCAATTCAATAAGAATGGTCAAGTTATTATCTTGAGTTCTTAATCAACACAAATTTTGGACCAATTTCTTTTAATATATTGGGTATTTGTTGGATCTTTTTTTTTTTTTTCCTTTTTCTAATATAATCAACAGGAATTTCAACTACATCATTGAATAGAAGAATTATTAAAAAAAAATCGACCAAGAAAACATCAATAAAAGAAACACCTTTATTCAAATATAACTTTCACTTGCTTTTCTTTACTCATCTTTACATTTTATTTTTTTTTATTTCATAATACTGTTTTTCAAGAATATCATTAGAAAGTCAACATAGTCCCATCCGGTAGGCCAAGTTTGGCAGGAACTCATCAAAAACATTGTTTTCATTTTCTTTTACCACCATTATTTCCCTTTCTTTTTTGGGTGTTGATCCCAAAAATGGGGAGGCAAATACAAAAGGAAATGCACGTTAAGGGTACACAAGTTGCACTTCGTTTATTGTTGGCCATACATTTCGAAATAAAGGAAACCGCGTCCTCATCCAACCGTGTTGAATCAGTTGACCTGGGACCTCAGCCTTTGGGGCCGCCACGCCTAAAGCGTGTCATCCTTGACGTTCTTCCAACGAGCGCAACATGCCGCTTGAAAATCCACGCTCAAGATTTTTTGTCAGAGAAAGGACAGGAAAAAGTGAAAGGACCGGGACAGGAATGGGCTTCCATAAAAGCTATTCTACTTCAAATCTATCAGCGCTGATCAGTAGCTGTTCAGTCGCCCGCCTTTATTTCAGCCTACCATCGTTGATTGAATTATTTATTGTATCACTGTTAGTATTTTGCATACTTACCTTTCAACTCTTTTTTATTTTTCTTCTCACCTGAACAAATTTATTAAGACATAAATAATAAATTTTATATTATTTATAAATATATTAAAAATCTTACTTATAAAATAATAAGTTCCACCACTTAATATTTTAAAATTTTAAATTGAATATAAATTATTTTCATAAAATCTAACACAGTATCAAAAACTAATGTTAGACTCATAACCTCTAACATTTCCTTTTGATAAACAAGAAATGTTAGAAGTCTTATCGTTAAGTTTAAAATGAAAGAAGTGTTTTCAACCCTCGAACTACATTTTGAGTTAAGTTTAAGCCTTTTAATAAGCTTTCAATTAATTACTTTAATTTTCTCAAACTATTATGTCGCTAACTTTAATAAAGAAACAATTCACTAAGTTTGATTTTAAAAAATGATTGTGTTTATCTCAATCAAATATTTGAATTTGGTATAATATTTTTCTTGCTCTTTAAATATTTTCTTTTATTTCAAACATTGTGTTAGATTTGCTTCTTTAGCAGAAAATGTGAAATTATTGAATATCATTAATATTTGAAATAATTTTAATTATGTTATGAAGGTTGCAATGTGTATGTATGACATGTGTATATTTATTAATACACAAGCATATACATGTATATACATGCACATAAATATAAATAACTCATGTTAAGACATTATTTAATACAATTGAAGAATAATTTGTCTTTTGTGTGTGTTGGTCGACGAATATAAGCAAAATCTTAGAAAAAGACTTCGGAAGGCTTTTATTTGAACATCTTTACCGGAGTCAAAAAGGGCGTTATTCTCAAAATGGTCAATGGATTCAGCCAGGGCATGGTCTTTGTCTTTTGGAAGATGTACAAAAAAAGAGTCGAATTAGAATTTACATCTAGAAGAAAAGTAAGGTAAATTTATATTTTTATTGAGATTACGTATTTTAAATCGTTGTAACTCAATCCATGACCGGAGATTTCATCACCAGTTTATTATTTCCATTCAAATCAGCCATTAAATTATGTGAAATACGCTCCACGCCGTTCAGTAAGATCCAAGATGAATATTTTACGTCACAACGCCGAACCCCGTTTTCAAGGGCTAACCGGGCTTTTGTTTTTTTGTTTTTGTTTTTTGTTTTTGTTGTTTTTTTAACTCAGGCACTTGTTCATATTCGAACATGGAGTTAGGAGATCACGGACAATGCCTATTTATTATTGAGTTATTCTAAGATTATTTATGAAAGTTAACATGCTTTTTGACGAGAGACACCCCAAAGTGCATGATACAAAAAGGGTTAAAAAAATTCGATCAAAAGGATGAAGATATAATTAACCCATACAAAGTAAAATCATAACTTTTCATGTGTGTACATAGTCCAGCAAGTGAGGGGAAGACACATGTAAAAGTGAATGATTACTTGTCAAAGTGGGATATGCAATTACATAAAACAAAAGATTAACTTCAAGGCTTAAGATTGAATTATCATAGTGTTTGGTAGGATGGAAAGTAGGAGGGACAGAAAGTGGAGGAAAAAAGAGGCAGGAAAAGGGTGGGAAACCCACCTCTAATGTTGTTTGTTAGAAGGGAAAATGGGAAGAAATGATTGGGGATATAAAGATAGATTTAGGTCACACGTTTGTGATAATAGCGATCAATCCTCTCCTTCAAAGTGTCTACTTTTGGGGCGATTGATAGTGTAGGGTCGGAAGGCTAAGAAATAAGATGAGAGAAATCATGACTTGCAATCTTCAACAAACAATAAACAAAGGTAGGACACATTTGCAACCTCCCTTAGTCAAATACAATGGACTTTATTTAAATAAAAAACCAAAATGTTCTTTTCTCCCATCACGCCATCCAATTGACTATAGAGATACTTACTTTGTTTTGAATTCCACCATTTTCTTATGTTGAGAAATTAGCGAAGGGTGTGGGGTAGGAAGCTTGATTCAACGTAAAATATTGGCTTGAAAGCAAGATTTTTCTTTTTCATCATGCCGTTTATAGTATATTTCTTTATCTTAAGTATAGGAAAATACTTTATATAAGTATATTTGTTTACCATTAAGGTATGTTATAGTTTTCTTTTTTTATTTATTAGCGAAGGAGAAGGGTGAGGGTGAAGTTTTGAACTCCATAACTAATGGTCAACAACCCTACTTACTATTAATTAAGTTAACAAATGATCAAGATTATATCATACTTGAGTATAAGTTTTAATATTATATTAGAAAAATTAATATAACTTATTATTTGACTCAAGAATAGATTATTTTCTTATTGTCAATGGATTTTTCAAACAAGATTTAAGTAATGTAAGACATTTGTCATGAAAATTTTGTTTATAACAACAATGAGGTTACACTTAAACTTTGGTTCTAATACTATGTTAGAAGTTCATTTCACTCAAAACATAACGTAATATCAAAATATTTCTCAACTCTTATAAATAAGATTTCAAATAAGATTAAAGTAATGCTCTACATACGATGTAAACTCCATCAAATACATATCAGTATAATTTCCACTACATCATTTTAGATGACATATAAATGTGTATATATATAAAGTTATTTATTTGCATTTATGCTTTGGAAGTGTAGTTATTAAATTTACTTATAAACAAAGTATATGTGATACATGCTTTTGTCAAGTGATGCACTCTTCATAAAGTTCAATATATCTTTGATACTTAATTAAAATTATTTTTTATTTTTTATGACAACTTCTCATCGCTTACAACCATCAATGTATTTTTTAAAAGGAAAAAAATATTAATTATTATAAATTCCTTGTTTTGATCAAAATATTAATTTTGAAATTGTTTTTGATAAATAGCTTCATAATTACCTTTAAAGTTGTATTTTGATATTTTAAAAGGAGAAACAAAGAGACAAAAAATTATACTAAATTTTTGAAAAAATAAAATAATTATGATTAATTGATCACTGGCTAATTCATTTTTAAAACTAGTAAAGCTTAATTTTTTTTGATTGAGTATATGAATAAAGTGTGTGTATATATAAAAGAAAAACTATGAATTAGAAGAAAGGGAAGGACCAGCATGTAATTAGGGGATAAAGGAAGGACTTGAAAAAGAGGATGGTCGTAAGGGAGACCCAGCTCCATTAAAAATAGAAAGAGTTTGAATAAGCATTGGCTGACTTTTAAGCAGCGGTCCCCACACGGCGACCAAGCCAAAGAGCAAAAAACCCACTACGATGTGCATTCACAAGAACTCCAAACGTACGTGTATCAAACCTCGAAAACAGCTGTAATAATCAAAACAAAACAAAAACTGCCGAAGTCAATAAGGGCAAGCTCCATTTCCCTTTGCCCGCCGGACTCATCTTCCAACCACACCCCATACGGTTACTCCAGTGATTCTTTGTCTTTGTACATCACTTTGCATAATCTTTTTCCCTATCAATATTCCCTTTCTGGGTCCGGTTCTGCTGTTATTTCTCTTCTAAAGGGACTTGGGAATCGAGAATTCTACTCCTGCGCAGGTTGCTGTCTCGTTTCTGTGGAAAGTTGGGCGGTTCTTGGATCGGTAAAGATACGAAATTCATGATTTTGTTTGGTTTTTATTTCTTGTACTGTTATGGGGATTTGGAATGGTGGGGGGTGGTGGGTTAATTGTTTGGATGATCAGAATTTTTGTTTCGATGTTGCAGCTTGTGATATACTGGGATATTTGGGTCTTTTCCAGGTAGAGTTCTAGTGCCGGAAATTGTTAACAGGAGGTAGATGTTGACTGGGGGAGGGAGTGACTGAGGTCAGCTAAATTTTATGGATAATTTGTGTTGCTTCAATTCTGTTTCCCAGGTAATGAAATCTCCACCCAGTTGTTTGCATATAATACTCATGCTTATATCGAGATATGAATTTGCCTCGTTGGGATTTTCGATATAGGATCCATCTTGCTCTGTAGTAATTTTGTATCAGACTTGGTGATTGCGTGTAGAAAATTGAAGGGTTACTTTTGTTTGTAAGTAACAGAAAATTAAGATTTATGCTTTTCTTTTCCTTGTTCGGATCACTGTGGTATGCTTTGGCGACTTTTAATAGTTCCAACGTTTCAGAATAAGAATGGACAACAATTTTCAGCAACTTCTTGATCGCCCCTCCCCATTGGCAGTTTCCTTACAAGAAAATATGAAGTAAAGAGAAGATATATGCTTAAGTATCTTGTAATATACTAAGGAAGTGAGTTTCTAGCATTTATTGTTTTCACTTGGACTTTTGTTAACCAAGTAAGTGAATTTGTAAACCGTAGTGCCAAATATCTCTTGACCTCTTGATATCTCTAGTAAAACGGCCTATTTGGACAAGTGTTTGAAAGCGTTCTCAGAAGGATAATTTCTGACGCACTTTTACTATATCATCTTTGATTTATGCACATCGTAAATAGTAACGCTGTTTTTTGAATTTGTACCTAACAAGCTACTTCTCCATTTTTATTTTTTTTTTTAAAAAAAGCTTATGCTATGGTTGGTTAAGTTTTTTGGGCCTTCTTAGTGCTTTGATTTTTATTGTGGGATTTGCAATGCTAAGTTTTATTGTGTTCATGTTTTTGTGGAAAACCTCTTATGCTCTTGGAATTATGATTGAAGATAAAATTTTATTTACTTTAAGGGTAGAATTTGGTGCAATAATGATTCTGATACTGAGAGTTGCGCATGCCAGCTCACCTGCATGGGGCTTTACGTCAATTACACTAAATATGGGGCAATTACCTGCTTAAGTAATACTAGTGGTTGATCCTCAAAGTTCATTTGTTAAATAGAGAGTATTTGCTCCTGCTTAGATGTAGGCTTCTTGTTTTTGAAATTTTTCTTTTTTTTTTCCTTGGTTTAAGGTCAAAATTTGTGTTTGGGAGAATTTGATCAAATAGTGTCGCTGATAAAGAGAAGGGGATAAATTATCTTGTTGCAAGCCCATGACTCACAATTTTTATCCTTCTGAAAATGAGGGGAATCCCCACAAAGTTTGAAATTTTCCAATGGATTATGTATCATAGGATTAAATTTGAGTCCATTTTGTAATAAATAAGTCATTCATTTTACTTATGTTTAGATCTAAGTGTATCGGTCCTTGAGGTTCATAACTGTTTCATTCATCTTTCCTGTATGAATTATGCAAGAGTAATTTGGTTATGAAGTTTCTACCTTATGTTTAGGTTGGAGGACGTTCTTCAAGCAGCTCCGGAAAAGGCCGGAGCTATCAGGACCCAGTTAAGTATGGTTTTAGCCTAGTTAAAGGGAAAGCAAATCATCCCATGGAGGATTATCATGTTGCGAAATTTGTTCAACTCCAAGGACATGAGCTTGGTCTTTTTGCTATCTATGATGGGCATTTGGGAGATAGTGTACCAGCCTATTTGCAAAAGCATCTGTTTCCTAATATCTTAAAGGATGTGAGTATCAATTCTAAACTCTTGCATTATGTGTTTAGATCCTTTCCTTAAGGGCTGAGGGGGAGAATTCCTTTTTGATTCTTATATGTTTGTTAAAAGTGATTAGCTCTAATGACACCTTGATGCATCAAAGGGTGGGAAACTCATCCTGGAAAAGTGTTCCACTGGAAGAACCTGAGACTTGTAAGGGTGTGGTGTTCCTCTCCTAGCAAAGTGCTTTTCTGGGATGAGTTCTCCCATCTCTTGTGATGCATCACACTTCCTTCTTCCCAGGAATATGGTGGGGGATGAGGTTGTGGGTTGAAAACCCACTAAGTGCATAAGTAACTTACCAATTACGGTTGTTCCATTAAGATTAACAAATTTCATACCCGTTTTTCAAAAAATAGAAGAGAAATATTAGAAATGAATTCAAGAACACTAGTATCATATTTTAAAGATTGAATTTTCTAGTGAGATCTCAGGGGCCCTTTTACACTGACTGATTTGAGAAAGGTTCTTGGATTTTGTTTAATGATATACTCTAGGAGGACTTTTGGACTGATCCCCAGAGGTCCATATATAAGGCCTATGAGAAAACAGACCAGGCTATTCTCTCCCACAATCCTGACTTGGGACGAGGTGGATCCACTGCAGTCACTGCAATCCTGATTGATTGTCGGAAGTTGTGGATAGCAAATGTTGGAGATTCACGGGCCGTTCTTTCAAAAAGAGGGCAAGCAATACAGATGACAACTGATCATGAGCCCAACACCGAACGGGGGAGCATTGAAAACAGAGGTGGCTTTGTCTCAAATATGCCAGGTTCTTTCACATAACTCTGATGCACTGTGTGTGCAAGTGTTTTATTCTTTTCATTTTCTTTTTTCTTTTGGGGGTTTGGGAGAGAAGGGTGGGGGTTGGAATTTGTGGGTGCATGGCCTTGTGGATGAGTATTTTGTGTGCGTAAATGTGCGTGAATGTGCGCTATTTGATGTGCTGATTGTCAAATTGAGTTTTTGGACAGATCATTTGTGAGTTTTTATTTCTGAAAGTGGTCTCACCTGCATCTTATTATTGGGCTTGGACTGGAGTCATGGATTTACAGTTTACTTTGTTACCAAGTGTTCTTTATCCTGCTTATTTGTGAATTATATGCATATCTTAAAGGTGGTACGAAGTACTGTCTTTTCTTCATTATGAGTCATGGTGGGGCTAGGCGAATGGATGCTGAGCAATTAACTTTAAAAGTGAGATTCGAAAGAGTTAAGGTTCTTTACATGTTTAGGTTTTTGCTGTGTTCTTTTTGTGTCTGTTGATCTGAAATGTTTGGGGAGGAGGAGGACAGATTGATTTGAATGGAATAGTTGCTATGAGAAGTGATAGTTGATAAAAACCAGAGTCAAATAAGATGGGATGTGTTATAGATCCTTGCAGTGTAAGCTGCCCCCCCAATCCATGTGGGAATTCTTAGTTACATGATATATGAACCTTCAAAAAATGAACCAGATAAAGAATTGATGATATGACATTATAGACTTTGTGGATGATTGTGCGTCTTGTTTAATCAAGATCAAAATATATAGATCTTTTCCCTTGAAATTTTATTGTGCCTAGCAGATGTACTGTGTATTCTCCAATGTTTGAGTCTATAGGTACCTGTCGCCTCAATTTCCCTCCTTTTTGCTTTTATGGGCATGGGCTTTATGCAATTGTGTGTTTCATGAGAGCCCATGAAGTCTGAGAGGTTCATTTTTGTGGCATACAAAGGTCTGGAATGGTAAGAAATCTAGATGAGGAAGAGTAAGTTAGGAACTCCAGAGATAAGCTTATTAATGACATATATATTACTTTGTCGAGTTCTGTGAGTAGGTCAAACTCAATTGAACTTAATCAGACAGCACTTATGGCATTTCCATTCTCAGATTTGCTCCCATTGTTTTGAGGTGATTAGAAATCTCTATTTTTGTCCAGCTGGGGAAAATCCTCATTCAAAAAGAAAGATGTGACGAGAACATGACATACACTCTCTGTCTGTCTCACACACAAGCGTGCTTCCATTGTGATATTAGTCTGAGTTTTAATGCAATCAAGCAACTTCATTGTTTTATTTAGAATAGTGATTCCATTATGTCATATTTTTGTAGAATCTAGTCATAATTGTTCTTCAAAATCATACTTCTTTATAGTAAAAGAGAGGACCTTATATACAAGTTGGTCACTTTGTGCCAGAAACTTATATGTCACAATTGTCTACACCGCATTTTCAAGGAGTTATGGTGATTATCATGTGGTTAATACATGCATGGCTTCTTTATGACTCATTTTTCTGGTGAAAATCCCTCGTAATGAAGCTGCTTCCAAATAAGGTTCCTGGGCATGTGCTTCTCGAAGGTGGTAATTCTTCAACTCTTGGTGAAATAGTACTCATTGAGGTCGTCTTACCTTCAGTATGGAGTATAAGTTATTATTCTTTGGGTATTAGGGATTTCATTTGAAATTTTGTTTCTTACCTTCGAAATATTTCAGTCACGTTGTTGCCTTCAATTGATGGGATCAGCTTGGAAAGGGGATTCTGAAAGTTTAAGGAAATATATTAACCTTTTCTCTGGTCCTTCTCCTATACAGCTACTGCCTTCTCCTCAAGCGTGTGCTGTATGACTAACTCAAATGAGAATTTATTGGTTATTCAATGTGAATTGAAATAGAACAGAAAGAACCAACCGACCCCCGACCCCCCACCAAAAAAGAAAGACAGAAAGAAAGACAGAAAGACAGAAAGAAAGACAGAAAGAAAGAAAGACAGAAAGAAAGAGAGAAAGAAAGAGAGAGAGAGAGAAAGAAAGAGAGAGAGAGAGAGAGAGAGAAAGAAAGAAAGAAGGAAAGAAAGGAAGGAAGGAAGGAAACGAAGAAAGGAAAGGAAAGGAAAGGGATAGAGATTGTCTGATCCACTGCAGTTGTTTTTGATACAGAACTTTATTGGGTTGGTATAGCAATGTCGGGTTTCAGATTTTGAGAAGGAATAAGTTTTCAAATTGGCAATGCCTTGAAGGAAGTAAGTCTTGTTGAGAATGAAAACATCTTATTAGCAATAAAATAATTTATTGGAATCGAGAAAGACCCAAACATGTAGATCTAGAGAAACTTAACTAGTAAGTGATCTCGAGACATTGAAATCAAATGATAACTTCTTCCAAGAATTGCAATAGCAAATTTGGTGGTAGAGTTCCCTAAAAACTAATTTTTCAGTTGCAAGACTTGCAATTTCCTGAAAACGTAATGGGGAACCTCGATAGTGGCATGAAAAAAATAGTATTCTAGTTCTATCATCAGCAGTGGGTTCGAATCTCAGAGATTCTGGAGAATGTTTGCTACACTGAAATTTTTCTTTCCTGAGTGATAAGCAGAAAAGGTAATTAGGCTAAAGGAAAATTGCATTTCATCAGCAATTTGCTTGTGTAGATGAGGATCAAGTATTTTCTGAATTATTATTCAAAAGAGACATGAGAATGCACGTGTCTCTTTTGAATTCACCTCCTTTTTGCATTTGTTTGAGAGCAGAAGCGTCAAAAATTAATAACTATAACTAAGCTTCTTGTCTTGGAGAAATAGCATGTCATTGCCACAAATCTGCATCATTTTGACATGCATGAATTTCAATTCTTTCAATCTCAGTATTGAGGGACATCTGTTTTCTGTTTTCAAGTGTTCAGTCCACTAATCTTTCAATAGTGTGATACTCATTTCGACTTTCTGAACTACAAAACTTTGGAATTTAAAAGATTTTACAGTGCACCTAGCCAAGTAGCATGTTCCTAAATTAGTGCTTTCGATGGCTTCTTTTTGGATCATTCTTGCTATGGAAGTTTTTGTTTGTCTGTTAAACTTTTGTGGTTTGCATCAAAGATCTGAATTGTTGATCAATTTTCTGATAATTTTAAGACTATATATCCAATCTGTGTTTGATGTCTGCTGATGTTGCTAAGTTTACAGAATATTTGTGAAGTAAAAAGTTATTGGATGAGATTTTAAAACTGAAGAACTATTAATATGAGTCAGATTCTTCTCAGTCATTAGCCCTCAATTGAATTTTATTATTAGAAAGTTAATTTCTAGATCATGTTAACTTGAAGAATAAGGCAATTGAATTCGCATTTTCTGATTCCTATGCACCAACAAAGTTTGAAAATTCAATGAAGCTGTTGCTGTCGATCTACACGTATATCTACAACAAAAAACCTTTCTACCCTTGGTTGTATCCCTGGTGTGTCAGTGTATTGACAAGGTCCAACATCTGTCCTGGTGCTAAGAATACCCACCGTCGTATTTGATCTTTTCCCTTGTCAAGTGTCAGAAATAGCGCGTAAAGCTAATCTTGAATACCCTGATTTGTATTATATTTGAATTCCATATCTCCAACGATTTTTACCTTGCATGTGCTAGTTGATGAAGTATAAAGAGACATTCTATTCAGGTGTCTATCATGTTCTGTGAGATCCCATGTTTAGATCATAATTTTCAATGCAAATCCCTAATTTACTAACATCTATGGAGATTCAAATCCACCTGATTGCAAATAATCCTCACTTCATCCTTTCATACTGTAAAAGGGCAACAGGAAATGAAATTTAAAGTAAATATCATCCTGAAGATAAAAAAAGGTAAAAAAGTAATTGAAGATAATACTTGATTTAGCTTATTTCAAATTGCTCTATGAAATTATTGTTGAGAAGAGCTACGCAATCAAAGAGCTGGCCATTAGCTTGGCTGTAAGTTGAGTTCTTTAGCTATGAATTATTAGGGTTTGCCTTTGGGCTCTCCCTGTAAAGGCAAAATCTGTTTGACTCTGAGAGGAACTTGTCGAAGACGGCACATCTATTTGATGGCGGGAAGAATTACACTCATCCGAAGTACTCTATCTAACTTGCCTAGTTATAGTTTTTCTCTGCCAGTTTGTTTCTCTCAACTTATTGGAGAAGATGTAGCTGGAGTTTCTTTGTTGAGGCATGGTGGAGAAAAGTTCTATTTAGTTCATTGCAGAATTACTTGCTCATCTGTACACATCAAGGGCGTATTATATAACACTGTACTTTGAGTCACTCTTTGTTAGTGAATGGCCATATGCTGTGGAGGAGGATCACTTATGTGAAACAATAGAGATATCGGATATTGAGCTCTGCTAGAAGCATGTATGGGTGGAAATATGGAATGTATAAGAGGTGGCTGGGAGTCATTACAAAGACTTGTCCAGTTTCAGAGTTTTTGATATTGGGAGAGTTATTTTTTGGTATATCCTGATGAGCTTTTAAAATATTTATTTGTTAAGATTTTTTCTGGTTGCTACCAATGGATATGCTTTTTAGATTGTGTGAGAGGAATTAATGAAAATGCTTCGTAGATTGTGTATGAGGAAGTAACAGCTAGTGCAGTGCGTTGGATTCCTTTTTGTGTGGCTATAGTTCAAGATTGAGAGCATAAATCAGTTAATTCTGTATTTGAATCTCCTTATTCACTTAGGACAAATGGTCATGTGGATTAAAAAATGTGGATGAAGTTGGATAGAAAGGTTATCTTAGATGTTTACCTCTGGATGCAATTGAGCATGCAAAGGCACCTTCAAAGGTAGCTTTGTTATGTTTGGAATTCCAAGTTGTGAAAATACTTGGCACCAGTTGATACTCTTGTAAATGGAATGTGAACTGGTGAGGCTGACGATCAATTTTTACTTCCTTGTACTTCTGGTGTGAAACAGATTTGTGTACCATTGTTGTGCTTCAATATTGGTACTGGAGATCTAGTCTATATGTGAATCGAGTTTGGAATTTCTGCCATGATGTCTTGTGTTGACAATATGGTGGGAAGAGGAATGGCTTGAGGGCAAGGAACTTCTTATTGGCAGGATTAAGTCTGTGTTTGTCCACGCATTTGATGAAAAAAATTCTGATTTTCTCCACTTCCAATGGTTTTGGATGTAGGTAGATGGAAATAGTCCACTGACTTTACTGAGTTTTTGCATCATTTTACTCTTGCTTGTTATTTTGGGAGAATGGTTAAGTATACATCATCATTACCTATGCATTTACCACCAAAAAAAAAAAAAAAACAGTGTATACAGAGCAGCCGTTTGTTCTGCATACAGAAATATCATGGTGTTAGTTTCAGAAGTCATGTTGTACATGTCTCAGTCCACGAATGGGCTGAACATGATCAACAATCAGATAGAGAAACATCAACATTGTTGGTTGATGAAACAAAAAAGTGCATATTAAAATTGCCTGACATTCTGGAGAATTTTGTAACTTAAAAAGGAAGTTAAGTCAGATGATTTTTAAGATCTAAGTTATGATCTACTGAAGGTATTCATAAAACCTGAACGCTGCAACTTCTAGTATGATTGTCATAAAAACCAATTGCATGTTGTTATTTTATTAGGAGATGTGGCTAGAGTGAACGGCCAGCTAGCAGTTTCTCGAGCTTTTGGAGACAAGAACCTCAAATCACATTTACGATCCGATCCCGATGTACAACGTGCTGATATTGATGCAGATACTGAATTTCTCATAATTGCAAGTGATGGTTTATGGAAGGTGATCCATCTCCCTCGGTCTCTGACATATTGAGCTAACTTTGTTATTTATCTATTCATTTACTATTATCAATCCAGGTCATGCCTAATCAAGAGGCAGTTGATATTGCCAAAAAGACAAAGGACCCTCGCAAGGCATCCAAGCTATTAGCTGCTGAGGCATTGAAAAGGGACAGTAAGGATGACATCTCGTGCGTCGTAGTCCGTTTCAACGCATAAAATTGAATCAGAGAAAGACACTGCAGATCCCAGTGTTTGTATATCAATGATTTCTAAGATGGATGCAGCTCTATAGGCCAGTCTCAGTTCCGAAATCCCATGAAAACTCACTTTAAGTTCAGAATTTCGCCACAAGATAGGTTATTTATTACTTTCATTTTGTGTAAATTTCTTGCGCTTAGGTTGTGTGATTTGGTATCTCCCCATTTCTTTTATGTGTAGAGTAGTACCATTATTTCTCTTTGTAATTTGGATTGTGACTTAAAAGCAGATCAGAGACTGCGATGAATTTCTATACAGAACAAGTGCATGGTATGTATGCAGCCTTTACAATGGACAAAGAATGTGTAATAAACTTGAAATGCCCCTTCCAGGAATGCGGCTGTCTCGGGTGTGCTGAGTATTTAGCCATTAATGTGAGGAGAGAACTGAATGGAGTTGTGATTACAAGGAGACCCTATAGAACAAGCAGTTTGTCATCTGCTTTGAAATTATCTGAAGAACTGGGGATAATTGAAGGACAATTGATCCAATTTTGGTTCTTTACTTGGTTCATTATGAATGAATGTTGAATGAACTAAGATGTTTCCCAAATTCATGTGATTAATCTTGATTAGTTGACAAAAGTTCCCAAATCCTATTTGACACAAGTTGTTGGGAGTAAAAATCTCTCGACAATCCTTCAACCCTTGACGTATGGCAAAGTAAATACATTTATGTTTTCTCCAGGGAAACTCAGATAAAAGTTCCAACATTTTATCATGGATTTGAACTTGTGACTCAAAAAGATATGTCAAGCTATCTTTCCTTTCTCCCATCCCACGCCAGACTACTAAGTGTCATCTTTCTCGGACTACAATGCTGCAAAAAACCCAGGAGTGCTACTTTATTCTCTTACACGCACTAGTGTCAAATCTGGACCTCTCACTTGAGACTAACAGCTTAAGGTATTCTTAACTTATCCCTAAGTTAGCAGGTGATTGAATCAAACTTTTCATTTGAGACCAAGAGGTTTAGGACTCAAGAAATCCAAGAGTGTTGTCTTATAATCCATGCAATCTATTTTTTTACACACATTTTAGTGTTGAATTTAGATTTTTCATCTAAAATCAAGAGGTTTAGGTCTTATTAACTTATCATTGAATTAACAGGTGATCGAATTGGACTATACATTAGGACCAAAAGGTTGGAGGTTCACACTTTACTAGCCTACTAGTTAGCAGGTGATCAACGCATGCAATTTATTTGGGCTTTGGTCCTTAGGAAAAGAGGAAGAGCAATAGTAAGGGGAAAAAGGAAGAACTAATAATAATAGGTAGAATATTCGCGCGTCTTGTTCAGCTACCTTGATTCCCCCGTAACCGCGGCGCACGATAGCACGTAGCCTTTCCCGGGAGTATCCCCATGCTTCCTCTTCTCTAAAACCCTCCTAAACCCCCCTACACCTTCCACTCCCAAAAGCCCCCGTAAACGATGTCAAAGCCGCTGAAGCTGGTTAAGGCCAATGTGTCCAACCCCAAGCTCTGGATCGTTGTAGGGATCGGCGTGGCCGGGATCCTTATTGTCGCAGAGACGCGGAGGCGGCGGCAGAGATCAAAGGCGGCGGAGAGGAAGGATTTTGGTGCCTTTGTGGAGAGGTTCGAGGTGCTCCCTTTCCCTCAGCCCCCACCCCCTGCTGCCAGGCAGCCTCTCGCTGGCCTCACCTTCGCCATCAAGGACATGTCCGTTTTCTCACACTCGCTCTTGTTTTTCAAATTTTTCTTTCTTCTTCTACCGCTTCTTGCTATTTATTCTTTTGATGCGTTCGGGAAATTTCTCGTCTTTTATATTTGATTGTGGACATGGCAGGAAGGAGGTTATCTTACGGGCTTTAAGAAATTTTCCACATCAATGTGTTAATGGTTATGTTCTAGTATTTCCAGAAGACGTTGGAGTTAGATTTTTGGCTTCCTTTCGCTTCCTCTATTAGTTGTGTTAGTGGCGTATGGTAGGTTTTAGTTAACTGGTCACGGTTGTGCGGGGAAAGCTTCGAATTTTCTCGTTCTAGAGAGGTTTGGTTTAGTGGAGGATCTCTATTATGCATATTTATTGTTTGGTGGGTTTGTAGATTTGATTTGAAGGATTATGTGACGGGTTTTGGTAATCGGGATTGGGAGAGAACGCACGAACCTGCTGGGAAGACAGCTGTGGTGGTGACTGCCCTTTTGAAGAATGGGGCTACTTGTGTTGGCAGGACGGTTATGGATGAATTCGCCTTTGGGTGAGAATTTACTTTCCCCCTTGCTCTCCATCTCTCTCTGATTTCCCTTCTGTCTACTATAGGAAGTTTTTGTAACTTTTATAACGGTACTTGTGCCAATTGTTTTCTCAGGATAACTGGGGAGAACGTCCATTACGGGACCCCCACCAATCCACAAGTGCCCTTGTGTATTCCAGGAGGTTCTTCTAGTGGTTCTGCTGTAGCTGTTGCAGCTGGACTTGTGGACTTTGCTCTTGGTATGTTTGGTTGGTTAGGTTTGATGTTGAACAAACTGAATTTTCCTTTCTTGTCTCTCCACTTTGAGATTGAATGATTTGGTTGCACAATCTATGGTTCTGGTCCACTTTAATTTGGGGGTCTTGGTGAATTGTTTTCGTGGAAATTTAAAAGTACTTGGTTCAGTTTCACATTTCAATCAATTCCCAAAATGATGTTGATCATGACAACACGTGGAGCTGTTTGGGAGTGGAATTTATTCCAATGCTTCCCTTGTTGCTAAGAAAAGAATGGAAAAAATGCCTTGTGGAGTGGTGTGCCGGGAGGTGCAAGGCGGTGTTGGAGGAGAGGGTTAAAAGACAACCTAAATCCACTTTTGTCATCTTCCTTGGATCACTTGGCCCTTACTTGTTAATTCTTTTTCTTGGTAACCAATTCAAAAAAACCTTTTGAAGTTTCAGATGAATTGGGCACAGCATAAAGTTTATGTTGTAAGTCTATTGCTAATATGATGTTGTTGGCATCTTCATCTCATATGTATATCTTCCTTTTCCCTTTTTCTTTTGTTATAATACTTGACCTTTTCACATAAGACGTTTCCCAATTTTGATTAAACAATTTGGTAACATGGTCAGTAGCAGTCCTCCTCTCCTCTTTTTTGCCTCTGTGTTCATGTATGTCTTAGACTAGTTATATCCTATCAACTCATTGTCAGGTTGGTGAAATCCCAGCCAAGAGTCAATGCATGGGCATTTAACTTTCCTTTTTAGGGGTTTAATCATGTTGTTGCCTACTCTGAATTAAATGGAACATTAGCTATATTTCTTGTCCATAGTAATCAGATCAATAATGATAGTTGGTGCATAATTTAAAAGACTCAATAGGTTTATTCATTTTTTTTTTTTTTTTGTCCTTTACATTGCTTCTTAGTAATGGCAACTGATCATAAGAGGTCCTTCTCTTTGTAGGTACTGATACAATTGGCTGCGTGAGAATTCCATCATCTTTTTGTGGTATCCTTGGGTTCCGACCATCTCATGGGGCTGTATCAACAGTTGGAGTTCTACCAAATGCACAAAGTTTAGACACTGTTGGTATGGCAGATAGATAGAGTCCTTAAAAATTGTTCTATACAATGGTCCTGAATTCTAGATTTTTTTTTTTAGTCCTGTAATGGAGAAGCATGTAAAAGGCTACCCAGAATCATAACTTTTCAGGATTATAATTCTCTCGCCAGCTTTTCTTTCTTTCTTCCTCTCTTTTTTTGGGGGGGAGGAGAGGGGGGGAAGGGGGGGTTGGACTTCACACAAAGAACTGTAGTAGCAGGGTGTCAGTTCTAGTTTTAGAACTGGACCATAGTTTCTAGAACTTGCAATACACAGATGGGAGTTCCTGTGAGCAACAGTCACTTGTGTGTTTTTCTGCATGCACACTCAGTGGGGCAACTATTTGAATTATGACTGCAGTTTTCTATTTTGACTGCTTACAGTGATTGTTGGGGACTTCTGTCTGCCTATTTCTATCTAAAACTTACAAAATCAATTTTCCTGCTTTGTATTTGTTCATTTGATTACGTGGTTATTTTTCAGGATGGTTTGCTCGTGATCCATCTATTCTACATAGTGTTGGTCACGTTTTACTTCAACTTAATTCGTTGGAGCCCAGGAGGGCGAGACGCCTTATTTTTGCTGATGACCTCTTTCAGTTTTCTAAGGTTCCCATGCAAAAGACAGTATACGTTGTTAGCAAAGCAATTGAAAATCTTTCTGGATGTAAGTTCTGGACTTCACAGTATACCCATGCATAATTATGCACATCTATGCAGACATACATGCATCTGACAAAATATGGGTTCATGTTCAGATGCACTTCTTTATTTTTGGTTACAGATGCTTAATACAGAATACCAGTGTTCTATTCTGTCCACGATATCTTGATGAAGAAAATATGGTAATGATGTCCATGTTGCTTCTTTTTTTTTTTTTTGGATTGTACAGATCATCCTCCAAGGCACATGAATTTTTGTCAGTATATTGCTTCAAATGTACCCAGTTTAAAAGAGTTTCGAGAACCATCAACAAACTCACAAAATGGGACATCTACTTTAAAAGCTCTCTCTTCTGTAATGGTTTCATTACAAAGGTATTCCAAAATAATTTAATTTTTATCTTCTACCTTTCTCTTGGGTTCTTTTGTTTTTATTGCTAGATTTTTGTGTTCTAAAGTGAATAGTGTTATTGAACAAATCATGCTTTGAAATGCTTCTTTTTTCACCTGCTCGTCACGAGAGTTATGCTGGTCCTTTTGTTGAATGTTTGTCTTTTTGTTTTTTCTTTCTTAGGTGAATCTGGAGCATCATTTGTGCTAAATAAGTCAAGTGACGATTATATAAAATGTGTTGATTAGGAAATGGTTGAAGTTATGAACTAAGAACACTGACTGGTTTGTTGATTTCCAATGGTTGTACTCTGATCTGACGAAGTAACCTATTTCTATATGATGTGTGGTATGTAAATTAATAAGGCATATGCTGAAATAGTACTTTTTCTGTTCTATGGGTTACACAGCCATGGGATAAGAGTGGAAGGTATTGTTTAGTGTAATTTTCATGTGTGGGTCATTATGGAAAGTTTGATTGAGTCAAGAACTTTGCATCTCTGCTCTGACACTGTAAGTTTCCTAGGGTGAAAACCATTTTAGATTGAACCATTAGTTGATAAGTTCTTAGTACTGTAATGCACTGACCAGATCTTGAATTTCATCAAATTCTTGTGTGTAATTTTATGTTTTTTTTGTGTGCGTCTCCGTGTGTGTGTGTTGAGGTAAATTCATTATGCAGCACACCGCCACTGACTTTAATACCACTTGTTGAGGATTGGTGAATCTTCTAATAATTTTACAATGTAATATGAGACATCTTACGGAGTTTGATTAATTTCAGTAGTGCTTTCCATAGTTGGAATGGGAACAATTTGCTTGCATAGCGCAAACAAATGATTCTAGGGACAACTCAAAAATAAAAGCTTTTCTTCAAGGGAAACATAATGTAGTGGTAGACGTATAAGTTGATGCCAGATTATTAAGTTGAAATGTGTAGATAGTCTCAAATAAGAAAGATGTTGCACTTGTTGATGTCTATTATAACATAATTGGTTCAGAGTTCATGTACTTATTTTTGTGTTGAGTGGTTTCTGACATTTAATATTAGTCTTGCTATAACAGGTGATGTCAGCTAGTATTAGAAGTTCAGCTAGTATTAGGAGTTCTTATTTTGTCCGTAGTTTAATAGTCAAAGGTGTGAATGGTTCATGTCTAGGGGTGTGTGTGCCTTTAGCAAAGTGTTGAAAATGATAGTAAAATATCACTGGGCTAGACGTAGGTACTGTTAACCTACTTGTCTATTAATGTATAGAGAACCTCTGTTATACCATCAAGAACTTCATGTAGTGTAGTTTATAGAAAGGCCTCTCTTCAGGCTGCCAAGGGGGCTGTCTTGTGCACTGTATCTGCATTTAAAGTCCCTTTAGTTCTTTGCTGAGCTTGGTAGCATCAATTAATTATAACTTCACCCGGCCCAACTTGTGATAGAAGATATCAATGGCATTCTGTGTGAGCATGTTGGGGTAGGGGGAAGGGGGAAGGGTTGGGTGCTACTAAATTTATCACTTGAGGGGAGTGTATCTGCACTGCATAGCATCAAAAGCCTAAGGTTTCTTATACTCTTACTGCAAAGTGACGGATGCATGGCATTTTGTACTGACTATTTCTATGCTTGGTTGTCCAAGAGAATTTTACCTATGGATTTCTGCAGTTGATGCATACAACGTTAGCCAGAAAGATAAACTATATGAAAATAATTCGCTTTTAAGAATACACATTTGAGAGCATAGTCCAGTGATAACTTACAGCGAATTTCCAGATTGTATAGACAAATGAAGGATCTGTTCTTTTAGATCTTTGATGCATTCTTAGCTGTTAGAGGAAGGTGATCTGCTAATTGTTGCTTAGCTGCTATCTTCTTCAATGTTTGCCTATGGGTCAGTCGTTTTGGATATGACTTACTTAGCCATTTAATCTTTTGCTTTCTGAGATGATCCATCTTAAGTTGTCTGAGATGATCTTAATTCATACTTGTTCCACTTATTGTGATTAAAAAAAAACAAAAAAAGATTTTATAGGGCTCTCTCTCTCTCTTTCTCTTTCTCTCCTGTATTGTGAATGTGGCCCTTGACTAATTTCTGTGATGTGGACACCTGATTTCAGATATGAATTCAAATCAAATCATGAAGAGTGGGTAAAATCAGTCAAACCCAAGTTAGGACCTGATGTGTCTGATCGTATTCTTGCAGCAATTAACACCTCAAGTGAGAACATGAAAACTTTATATAAGGTCAGAGCTGAGATGCGGGCTGCAATTCAAAATCTCTTGAAGGTATTCTCGACTTCTATTTGATTCTGGTTCTTCTTTGTACTTCACTATTTGATAAAGTTTATCTATGAGGTTATTGGCTTTTGACCTGCTTCTCTTTTTTGGTGCAATAATATATATGTATATACAAAAGAAAAGTTAATAATGATGCTGGTCTAAAGGACTGCAGGACGAAATCTTGTTTATTAGGAACCTAAGCAAAGGTTGCCCAGTTAACACTAAATTTTATGCCGTAAGACACACACTCTGATTGTATTTTTGTTTGGTACAGGTGATTTTCTTTTTCACCAAGTAGAGAAAATGTTGCTTATCTTTTCTTTGCTAGGGATTTGAACCGCTCCTCCCACTCCAAAAAACCAAACTTGTCCAACGTGATTTTGGTTTTAGTTCTCTGAGGGTAATGGGTCAGTTAGATTTCTTTACCCTTTTTTTTTTTTTTTTGAGTAGCCAAGATTCTGTTTGGCATTCAGACTCGCTCCCTCCATGGTTGTTTATTTTATCGAACTGACTTTCAACACATATTAGTTAATTTCTTTTTTAATGAATAGCAAGGCATAGGTGCAAAATCTGAGTAACAATCTTGGGGTTAAAAATTTGGGCTAATCTGGTCGCAAAGCATGCTGTTTGGATCCATTCCCTTCCTGGTAATTGATCATGCTGAACCAAGTTTCAATACATAAAAGCTAATTTTTCTTTGTAATGAATAGCAAGGCATAAGTACAAAATCTTAGTTGCGAGCTTGTGGTTAATAAATATGAATATGTGCTAATCTGATATGCAAACCACCCCCCCCCCCCCCCCCTCTTTCTCTCTCTGACAGAAACACAAACACAACCATTCAACCATTCAACCATTCAACCAGGCTTCTCTTGTTCAGTTGTCACTTTCCATTATGGCCTGCACTGTGCCATGGCCTCTTAATCCCCATTTCTGTTGATAAACACAATGATGCACAGACTATTGAATGTTGTCCCTTTCTGTTTGAAATGACTTCCAATTTAGAGAGGACATATCGACTTACTTCATCACAACCTTGTCAAAATCTCAATCTCTCTTTCTTTCTCTATCACTCTTGTAACTTACCAACTCAGACCAACAAAATGGTTAGGAGCGGACTAAATATTGTATTGCTTTGTTACAGTGTTGGTCTGGGGGAAACCCAAGCCAACTCCAAAGGTTCCCTTGGTTGGTCATATGTTGTTTGGTAGTGGTTGAACTTTATAATAGCAGTGAGAAGACAAACTTTTAATGCAATGGTTCCAATTAAAGGAACTAGGTCATGGTTTTGAACCATGGTTTATCATATGGGATTGAACTCCTGAGAGGCTGAGCTTGGTATGCATGGGTCTAAACAATGCATATATATCTGATTCTTATGCTGACTCTTCATTGGTTTACATTGAATCCTAAATTGTTTACATATAATCTTGTTATACCCCATAGTCCATCATTTGTTGGTCTCTACACATACCTAATGTGTTTGTTTATTTTTTTTATTAGTATGTTCAAGCAGCTCAAGTTGCTTCTACGCATTGATGCTTTGTTTATTTTTATGTTTTTAGGACGATGGTGTGTTAGTACTTCCCAGTGTGGCTGATCCTCCATTAAAATTCAATGTGAAGAAACAAGTTTCTTCTGAGTTCCATGATCGTGCATTTGCACTATCTAGCATTGCTAGCATGTCTGGTTGCTGTCAGGTAAATTAGTGTTTGTTGTATCAGCTTTTGTCTCTATGTTTTATTTTGTGTAGCCTGGTAGACTTTATACATCTATTTTTCATTATATGGACAGGTTATCGTTCCACTAGGAAAGCACAATGATTGCCCAGTCTCTGTTTCATTTAGCAGTTTCCATGGTGCTGATAAATTTCTTCTTGACACGGTCTTGGATATATATTCATCTCTCGAAAAGCAAGCTAGCATTGCATCTAATATGGTGCCAATGGTAGATACCAATGGTAACATGGATGCCTCTGAGCTCTTGAAAGAAAAGGTATTTGGCCTCAAGTTTTTTGTTTTTGTTTATATAGACACTTCAAACAATGGAATGTTTCTAGTGCAGACTTTAATTTGGTGGAAATGGATTATTCTCTTCACTCTGCTTGTAGTTAAGTTAAGTTTGCACCAAACGAGGTTAATACTGGGTTCACTATGTCGTAGTTGTTATTTGCAAAACGAAACAACCTGGCTGGGGATTAGATACTAGATCTATTTGCAATCGTCGAAGAACTATGTTGTCTTTTTATCCTATTGAACCTTTGTTCTGCTTCCTAATCATGCAAGGCTCTAAAGTTATTTGCCTGCTTCAAATGTCGTCTATACATATATAGTTAGACTTATCTCCGAATTTCTGATCAATTTTAGACGACCAATTTCCTTATCACTTGGGTTCGTTGCTATACATGAATTGAAATATTATGCATTATTGAGTGATCATGTCAGGTGCTTTGGGCTAATGCCGGAAGTTGTTTTTATCTATATGTGCCCTAAAATAATGTGTAAATACCTAACTTCTGGGCCTGACGCCCACTAGGTTAATATACTTGGATCTGAAGTTGTCATTACTTATGTGGGTAACTCGATGTCCCTTCAGATATCAAGTGCGACATGAACTATTAATTGGCTGGTTCAGTGTCTTTTTGTATATGTTCTCGCCAGCTTTAGCTTCATTCTTAGTCAAGCATAAGATGACGAAGTTTGATACCATAAATTGACTTATCATGAACTCAAGCTCAAATGACATTCCTCCCCTGTAAAAACCTGGTCGAAGGTGAGGTTCTTGGTACAAGTTCCACTAGTTGAATGGATAATTTACCAGGAAAAAATTTGTTATACTTGCTTGAGATTCTAGACAAGCATCTTATACCGAAGAATTGATACTCTTTAATGATACAAGCATGCAAATATGCACGCACACATACATATGGTATGTGCAAGGTATGCTGTCTTGAGGTTTCCATATAACTTCTAAACGTTATTGCAGGGTAATGCAGCATTTAAGGGAAAGCAGTGGAATAAAGCTGTCAATTACTACACTGAAGCTATCAAATTGAATGCAACAAGTGCGACTTATTTTTGTAACCGTTCAGCTGCTTACCTAGAGTTGGGATGGTATGTTCTTTAACTTGCTAACTAAAACCATTCATTTCTGTGCTTTGCTAACTAAATGCCTAGATTTGTTGTTCTCAATGTATGCAGTTTTCAACAAGCCGAAGAGGATTGCAGTACGGCAATATCACTTGATAAGAAGGTGGGTGGATGTGCTTCTTGTGCTCACTCTTCTATGCTAAGCATTTTCTCAATCTCTCCATTTTTTTTTTTTCAAAAAGTTCCCCTAACTTTGTATAGCCACTCCATGTAAGGCGCTAAGCTAACTGACGTGGTATTATATTAATCTGGTTTGCTGTTGTTTCGGTCTTCTCCATGAGCTTTTGGGGATCTAAGGAGACTTTTGAGTAATTAAAGAACATGAAGCATTTTAAAAGAGTTTTGATTTATATCCTGTATGGTCAAAATTATTGGATGTGCGATGTGCTTACATGCATGGAGAACATATTAATGATACTATCTACCATGACTTCTTGTTCCTGTGCAGAATGTCAAGGCATATCTGAGGCGTGGAACAGCTAGAGAATCACTTCTCCGTTGTAAAGAGGCTGCTGAAGGTAAGAATACTGGTTATATGCGGTTTGAATGTCCATCTTGTACACAATGAGCCATTGCACGATATTTTGGAGGGTATAGATATTTGGACATTTCCTTTGAGCAATTTAAAGATCAGTTAGCGATCAATATAATTGCTGAATATCAATAAAAGTTTTTCTGCCTTGTTATCCATTTATTTATGTACTCGAATTGGACATGGTCCATGTGATCTGTGTCTCATGTTATGGAACACGGATCTTGACACAGAAATTAGATGCATCCATTCTCACATGTGCACATTTCCAAAACATCAATTTGGGTTTTGGAGTCTTCAACCTTCTTATAAATTCTCCTCTGTGTATGCAGATTTCAAGCACGCCCTTGTTCTTGAACCACGGAATAAAGTCGCTAGTGAAGCTGAAAAAAGACTTAGAAAGATGATGAGTTGATAAATGGTCAGCATTTTCTCTCCCTCTCGCCACATTCTTACTCCTTAACAAGCAAGAAGAAAATTAAGAAAGAACTCTTCCGGTTGTTGGATGTGGGTTTCTGAGAATATAGACCCTTCTTTGTTGCAAAACTTACCGGAGTAAAAGACAAAATCGTGTGAGGCCCTGATTACGGCTGTGCAATTTTTATTTTTATTTTTGCCTCCCGCGCCCTCTTGTTTAATTGTAAGTAATTTTATTTTTATCTGAATTTTCATTGAGAAACACAATGTAATGTTCATTTGCATGCATGATTATGCACGCAATATAATGCCTTTTTGCCTAATTTCTTCGTTTGAAGCACCCTCGTTTTGGGTGGTCAAGAATATTTATGCCAACCCTTTCACCGATTATCATTTTCTTTTCTGTGTCATCTTCCTTGAGATTTGTCTTTGTGATTAATTTGAGTAAACATGGTTAAGACATAGACTGTTCAACAGATGAATGACCTTTTTGTGGTATATATTAAATTGGTTTACTCTTATTTATTTTCTCACGTTAAACTAATAGCGTGAGACCAACGTAAGATAATTAAAAAAAAAAAAAAAATCCGTTCTCTTGATCAAAGTGTTTGTGCACTCGGTGTATTTAATGTTTTTTTGTTAGTGTTTTTGTGTGGCAACTTAATGTATAGGCGTTTAGTCAGTTTTTCAATTATTAGCCTTATTTCATAATCTTTATACTTATTTGAGATATGATTATTATATCTAATTTTATTATTATTTAATAAACTTATTAGAGTTTCGCACTCTTTTTTTTTATTCTAAAAGAAAAAAAAAATCAAAGTGTTTGAAATTTAGCCATGAGAAATCACAAAGCCTAAGACTAAAAATAAA
This sequence comes from Casuarina cunninghamiana, assembly GCA_028551485.1. Taxonomy (NCBI): domain Eukaryota; kingdom Viridiplantae; phylum Streptophyta; class Magnoliopsida; order Fagales; family Casuarinaceae; genus Casuarina; species Casuarina cunninghamiana. The sequence continues at coordinate 12,713,660 of CM052371.1, forward strand.
TGAAATAATAGATTATGAAGTATATATTTCAAGCTATACATTTAATCATAGATGGTGTAATATAGGTTCAAATAATACTTCTCTTGACAAATGGTATTAAAATGAATATAATACTGTTTGATGCACCTTAAAATGCTTCTCTTGAAATTTTAATAATCCCAGTTCTTTAATAATCTCTGGGATTGCAAACGATTTATAAAGTCATTCAAATAATATTATTGTTATCACTTTTTTATATACTTTGATATTCATTAGGCATAACAAAGAGATAAAAGCTTTCATAGACCGTCTTGGAAAACTAAAGAGTTCGAGAGACAAACCATGTTTTCCAGGCAAGAACCCAATAAGAGTATATATTATGAGTTGAATTATGACAAGAAGATGCTCTAAATGTCGAGAATTAGAATAATAATATTCTAAATCAAGTGCCTCAGATATTGGTATAGGAAAACGATGGTAGAAACAAAGTGACAATAATTAAATATAAAGATCATAGCAACTATTGCCACGACTTTTAGCACTTTCATACTTGATTCGATAATCTTTCTCTCATTTATATATGAGTTCATAATATTAGGACATATTCCTAAACTTTTATTTTTGCTTAGTAATATGAATAAACTCACATATTCATAAAAATAAAAATAAAAAAAAATAACTTGATTCAAGATTCTTAATCCAAGGCCCTCAATATACTTTCTTCTTCTCTTGAATGTTTCTTTTTTCATTGGTAAACTAGAGACACTCATATTTTCTTATATCTCTCTCCTACTTTTGTTGAGTTCTTGACGGCAACCATAGTAGGGACGAAAGATCGAGGAAGGCACGTGTTCTTAGGGGTTTGATTGCCAATCATAAGTCAGGGAAGTTTGGCAATGGACGACTTGGTCAGCGTTGAGATCATGGCTTGTTGGGTCTTTTTACCAGGCGTTTCTATTGGATCTACTCATGGGATATGCTTAGACTATGCGATAATGTCTGCAAAACGTTTTGAACCAATTAACCAATGGATGATGTCAAGGCTTTTGCTATTCGAGCTAAAGGTGTTGAAACTAAGGGGTGCAACTATACCATGGCAAATAATTTAAAATCTAAAATTTTTTTTAGTTTATCAACCATTTTTTTAATCGTGTTTCATCTAAAAAAGAAAAGATAATTATTGAATAATATTTAAATTTAAAAATATTTTATCTTATTTATGAATTAATTTTTGAGTTAAATTTTTTATATTTTTTCATATAGTATAAGAATCTACAAAAATTTATTGTACAAAACTTCATTCAACTTTAGATATATTCCTGTCGTGGGGCATGTTGGTTTAGTAATAAGCTAATAAGGACGTGTATGAATATGTAAATTATTTAAAAAAGAATCTTAGATACATTCCCAAAGAATATTAAAAACAAAATCCCACAAAAAAATATAATCCTAAAGTTATGTTTACATTTAAAAAGTATCTTCTTTGCTTATATTTAATTGTTGGTTAGACTTTAAGTTGACATTTAGTGTCAAAAACTTTGGACTTAATGATACGTAAGATTAGGCACAACAACTATTTAAACTATTAGCACAGACAAACCCAAAGATTGTCTCAAATATGTGCAATTGACCGTAGAGAAACCTTTACACCCTAAACTGCAATTTTTTAACCATTAGTGGACATCTAACTAAGATTAAGAGAATATCATCTACAGTAACTAAAGCAATCATGTCGAAGGTTTTTGAACCTGTCAGTGAACATCTTTTTTACTTTAATTATGTTGTCTCTTGGCTTTTTAACTTCTCGATTGGATTTACTAGCTTGTCACCAATCTGTTTGCTGATTCCAACGCCACCAAGATGTAGGACTTACACGTGTGGTCAATCAAACTGGAACCAATTAGATCTTATAATTAACCAACTAATTATTTCATTTATCAATTTCATCTTTCTCGTCTTGTCAAGAACTCATGATTATTCAAAAATAAATTGTTCATGACAACTTAAGATCTTTGAGAACTTTAAAATAAATCAAAAAAATTGATGAATTAACAAAATTATTGTAAACATCTTAAAAATAGAACTTGTACTCGGTTAATTGAATATAACATTCAAAATTATTAGAGATTTATGTTTTACATAAAGATATACCTTGACTTTATAAGTAATGAAATTTTTTACTTATTACTTTAAAGTTTTGTAATGAGTTACAAACTCTAAGAAAAGTTCATTAAGGTTTGAGAATTAATGCATTAAAAAGTTTTACAAATTAGGCATTTAAGAGAAGAAAAAAAAATAGTAGAAATTACCAAAATCTTATTGGTGATTTTTGGTTGATTGAAATGATAAGATTTTTTCACTTATCATTTTATTTTTTATATATACACAAAATGGACTTGGGTATCAAACTTCGGATCAAGAAGCTCCAATTCTATTAGTTTTTTTTATCAAAGTAGTAAGTGACTGGGTTTTTTATTTATTATTCTAAGATTATGAGATGAATTTTTAAATTCTAAAAAAAAAAAGGACTAGTAAAAAAAAAAAAAGGTTTAAAAGTCAATCCATCAAGAGGCCCTACAGATAAGGCATTTAAGAGGGGAGAAGAAGAATGGAATCCAGAAAATCTAGCCCCGGAGAAGGAGAGGCGATATTAGTTGACTAAAGTGATAGTCTGACCCAACTAACCCGTTGCTCGGAAGGCAGGCACTGGTGGGGACAACGTCGTCGGGGCGTACGTGCGCGCGTTCGTTCTTGACCCGTTCTCGACCGGTCTATTCAGCACTCTCCGACGTCAACTACTTCCGTTTAGGCTTCGCACTTCCTTTCACTTCTTTTTAAATTAAATTTTGTTTGGTAGTTGAGAAAGACACGTTGTATACAGGATTCAAAATACAGGTATTTGGTGGTTTGAACGATTCTAAATTGTTGTGTAGACTGACTATTGAAGATATTGTTGGGACATTCTGGAAATCGAAGCTCTGGGGAGGGCCTGAGAGGAGTTTGGCAGTGATTAGAAATTGAAAATGGAAGGTGATTAGTAAAAGAGAAGAAATTTCTCCAACATTGACTAAGCCCGCACTTTAAAGTAAAACCTGCTTTGCTGAACTGTATGTTTGAAAATTCTGTGCTCCGTTGCTTTCCTTGACTCTGCATGTACTGCTTTTTTTTGGCACGGAACCAAATTCCAATCAGGTCCTCCCCAATTCCATTCCCGGAATCCCAAGAAAAGCTACTATTCATTTCGAAGCAGAAAAGGAGCAACAACTGTTCTTGGATTCGGATTCCGATTCGGATTCGGATTTTGAAGCGCTTCTCTTTCGCTTAACGCGGATTCAAGCGATTTTTCGGCAGGAAATCGGTCGGTCAACGGGTCCAGAATATATGAGGAATTGAAGCAATTGATTGGATATAGCTTATACATGAAGCGGTTCTGGGGACGATTGGTTTCTTATTATGAGTAAGCAGTGGAATCGAATGGAGCAGCACAATTTTGTGGTCTGGGTTTCCGCTTTTGGCTCTGGTCGCTTCTGCTGCTCGATTTCGTATCGAGGGTATCTTCTAATGCGGAAGGTGCGTGCTGCGGGTGCTTGTTGCCCCTTTTGGATGCATTTTTGTGCTTCCAATTTGGGTGTGTTTGAAATTTCAAATTGCTATATTTGCATTTGCTAGATTGAGAATTGAATTTCGATTTTAAGGGAATTTGAGTTCTATTTGTTTGGTGGGAAATTACGAAACAAAACTTGGGGAGTTTTAGTGGTCAGTCTTCATCGAAGCTGTGGGAACATCTCAACCTTTGTCTATGATTTTCTAATGAACTTTAGTCGTCGAATTCGAAGGACCGGTTTCTTTTGTGTTTTTTGGAACTTTGAGGTTGACCGGAAGTAAGCAAGCACTCTATGAGGTTTGCCTCGTTTGTGCACTTTGTGCAGAACCTCACGGAAGCAATTTCGGGTCATGGGTTATCAGGAAGATGTGATTGGCGGCAGTTGAATGATGTTTGGAGATCATGGTTAAGGTCACTCTCTATAATCATTCCTAGCCGCTCGCTAATGCAACACAGCTCAATACGGAAACCCCTTGTACCTCGATATTTGCGCCGTTTTAACAAATCGGCTTATTTTTACTGTTAAAAACCTCTGATTTAACTGGATACTATAATACTAGAAGATTATGATCACTGGCAGTTTTTACCATCGAGAGATCATCCCTTTTTTCTTTCCTTTTTTTTTTTTTGTTAATTAAGAAAGCTTGGATGTTAACTATTTTCCTTCAATTTCTGAGTTATTAGTTGATGATATTGATGTTTGCAACTAATGATTGGCTTGTTGATGTACGACAGGTGATGCCTTGAATGCTCTGAAGACCGGTTTAGCCGATCCTAATAATGTTCTGCAAAGTTGGGATCCTACCCTTGTCAATCCCTGCACTTGGTTTCATGTAACATGTGATAGTGATAACAGAGTTACACGAGTGTAAGTTTATTATTTAACCTCTTCGACTTCGAGCTACTCTTTCCTTTCAGTATCACACAGATGATGACAACGTATATTTTGGTATCTGTTCCCACAGTGATCTCGGAAATGCAAATCTTTCTGGTCAACTGGTTCCACAACTTGGTCAGCTTTCAAATCTGCAGTACCTGTAAGCCATCTTAACTATTTATGGAAGATAGTTGACAACTTTTTCTTTCTATTTTATATAGGCCGTATAAAATCAAAACAAAGTATGAAGCTCAAAATTACAAAATGTCCTTTTGATGGTTTTTCTCTTCATTAACTTGAAGACCTTGAATTGTGCGGCTTTTGCGTTTTTTTTTTTTTTTTTGGTAACTGATGACATGTTCATTTTATTTTATTTTGTACGCTAGGAAAATGAAGCTTAAAATATCCCTAAGCTGCATTGTTTTGCATTTGAGGTGTTCATTACTTTAAGGTAGAGACATGTTACTGTAATTTGGTTCATAAGTTTCTTTGTTTCTCTAAACATGTACAGTATAATCCTCCCTTTTATAGTCATATCATTTTCTTGTCTTTGTTTTGCATATTGACTTTATATTTAATTCCACACCTGTTTTATGCGTTTTACTCCCTCCAAATCAGTTTGTTCACATTGGGATTCCAATTTTTGCAGTTTATTACTGCCTAAAAATTACTTAGAAGGGCCATTGCTGACCTTATTTACGTATTCAGTAGAGACCTTATAACTACATGTTCAGAAAAGGTCGAAAGGGGGATAGCCTAGGTATGTGATGCTACATATAAACAAGCAGAAACGTGAGTGTTGTATGAACACTGTATACACACAAAATTGTGCAAACACGATGGCTAGTTCTCATGTCTTGTCATCCTTTTCTTCTGATCTTGCATGTGAAATAATTTTAGGTGATATGTAATTGTCTGTATGGGGTTCGTTTTAGGGAAAATATTGGGAGAGATTTTATCCAGTTTATTAGATTTAGTGTTGGAGCGTTTCTTTGATTTGTTATATAATACTAAGTTTTTTAGGAAGGGTGAGAACACAATCTTTTTGGTTCCTGCTAGAAGTCATGGTTGTCAAGTAAGACCTTATTTAAGGCTCTAAGATTGGATGCAGATATTTTTCCTTACGTGGAGGATTATTTGGAAGGTTGAAGAACCGATGAGTGGCATCTTTCTAAGTAAAGATTTTAATAGTGGAAAATTTGTGGAAGCAGAGAATAAAGATTGGTCATTAGTGCTATATGTATAAATTAGAGAGCAACCGTAGCACTTGTTTATTTTGACATAACTAGAGCACTTTGCTCAAGGGGGCTTGTTCTGTTTTAGGTTTTGTGAGTTCTCTCTAGTAGAGTTTTTGATTTATTGGCATTTTGGAAGGGGAAATTTGTAGTGGTGAAATTTGGGACAGAGACTCCTTTTATTTTTAGTGGTATGTCTTGAGAGAGATTAACATGCAGAATTTTATGGTTAGTGAAGTACAAATGTGGAACTTGAAGTTTTGAAGTTTCTCTTTTGATGTTCTCTCAAGGAATGAACGTTTGTTATGACTTTGATATTTTGACTATTTTTTATATCAGGTTTTATTTTTGGGTATTGTCTTGTATACTTCCCATGTATTAGGATTTTGCTCGCTTCTTCATGAAAGTACAAAACATAGGGAATCCTACTTTGCATATATGTCTTGTATACTTCCCATGTATTAGGATTTTGCTCTTTTTTTTTTTTTTCAAATGACTTCCACAGACATATATGCGAAGTAGGATTCCCTATGTTTTTGCACTTTCATGAAGAAGCCGAATTGTGGCATGTTTTCCAGCCCCATTGGTGTTATGTGGCATTTATGTAGCTGCTTTTGCACATGTTAACCTGGGGACTACACATCTTCTTTATTTAAAGTAAATGGAAAATATACATGCAAAATTGACACTTCCAACTTTCATGGTGGATTACATCTTTCAATGTTTCATTTTACATATATGTCCTATTACCAATACCATTTGACATCTAGCCCCAGGATTGGTTGTCTAGCTCTGTCTGTAGCTGTATGAGTTGGGAAAGCAAAGTATGTGGACAGTATATTTAGTTGTTTGCGTACTCTGTATATACATGTGCTATTTCTATACTTTTTTGTTTGGCTTATTTTTAGACCATCTTGTCATGACAGGGAACTTTATAGTAATGTCATAAGTGGGAAAATTCCGGAGGAGCTTGGGAATTTAACAAACTTGGTGAGCTTGGATCTTTACTTGAACAACTTGACTGGAACAATTCCGAACACATTGGGCCAGCTTTCAAGGCTTCGATTTCTGTATGCATATCTATCCTTCATCTTGTTGGTGAAATCAATGAATTTATTTATTTTCCTTAAACAATATGCCTTAGCTGCCTGAAAACTGGTAAATGCACTGGCTAAAATGTGGCTAACTGGTTTGTAAAATGTTATTCTTACTATATTCAGAAATAAAATGTACTGAAGTCTTTGTTAGATTTTCTTGTTATGAATTATGCACATTTTGTTTATGGTGAATGCTTAAAAACATAGACACCTTCACATGCAGACATGCTTATGCAGTGATAAGGTTTTGAAATATATGACCATTTTCTGTTTTGAAGTGAAGAACCTGGTATTTGTTCCTAAAGAAAAGAAAAGGAACTTGTCCCTTTTTTAGGATCTTGAGGGGGTGTGGAGAAACGTAGGAAATCTTGAATGGAAATTGGAAGGGGATATATATTCTATTCTTTCACGCAAATTGCGTTTTCTGTACATCATGAAAGTTGTCAGGCTCAAATCTGTAAGCAGTCCTATTTTTGATGGGAGAAGTTGACAACTCGATACTATTTTTCCCCTTTTTTTTTTCATTGTAATAGTTTGGAAAGATACAAAGTCTGACACCAAGTTGTTCAAGCATAGTATATCTGAGTTTACAGATCCTTCGACTTAATATTAGTTTTTTCTATTTCCCAGTAAGGGGCAGGGGATATCAATAGAAAAGTGTCTCCTTGATATTTTCTTTGGTGGAAGTCACCAATTCAAGCATGACTATCACTAAAGTCCACATCTTCTATTTTGACTTGTTTTCCTACCATTATCGAATAAGAATAGATGAGGGTTCATATGATTGACATGAGGAGAGATGGATGGCTTATATTGTGGGGAGTGAACTCCATAACGCTTATATCCTGTATTCCTGCTATATCGGTCATGACTTTGATGCTTAGTTTCTTCCAATATGATAGGGGGGGTTGTGACTTTCACATAAAATTCTTGTTTCAGTGATTTAAAACTTTGTTTTAGCGTTATATTCATCAAAAGACTTCTAAGTTGTTCCCCAAATTAATGTTTGACGACCCTTTCTTGTTTAAGTGTGTCCTCTCTTTTTTTTTTGGCTCCTTTGAATTCTGAATTATATTTGTGTTTCTTTATGTGTCTTTCATGCTGAAGAAGCAGATATTTTGTCCTACAAATCTAAATAGTTTGCTGGATGGCTACAGAGACTTTTATACTGGAGGGAGGGAATATACAATAAGAACATGAGTTATTGACCTTTTCATCAAATTCTCATTCGTTATCTATGCTTTCCTTGTTCTTTTTCCTCTTGTGCTGCTCCTTTGTTCCTAAGTAACTGCGAAAAATTGGTACTTTGTGAAAGAGATGAATTGGAAAGTAATTGTTTTTAAATTTCTTAGTTGTTTTAACTAGTCAGTGGCAATTATGTCTTTCGCAAGTGGGCGACTTCTTTTAGTTCTCTGCAGAAGCGTATTGGCAAACATCTTTTAGTAGGTTGATTTATTGTAGAGGAACTAAGTTGTAGATAATTTCAATACCGTAAATGAGATGCACCATTTTATGGTCTGCCATTATTTAGCTCATGTTCCCATTGGTTTTCTGATCCCCTTCCAGCCAAGAAATGTTTCTGTTGAAGAGAGAAGGGGAAAAAAAAAAAAAAAAGTCTTCAAATAGAGAAATGTCTTAATTTTTGGTTATGTTTTCTGCTTGCAAAAGAAATGTCTGACCAGTATGAAAGTCAAAGCCAACGATTTAGTGACACACATCATGGCAGAAGACACTGTCAGATGGAGTCTCCTTGTTAATGAGATTTTACATTTTTTAACCCCTCTTCAAGAAATACCTTTATTTCAGGGACTCTGTCCTTGATTTCCTCATGGATGTCTGTTTTGAATTTTGCTTTGGACTTGTGGTAATAGGGGGTTGATCCAAAGTGTCTAACATCTACCTATTTCAATTATTCCGCTGTAGTTTGAGGTCTGCATTGATATCATTGTTTTTCCACCATAGCTTTAGGTTTGACAGTCACGATTTTGTAAGGAGTTCTAATGTTTTTTTAGCTTAGTTCTTTGGGTCCCAGTTTCCTTTGTGTCAAATGGTCAATGAAAAAGGTAAATCTAAAAGAGATTAATGTTGACTTTCAATTTATCGTCTTTGCTCAGCACTTCTCATCTGGCCATGGCAGATTTGTTCGGAGGATAATAATCAGATTATACCTATTATTCATAGCTAGATGTATCATACAACTAATTGTGACCACAGAGATTTTGGCACTTCACAATATTTTCCTTATTTCCACTAACGATTATGATAAGTGCAGTTGTTGGGCATATATCTAACTGGTTAGATAGTTGTTCTTTTATGGCAATATAATCATTCTCATCTGTAAAGTGACTGTTTCTGTCACGTGAAATAGGCGTCTAAACAACAACACCTTGACAGGCGGAATTCCAGTGATTTTAACTACTGTTGGCTCACTCCAAGTCTTGTGAGTGTTATCTTCACGGCTAATCTTGTGATGGTCAAATAAGTTTTATATTCTGATTTTTCTCCTCATTAATATACTGTAAAAATATAATTTATCTTCTTTTTTCATGTTGCATACAGAGATCTGTCAAACAACAATCTAACAGGAGACATTCCCACTAACGGCTCATTTTCATTGTTTACTCCTATCAGGTTAATTCTGTTTCTTTTGTCTGTTTTTCTTGGTAGTATTCTGAATTGCTGATCCAAGCTGATCTAATACTAATTATGTTGTTTCATCTTGTAGTTTCAAAAATAATCGTCTCAATGACCTTAAAGTTCCTCCACCTCCGCCTATTCCTCCACCCTCGTCTTCTTCTCAAGGTTTGTTAGTAGAACTATGTTTTCAACATCAAGATCGACCTTACTGGTGTGGATACCAGGCCCTGTTGGGCCTATTGTTTAGCACCTTTTCTTTTTACCTTGCGGATTCAAGATGAAGTTTCTTTTACTTAATCTGAATTCTTTCCAGAAAAGATCATTTCACATGTAACTTGCCTGATTTTTCATTCTGTGTACTTCCTGTTTCCATTCTCTCTACTCTTGTTTACTCGAGCACAAAGGATTCTTTTGCAATCAATGTTTTGGGGATAAGCTACCTGGAAGTGGATTGCATTTGGCCATATTTGGTTGTTTGCTTCAGAAACTTTAAACGAGGCTCTCCTCTTAGGCTTTAGTTCACATCTCCTTAGCAGCCTGAAAAACCTCTCCAAGTTTACCAGCCTCCCTTCCTCACCCTGAACAAAGTAAAAGATGAGAGTCTGACACTCTTTGGCAGTTCGGATTTGGCTTTTGAATATTAATTACTGGTGATGCTTTGACCAAAAATCAGGTGTGTTTGGGGTCGTTTTGGTGGTGGTGTTTGGGGTGACAAAGACAGGAGGATTATGCTGTGGCGATCAATCAATAAGTTCTATGGTTCTTTTACTTCACGCTTAGGTTGAAGTCTACCAAAAGGCATGAAATCTAACAAGAGTTTTGGAGATTCTTATTTGATAATCCTTCCACCAAGTGAAAAAGGGGGTGAGATAAAAAATTAAAAAAAAAAATGAAGGATTTTGCTATTGAAATCACTGGCGTAGTCCGCCAGTATATGTACCTCACAAATTAGCTTGAAGTCTCCAAAATGATTTGACAGCTAAGAAGTGGGAGGAGAGAGAGAGAGAGAGAGACAGAGAGATAGTAGAATAATTCTTGTCTTAAAATATACCATATTTTCCTCATCGCAAGTGTTATCACTGCTGTTTTGTTCTGAGTTTGCCTATGGAAATTAATAAAGTGGGGTATTGTTTCAGCTGGTACTACTGGAGCAATTGCTGGAGGAGTTGCTGCTGGTGCTGCTCTGCTTTTTGCTGCGCCTGCAATTGCACTTGCTTTGTGGAGACGAAGAAAACCGCAGGATCATTTCTTTGATGTACCTGGTTAGTTAATCAATTAATAATTTTTTATCTATATCATCATCTTGTTGCTTCATTGAATACAAAGTTTAGTTTCTATGTCTTTGCAGCTGAAGAAGATCCAGAAGTTCACCTGGGGCAGCTTAAGAGGTTTTCTCTGCGTGAGTTGCAAGTTGCTACAGACAACTTTAGCAACAAAAACATTCTTGGAAGAGGTGGTTTTGGTAAGGTTTACAAAGGACGCCTAGCTGATGGTTCTCTAGTAGCAGTGAAAAGGCTTAAAGAGGAACGTACCCAGGGTGGGGAGATGCAGTTCCAAACGGAAGTGGAAATGATTAGCATGGCTGTGCATCGTAATTTGCTTCGTCTACGTGGTTTTTGCATGACACCAACGGAGCGATTGCTTGTTTATCCCTTTATGGTAAATGGAAGCGTGGCATCATGTTTAAGAGGTATTCTTGCTGACCATTTCTTTACATAATATGGTTTTTTTCTTTTTTTTCCCCCCTAATGTCATTGAAGGGTGATTACTTCGATGCAATATGTTTTACTTTTTTGTTTCCTCTGGATACCAATTTCGTGTTTTACATCAACTCAGAATAGTGGTTAGATTTGAGGGCTAAAAGTCAGCATATGTCTCATTTCCCAGCCTCTTTGAGAAAAAGAATGTTGAAACAAGCAATTATGTACTTTTATTCGTGTGCCAGATCTGTCTCTGGCTCAAATTCAGGCTGCCCTGGAGATTTATATCCGAGTAAATTGTTCACCTTTGCAAATAACACTACCTATTTCCTTAAGACTCCCATGCAAACCAAGGAGAAACTTCAAATGGTCTGAAGCCTGTTGTTCTTGTGATGTTTCCCACTGGTAGTCATAATTTTTATGTTTGTATCATTTTAGAACGTCAGGAATCCCAGCTCCCACTTGATTGGCCCAAACGGAAACGCATTGCTTTAGGAGCTGCAAGGGGGCTTTCATACTTGCATGATCACTGTGATCCTAAAATTATTCACCGTGATGTAAAAGCTGCAAACATATTGTTGGATGAGGAATTTGAAGCTGTTGTTGGAGACTTCGGGTTGGCTAAACTTATGGATTACAAGGATACTCATGTGACCACTGCTGTGCGTGGCACAATTGGGCATATTGCACCAGAGTATCTCTCTACGGGAAAGTCGTCAGAGAAAACTGATGTCTTCGGATATGGGGTCATGCTTCTTGAATTGATAACTGGTCAAAGGGCATTTGATCTTGCTCGGCTTGCAAATGATGATGATGTCATGTTACTTGACTGGGTACGTCACATTTTCATCCTATGAATTTTTTTCCTAAGATGTGTTGTCTTAAATAATTCTCTACCCTTTGGTGATTTTTCTGGGTCTGTAATGTTCTAGCCTGTTGCTTTAACCTGTTCATTAGGGAGTATTGAGAACACTTGAGACTTAAAAATCAGGGCCTACTCTCTGATGCTTCAGATGGTCATTTCAGTGGTGATTTTTAGCATGATGAAAAGTCCAAAAACTACAAAATGTCACGGAAATGCAGTAATTGCTGTCACTTTCTTTGTAAAACATAGGCAAAGATGCAGATACAGTTGGCTAAACAGGCGAATCTTTATTAGAATAATATTTAATCTTGTATTTATTAGCCTTATTATCCAAGCATTTTTGACATCTTTGCTGAGCCCTTTTGGCTGCAGACATGTAATTTCCAGTAACAAATGGATCTGATTGAGAAGATTTACCTCAATATGCATGTTTCATCAGATTGCATTTAAGGATTCCCATAGTTCCAATAATTTAAGGGTTCAATAGAACTTTATAGAGGAATTGCACAGGAGAGACTATCTTCTGGCTGTTCATTACATTTCTATTCCTATTCCATCTGTCTGACATTAGTTTTGACAATGCAGGTTAAAGGACTTCTGAAAGATAAGAAGGTAGAAACACTAGTCGATCCCGACCTGGAGGGTCAATATGTTGAGGACGAGGTGGAGCAACTGATCCAAGTGGCCTTACTCTGCACACAAGGCTCTCCAATGGAACGTCCCAAGATGTCGGAGGTCGTTAGAATGCTTGAAGGTGACGGCTTGGCCGAAAGATGGGAGGAGTGGCAGAAGGAGGAGATGTTTCGTCAAGATTTCAACAATGTTGCCCACACTAATAGTGGTTGGATTGTCGACTCTGCTTCCCACATCCTTCCAGATGAATTGTCGGGTCCCAGATAATCCTTTTGTGGTTTCCTTCCTAGCGTAAGTATAGTATTCTCTTGGAGACCCTTTTTTTGGATGTGGAACTGGGATTGATCACATTTGTGCATATGATTTTTCTTCTTTTACTTCCTTTCTCTTTTCTCTTTTTTGTTATAATAGTTCTGTAATTTTGGCTTTACCTTACATGTGAACAGACAATGTCGTGAGTTTTCTAGGTTATGGGATTGTGAAAAATAGGTGCTAGCAAGAGGCCAAGAGAACACCATATGTGATATTATGTATCCAAACTAATGACGATTGCACACCAAGAATCACAATTGTATTATCTCTATTCCAACCTTTCTTTCTTCTCTGTCTCTGAAAGCATTGCAATTCGGTTGCAATAGTCAACCCTCTAAAAGCTTGTTTTGACAGTTCCATACTCTAGAAAATTTATCATGTCTGAATTTGGTTAATCCATTGCTAAGAAGATGAAGTAATAAAACAATTTAGTTAAACATGAACAAAATAAAGTCATAAAACAGGAAGTTCCGATAGGATTAAGCATGATTACGTTCAGAAGTGGTTGGATAAGGTTTTGATCAATGCAAATTGTTTTTTTTTTTTTTTTTAAAAAAAAAGAGGTTTAGTTTTCTGATTTCTGGGCGAATCTAGCTTTTCTTATCTTTTTTTTTTGTTTTTCTTTTTTAACTCACTTGTACTCATATATGAACCAAGTGTCGAACTTAGGATCAAAAAATCTGGTGGCCGCTTCCAATAAAGCACTTGCCAACTAGCTTTTCTCATCTGTGAGTGAAGAACAACGACAAAAACTTTTTCATTTCTATGAAAGTTTCCAATGTCTTATCGTCTAGTTCCTGTTACTCAAATCAGAACAAACTTTAAGGACGCAATTAAAGAGTTTCCTCGAGTCGTAGAAGTTGAGAGAAACTTTAGAGGACAAAAGTTCATGCCTTAAGAGTCTTGAAGTTTGAGGGAAACTTTTAGAGACAAAGGTAAAAGAATCCAACGGCTCAAACTGGAGATTAGAACTCAGGATTCTTCTTCAATACCACCATCCATTGAAGAAATCAAAGATTTTTTAATTTTTTAATTTTTAATTTTTTTAATTTTTTTTATGGCAGAGATGATGCCTGTAAGCTAAACTATGTGATGTCAAGGGTTTTTTCTTGCGATGTCCCGGGAGGAGGCTGATGTGACGTGGGAGTCCATGTTAGCATGCAGTTTGTTGAATGAAGAACGCAGTGTAAGCAGCTTCGTGTCTCAGTCTTTTCGTTTTGTGCATTTTTTGAGCGAACTCATGCTGCTTGAAAACTAGCATTCTGTCAGAGTAGTACGTTTTATCTTTCTCTCATTTTCTGCCCTTTCATTTTCCTTTCTTCCTCCATTTCCAGAAAGCTTGCAGCAAGCTTGAAACAGTTCATGAACTACAATCCCAATTCCTACACTTGAAAGGCAAAACCTCACATGAAACACTCTCTCAAAACCACGTTCATATCCCACCTTATAGTTTTTGGTTATACATGTTATGCAACTATTTTAGGGTAAAATAATTGTTGCAAGATAATGCCACGTAGCTTAAAAATTCAGCCAGGTGGTAGTTATTGGAGGGAGGAGCTGACGTGGAGGCCATAATAGTTTTACCAAATGGAGATTATCCATTCCGTAATTTCCGCTATATGTTATTGATCCATTTTAGCAGCTCTAACTAATAATGCCAGCCTGGACTGGGAGCAGTAGGTCATTTATAAATAACGGGAATTGGGAATGTAAGGGCATTGAGAATTAAACATGTATTCAGTTGTACCTTCGGCTTTGACCAAGTAGTAAAATCTCTTTTCCGACTTTCACTCTTTCCTGACTTTCACTCTCTTTTCTATCCATTTGATTGCTCAACTTTCATCATTGGTAATCAAAGGAAGAAACAAAGTGTCATTGACTGGAAGACTTCCCCCTCCCGGCTCCAACCACTAGGTCTGTGTCGCAGGCTCGCAACAATGTGGTATCGGCGCCATCTGATCTACTACGGGCAAACGATCGTTGGGAACGTTTTGAGGCTGAGATGAAAAAACGAGATGCTGAGAGAGATGTCGATTACAATCGGAGATTTGGCGAGCTGTTTGATGTCGTTCAACAACTATCTGTCCAGCAAAATATTCCTGGCACTTCTAGCAAAAACCACTACCGGGAAGAGGAAACCGATTCTGGCAATATGCGACACTTTGAGACTAGGTAATAATTCAGGATGGCGATATCAGAGGCAACGAACTAATTTTCCTAGATATTCTGGCCAAGAGGATCCTTCCGATTGGATTTCCCAAGCAGAATAGTTTTTTGATTTTCATGATGTTCTAGATTCAGAAAAGGTACGGTGTGCTTTGTGGAACCTAGAACAAGATGCACAAATCTGGTTCCAACTTTTGAAATGGGAATTCCGAGGTCAAGATTTTTCATGGGAGCTATTAGTCAAAGAAATCACCGATCGATTTGGTCTTACCGATTTCTAGAGTCATTTTGGAGCAATGATTCAGTTACGTCAAATTGGATCGGTAGATGACTATTACAAGCAATTTTCTCGATTACTCCTCTGAGCTGGTGATTTATCACAAGAATAACAAATTACCTGTTTTGTTGCCGGACTTAAGGAGGCTATTCGTATTGATGTCTAAGCTTGTCATCCATCCTTAGTTTCCATCGCAATTGGTTTAGCAAAGTTGTATGAGATCTGCCATAAGCCCCTTAAAGCACTTCCAACTGCTAGGACCTTTGAACCGCCTAGCTTTACAACTAACAAGAATCACTTACCTGTTAAACGTCTAACTCCAGCGAAAATGGCAAATCGGAAAGCGCATGGCCTTTGTTTCTACTGTAATGACTAGTTTCGACTGGGTCATAAATGCAAACAATTGTTTGTTCTAGAAGGCATGTGGTTCTCTGAGCATGATGAAGAAGAAGTATTAGACATTCACCACTCAATTGGTTGTTCATCAGATGTTATAGGACCTAAAGAGAAAGTTGAAATTTCACTCAATGCCATTTATGGCACAGAGACACCTCGCACAATGAGAATAATGGGAGAGATCGAAAACCAAAAAACTCTAGTAAATATTTTGATAGATTCTGGAAGCTCTCATAGTTTTGTGGGTTCCCGCATGGCTAAAAAACTCAGCCTCACTCCAGACAAGAAAACGGAGATGAAGGTAATGGTGGCTAATGGTTAAAGTTTGACAAGTACCAGTCAATGCAGTAACGTTCGAGTTTTTCCCCAAGGGGTCTCGTTCCATCTTCATTTCTTTCTTTTACCCTTACAAGGTCTTGACATTGTGTTAGGAGTGCAGTGGCTTCGTACTCTTGGCCTTTGTGCTTTGGGACTTCGAGAAGCTTAGAATGGATTTTTTTATCAAAGGGCATTGGGTGACGTTACATGGTGGGACCACACCATCAAATCACCTTATTGGAGATGTGCAATTAAAGAAGAATTTATTGCAAACCAGACATGCCGTGCTTTTGCAAATAGAATGGCTATCCGAGAAAGTGGAATCTGACACCTTGCTTGACCCCGCCTTGTGTTGCATGTTGAAACAATTCTCTGATGTATTTTAAGAACCTAGTGGCTTACCTCCGGCTTGGTCCCATGATCACCGTATTTTCATTACAAAGCCTGACAAACCAGTGTATGTTCGGCCCTACAAGTATCCATACTATTAAAAAGCCGAGATCGAAAAAGCTGTATAGGAATTACTCATGTAGGCCTTATTCATCACAGTTTCAGTCCGTTTTCTTCTCCGGTGTTGTTAGTGAAAAAAAAAAGATGGATCATGGAGGCTCTGCATCAATTACAGAGAGTTGAATAAATGGACTATACGAGATAGTTTTCGATGCCTATTGTTGACAAGCTCTTAGATGAGCTTTACGGTGCTACTATTTTTTCTAAACTGGATCTACGGGCCGAGTATCATCAGATCTGTATTCATCCTCCAAACATTCCTAAAACTGCCTTCCGCACACAGCATGGGCATTTTGAATTTCTTGTTATGCCTTTCGGCCTCTCAAATGCTCCTTCAACTTTTCAGGCCTTGATGAACGAGGTATTCTCTCATTTTTTAAACAAGTTTGTGGTCATTTTTTTTAATGACATATTGGTTTACAGTCACTCTATGGAAGACCACAATCATCATTTGGAATTAGTGCTATTAGTTTTAAGGCAGCATCATCTCTTTGTCAAACCTGTTAAGTGTGAATTCAGAAAATCGGAAATAAAATTTCTTGGACATGTTGTTAGTAAGGACAACATTGCAGTGGACAGAGAAAAAATTCAGGCCATCTCGTCTTGGACAATTCTAAAGTCAGTAAAGGAGTTGCGTGGATTTCCCGGCCTTTATGGTTACTACCGAAAATTTATTGTTGGATATGGAAATATTGCGCAGCCTCTCATTGCCTTGCTCAAGAAAGATAATTTTTGTTGGCATGATGTTGCTCAACAGGCTTTTGATGCTCTTAAAATCGCTTTGTCCCAAGCACTGGTGCTTAGTCCACCGGATTTTCAGCTCCTTTTACTATCATGTGTGATGCCTCTGGTTCTGGAATTGGGGCTATTTTAATGCAAAATAAACGGCCAATTGCTTTTTTCAGTCGAGCAATCCATGGTAAGCATCTCCAACTCTCCACTTACGAGAAAGAATTGATGGGTTTAGCTCTCTTTATGCAGCATTGGAGACATTATTTGCTTGGTTGTCGGTTTAGTGTGCTCACTAATCAACGAAGCCTTCTCTATCTTTGTAAGCAGTGACTTACAACCCCAATGCAACATCATTGGCTTGCAAAACTTATGGGGTTTGATTTTTTAGTGGAGTATACTCTAGGGAAAAACAATAACGTTGCCCATGCCTTATCCCATTAGCCACAAAAAGAAAGCAATGTCAAAAATAACTCCAAGGATAAGAAAGTTGACAATTCCAATACGGCATCTACTTCAGCCATTTTGGAATTAAAAAGCCATGATGAAGTATTGGTGTTGGCCAGAGATAATAAAACAATTGATGTCTTAGAATTCCAAGACAATGATGATGTTTTGACATTGGATGAAGTTAACAATGCCTTGGAATCTAGTGAGAATATCCAACGGAAACATGCCAACTTCTTTAAGAATTCTACATCGAAAGAATTGGCTGAACCGTCCACAGCTTCCGCCAACATTTTAGCTCTCTCCTCCTCAGTTCCACACTGGGTTGAGATCGTCAGAGATGAAGTTAAGCAGAATCTAGTTCTCGTTGATATGGTAAAGCAAATTCAAATGGGATCTCGAGGTCCTCAATGGCAATTCCGAGAAGGTCTCATTTTCTTTAAAGGTAAAATTTTCTTAAGTAAGAATTCTACACTTCTATCTACAATTGTCTCAGAGTTCCATAATGCCTTCCATGAAGGAGTCCATAAAACATTACACCGTTTACGAGCCTTTTTTTTTTGGGAAAAAAATGCAACAATCAGTTGTGGAAGTTGTTCAGAGTTGTGAAATTTGTCAACGAAACAAAATAGAAGGCTTAGCCTCTCCAGGCCTTTTACAACCGCTTCCAATTCCACAACAGATATAGGAAGATGTCTCCCTTGACTTTATCGAAGGCCTTCCCTCCTCGAGCGGTAAGAACTCCATTTTGGTCATTGTTGATCAGCTATCAAAATTCTATCATTTAGTAGCATTGAAGCATCCGTTTTCTGCTCCCACGGTTGCTCAAGCTTCTTTTAATTCTATCTTTAAAATCTATGGATTTCCTAAGTCCATTATGAGTGACCGAGACAAAATTTTTACCGAAGCTTATTAGAAGGAATTGTTTAAGCAACAAGGCACCCGATTTAATTTTTCATCGGCTTACCACCCTCAGACGGATAGGTAGATCGAGGTGGTTAATAGAACCATCGAAATGTATCTTCGATGCTTCGTTGGCGAGAAACCAAATTCTTGGCTTAAGTGGCTTTTGTGGGCAGAGTTTAGTTATAATACCAGCTTCCAAACAACGATTAAGATGACTCCGTATGAAGTGGTGTTCGGGAAGAAACCACACACTCTTCTCTCTTATGTTCCTGGCACAACTTGTTATGAGGTTGTGGATTCTGACATGCGGTCCAGAGATCAACTCCTTAAATAGCTTCACATGCATTTAGCTCGTGCCCAAGAACGGATGAGAAAACAGTATGACAAGAAGCATAAAGAGGTTGAATTTCAAAAAGGCAATAAGGTTTTTGTAAGACTTTAGTCATCTCGTCAGCACTCTATCACAAAGCATTCTCATCCGAAGCTTGGCCCAAAGTTTTTTGGACTGTTCATTAGTTTATAGTGCATAGGGAAGGTAGCTTATAGGCTTGACCTCCCTACCACCTCTAAAATTCATCCCATTTTCCATGTTTCCGCACTTAAACGCAGAGTGGGACCTTCAGATATGGTGCAACACAAGATTCCTACCAACTATTACAATGAGGACCCTTTGATTTTTCCTCAAGCCTTCCTTGATTCTCAATGACATAATGGCACTTGCCAACACCTTACTCACTGGGCTGGATACTCCCTTGCAGATGCTACTTGGGTAGATGTCTCAGACCTTCTTGAACATTTTCCGCACTTTAAGGACAAGGTTCTTGCAAGGGTGGGTGATATGTTGCAAGATAATGCCACGTAGCTTAACAATTCAGCCAGGTGGTAGTTATTTAAGGGAGAGCTGACGTGAAGGCCATAACAGTTTTACCTGATGGAGATTATCCATTCCGTAATTTCGCTATCTATTATTAATCCGTTTTAGCAACTCTAACTAATAATGCCAACCTGGACTGGGAGCAGTAGGTCATCTATAAATAATGAGAATTGGGAATGTAAGGGCATTAAGAATTAAACCTATATTCAGTTGTACCTTCGGCTTTGACCAAGTAGTAAAATCTCTTTTCCGACTTTCACTCTTTCTCGACTTTCACTCTCTTTTCTATCCATTTGATTGCTCAACTTTCATCATTGGTAATCAAAGGAAGAAAAGTAGTGTCATTGACTAGGAAGACTTCCCTCTCACGGCTCTAACCACTAGATCCATGTCGCAAACTCGCAATAATAACACATTTATCTCCAGTTATTTTTTAACATATTCATTTTTTTTAATCACCCACCCCCCCCCCCCCACATTGGTAATCAAAGGAAGAAAAGTAGTGTCATTGACTAGGAAGACTTCCTTCTCACGGCTCTAACCACTAGATCCATGTCGCAGACTCGCAACAATAACACATTTATCTCCAGTTATTTTTTAACATATTCATTTTTTTTAAACACCCCCCACACATGCACACACATGTTATCAAACCTAATCTATTTCTTTTTTTCCAATCGCTTTTCCCGTTCCTAGTACGATGGGGTCATAATTGACTTTGTTGGATTCTGTCTTGTACCTAAAGTTAGGCAAAGTCAATGTTTTACATTAGAGAAAATCATTATGTTATCTATCAATATTTTGTTCAAGCTATTAGCAAATGTAGCTTCAAACGAAGCTTTTTCCAATGATTTAACACCAATCATGGAAGAACAAAATTGGTTTCCATAGAACCTATACTACAAGATTCATACCTGACTTCAAGTCCATATTACCCTTTATGCTCTTCTTCTTCACTGGCTAGATAAGAAAGTCAAAGTGGTAGTGAAATCCATGAGTAAACAAAGATGGTGGTCATGCATTGTGTTCTGCATTCTCTAAGAACAATGATGAATAGTGGTGAACAGTGTATCTCGTGTATGTTTTGTGCATTAAGGTGACTGTGTCATGTTGAGGAGCAAAAGGACGAAAGTGCCCTTGATGGGCATTTTCACATTACTTTGTCTTGTTGCATCATAGACCCGCTATTATCATAAAATTTCATCTTTAAGCAAACTTTAGTGTACTTATTAAGAGCTATAGGGTGATCTAGCCAATCACTTATGTGTTCATTTAAGTAGGTCAACTCATTACAAACCTATAAGATAAACAATGACACATATTAGCTAGCATCATAATTGTAACAAGGACAATATTGGTCTAATTCTAACAGACTAACATGGTTTACATCAATACATCCTTATAAGACAAATAGTTTACTCATTGATATAAACTCACATTATGTGCACTCACAAAGTAAGCTAACATAAACACCTCACCTATGAATTACCAATGCAGTGTTTAACTTGGATAGTTCCATCTCTCTCTAGTTTATTGAAGTAACTTCTATTGGGCTTCCACGTGCCATAATTAATCATATTGCGTGGACTGTAAATTATATTAAAAGCTTGTCAAAAAGTCTTAATGCATGCATGTTCTAAAAAAAAAAAAACCATGACGAAGAAGGGGGTGGAGGTCAAGAGGGCATCAATGCCGCAAAAGAATGTCTAAATCAGATAGTTCACTACAATTTTCCCTTTTTCTTTTATTTCTTATTTTTTTTGTAGACAACTTGAAAGTAAGACCAACTTAGACCTCAAACCAACAATTTCCGACTTAGAATAGAAAGTTGTAGCTTGTAAATATAGGTTAAATAGGCCCAACGGGACATCAATTTTGAGGAATCGATTTTTCTAAGCAAATGCTACAAGTTAGGAATCCTTAATATGAAACTATTAAAGAGTAAAATTCAATCAAGAATATAAATATCATTTAATTCTTTTATTACATTATCGCTTCTTTTTATTGGGTAATCCTTTCTTGCCTTGTATTTAGGTATTGGGCCCTCTTTCTATCTTCCCTCCACCTTCTTTCTTTGTATGACTTTCTGAACTAGGAAGAGTAGGATGAAGCAAATGAAACCAAGAAACAAGATAGTGGGAAATGTAGTTAAGCAAGAAAGAGAGATTATAGTTATGTATTGAAAAATTACAATGAGTTGCAAAAAGCATAAAAATAAAAATGTTATTTTGCATGTATTTATAGCTATATAAGCAATAAATCCTTTGCATATTCTAATTAATCATTTTCACGTTGTAATTAATCCTTTGCACGCCTATGAAGACTTTGTTTCTTCTTTTTAAGTTTCCAAAGCGTAGTTGGCTTCCTTCAACATGATTGGGTGCTTGTGAGGTTGGTATTAATTTAGTTGACTCAGTCAACAAGCCATCTTCAATGTGAGAAGACATTTATGTGATTGATATTACCATGGTTGGCTCAATCATCAATGTTGAACAACCATTTTCCAACCTCTTGTTAGATGCCGTGTCTTTTTCTTTCTTAAGGTTAGCATGTGCTTTTCCCTTTTCACTAACACTCTCTCACAAACTTAGGATTACAAGACCAAGTTTGACTTGTAAAGTGAGAAAGTTATAAGTCAACAATGTCTTTGTGAAGAAATCAACCAATTGTTTGTGAGAAGGTACGTGTATTGTTATAAGA
This sequence comes from Casuarina cunninghamiana, assembly GCA_028551485.1. Taxonomy (NCBI): domain Eukaryota; kingdom Viridiplantae; phylum Streptophyta; class Magnoliopsida; order Fagales; family Casuarinaceae; genus Casuarina; species Casuarina cunninghamiana. The sequence goes on from CM052371.1 coordinate 12,735,922, forward strand.
GTTCCTAATGCCACTTTTTCTCTAACAAAATGGAAATCTACTTCTATATATTTTGAACTCCATGCAATGTTGACTTGGTTGTGAGTTGTAATGCATAAAGATTATCGCTAAAAAACATAGTTGGTTGACAGTATGTAACATTAAGGTCTCAAAAGATAAGATAAATCCAATTTGCCTATACTATTGCTGATGTTAAAGCTCGATATTCAACCTTAGCAAAAGATATAGAAACTATGAGTTGTCATTTTGCACTCCCTAAGATACAATTTGCACTAAGAAAGAAACAAAATCCAATATTTGATCTTCTTGTAAGTGGACATCTTGCCCAATTTGCATCACTAAAGCCATACAAGTTAAGAGAACTATTTGCATGAATTTTTAAACCCAAATTAATCGTTCCATGTAGGTATGGTAGCATTCTCTTCTAATTCTAAAAATCTTGTAAAGTAGGTTACTACAAGGATTGACACAATTTGTTCACTACATATTGAAGATCAGGTCTTCTGAGTGTTTAAGTTTTATAAAGAACCCATTATGCTTTTAAAATAATCTAGTTTACTATAGCTATCATCTCCATCGTTAGACTTCAAAAGTTTCAGTGCCATTAGAGTAACACTCGACTTGCAAGCTATCATCTCTGTAATACATGGGGCTTATTTAGTACCATACAAAATTGATTGAAGTTTGCAAACATGCTAAGGTTTGGATTTGTTAATGAATCCTAGAGGTTGTGTCATATACACTAGTTCTGATATGAATCCATGTAAAAGTGCATTATTGATATCATATTATTGTAAATCTCATCCTTGTACTACAGTAATTTTCAATACTAATTGTATTGTTGTTTGCCTCACAATTGGACCAAATGTTTCCAAAAAATCGACCCTTGATTGCAACTAATCGCACTTTGAGTTTATCCACAAAACCATCACGGGTTATTTTGGCTTTGAATATCTACTTGCATCCCACAATGTTCATTGAAGGATCTTTAAGGACAAGAATCCATGTTTGGTTTTAAATTAAGGCAACCATTTCTTCTTCCATTACACATTTCCAACCTAAGTTAGTCAAGGCTTCTTTTATTAAGATGGAACTTGCAAAACTGCAATACAAGTAGTAAGTGCATATTTGAGGTTTGGTTTTCAAATGCTAGATTGACTTCTTGTGACCATTGGATGCCTTTTATTGGATTTCATTTTGGACTGAAGTAAGTGGAACATCAACCATTCTTCTCCCCGAGTTGAGTTGTATTTTATTTTACAATGATTATTCAGAGAAAAGTTGACTCTTTATTAAGTGGTCTTGTGACTCGGGCAAATGAATTGATTGTTCATTAAAGATGTTTCTAGTATTCTCTATACTTAGTTGCATTTGATTTATGGTTTCATGTGATTATGATGGGCTGTCTACTTGGACTCCTTGCTTTGAAGTTAATGACTCAATTTCATACCTTGAAGGCTTATTAATGGTGAGGTTTTGATGACTTACTGAGGATCCATGTGCTACAATTGACTATGATGTTGCATTGATCAAACCAAGAGAGAATTGTGAGGCATTATTTGATAGAGAGAAGTGGCAACCTCATTATTTGATGGACACATGATTGCTACTAGTTGGTGTTAGGTGACTAACTCCTATGCATGCAGAGAGTTTTGAGTTCCAATGTTGAAGTGGTTTTAATTGATTCTAGCTCTTGGAATGCATAGCAATCTTCATTGAATACCTCATGTTGTGAAATGAAGATCATTTGTGATGGAAAATGCAAACATATATAGCCTTTGTGCTTTGCACTGTAGCTTAGAAAAATATACGACAATCAACATGGTACCAACTTGTCTTTTAATGTGTCTCTAAGACATGGAAAACATACACTTCCAAAAGTCTACAAGAATGAATATTCAAGCAGCCTTTCATAAAGTTTCTCACATGGTGATTGTTTTTCTAAATCTAGAAAAGGCAAATGATTGATAAGAAAAGTAGTTGTATTAAAAGTTTCAACCCAATACTTACTAGGCACACTAGCTTGCACTAGCTTGCACTAGCATTGCTCTACCAAGTTTCACGATATGCCTATGCTTTCTTTCTACTAGGCCATTTTGCTAAGGAGTGTTAGGACAGTAAAACTGATGGATTATTCCATTATCTTTCAAATACATTGTTAGCATGTTACTTGAATACTCTCCTCCATGATCAGTATATAGCATTTTTATTTGCCTTCCAAGTTGCTTTTGAACCATTGTTCTGAAATGAATAAATGTTTGGCATAGATTTGACCTATTTTTGAGTGGATAAAACCAAGTAAATCTTGTATATTCATCATTGAAAGTTACATAATATTTAAAACCCTAAAATGAGCTAATTAATGTTGCTCCCTTTAAATCACTATGTATTCTTTTCAAAGGAGTAGAACACTTAGTAAAGGATTAAGGAAAAAGGACATTTTTTACTTTTGCTCAATAGACAACTTATACAAAATAAATTATTAGGTATTTTTCCTTTCATTGGAATTAACTATCACCCAACCAAAAGCTTCAAAACACCTAGTCTAAGATGGCCTAGTCTCATACACCATGTTTGCCCATTTGTTTATTGATGCCACATGGAAAAGAAGGCTTGGTTATTGTTTTCGGGCATCACATAAAGATTTCCTCTCTTAATGCCTTTTAGGAGCATTTTTTAGATTTGCACATCCTTAACAATACAACAATTATTGTTAAATTTTATAATGCAAGGTAATTCATTAATTAGATGTGAAATAAAAAGCAAGTTCTAAGTAATGTTTGGTGCAACCAGAACATTCTTTACATGCAAAAGTCCATTTTGCAATGTGTTAGGCCCAAAGTCACCTAAGAAAAGGGGTTGAATTAGGTGTGTCCGAATTTTTCTTCAAATTTATTGTGTGCTAAACAAATAAAGATGCAACAATATCAAACAAATCAAACAACACAATTTTTAGAGTGAATCAAGCTTCTCAACAGTCCTACTCCACCTCTTTTAGTAAATCACTAAAGGGTACCTTTTATAATCATGATTAAAAATATAGGGTAATCCTATGATTATAATCTAACCTTACACAATCTAGTATTTCAAACACAATTGCAACAATTTATTTAAGAATCAAAGCATATACGATGAAACACAAGATTAAAGTAAACGGCTAAGAACCCCCAATTGCTTAAGGTTAATACAAGCAGTAATAAAGTATATTCTAAATAGCATTATTGCTTGTAAAATAAATGAAAACTCCTTACAAAATGTAGACCTCTTGATTTGATTGCAAGAAAGCTTTAGATTTCACATTTGATTCAGATGATCCTTCTTCAAGGTTGGCTTCTCTACTTATAGAACTCTAGCCCTCCAATGGTAAACTTTGCAATCAATATTGTTACCATTTGCTCACGGATCATAGCAGAAATTCCTTCAAGAATCAAGGCGCCATTCATGGAAGATTTTAGGGATTTGATTTTGGGAAAAGGAAGATGGGATTTGATTTCGTGATTACATCCAGGTCGTTCCTTTTCCGTTTTCTCCTTAAGCAGCACGACGCCATTCTAGATTCTTTAAAGGCGCAAGTTGAAAGAGATAGGTCATGAGTACTCAGATCTTCTCTTTGTGAAGTCGGATCCGGGTTGTCTCTCACTTAGATACCCATAGTTCTATAGGTGCTTGGGCTGGGTCGTGCAATACCTTTAAGTGAACTAGTATTCGAGCTTGTTATGGGCTCTGTTTCACTAGGTCTGGACTTTCAGGCCTATTTATTTCTTTATTCCTTATTGGTGTCACTTGCCCATAAAAAGTTCCATAATCAATGTTTGGCCAAGAATACTTTAAATAAAATACAATTGTAGTTTCTATCGTCAAAAACATTATATTTATCACAATGTTGTATGTCTAGTATGTGTTATGGGAATTTCATCCTTATTTCCTACACAGATGTTATTTATGACTAAATATGGAGTAGAGTTATGAAGTTTACCTTCATTATTAATTGTATGAGCATTAAGACTCGAATCAGCCACCATTCCTCATCTATAAGGTTAGTAATTTGCTAGCGTTGCAAGGGCTTCTAGAATTTCTTCAGTTTAAAAGCTATGGTCAAACCTTTTAGATCATTGAAGTGTACTACACCTTCTTTCTCACATATTTGAAAAATTAAGTTGCCACTATTGTTCCAACGTTGTAATTAACTCCTGAGCCATGCCTGTTGTTATTGAATCCTTGATTTCTTTGGGTTGAGGGTGCAAAGCCCTTGCCTTAGGAGTTAAAAAGAAAGAGATGAGTCATGGCCATAGCCAAAATGTCTTCCCTTATGCTAGAAGTGTTGAGCATCATAGGTAAAGACTTCACTTAGAGTTAGTGTGTTTTTTTGGATTCTAGCTTTAAAAGCCTAAGGTTAAGACACCACATTAGTATGAGGGGAAATTGGTGGCTGAAACATTGTTGTTCTAAAACTTTCATATTCATGTGAGAGTCTTTCTAGGAGTTGAAAATTTTTCTCTATGTCCATCATTTGTTGCCGAATAAAGCTCAATTGGATGAAAAGGCTTTTAAACTTGGCCAAATAGGTACAAAATGGCTTTGTTTCTTTTTTGAGATGGTGAATATGTGACAACAAATCATACTCCTTAGCATTGATTTTTTGGGCATATTGGCTTGCTAATTCCTCCCATATTTAAGTTGAGGTTTGAAGTTCAAAGAAATATCCTAGGGCCTCTTTCAAAAGGGTTTAATGACCTATGATTTCACCAAATTGTTGATTTGCTTCCAAGCCTATAGGTCTAGGTTTGGCTATTTTACTTCTTCATCTTCATATTCATTGTTAATATAAGTAGCAAAGGAGTCTTGGTTTCTCCAATTAGAGCCTTCACTTAGGTGACCCAAGGAGGTAATTTCCTTCACATAGCTTGATTGAGACAAAGTTTGCAACATTTACAGTGGATGGAAATGTGTAAGGTGCTTGGTTGGCTATGGTAAAGCAATAAATAAAAATGGTTGAAGCTAATTAGAATTGGGAAGGACAGTGGTTGTATGACCTGCAAGCTCTTTGATACCAAAATGAAACCTAGGAAATAAGGTAGCAAGAAATGTGATCAAGCAAGAAAAAGATAGCAAAATTTTTTATTGAAGAATTATAATGAGTTACGGAAAGCATGAAAATACAAATGCTATTTTACATGTATTTATAGCTATACAAGAAATTAATCCTTTGCATGCCTATGAATACTTTGTTTCTTCTTCTTAAGTTCCCAAAGCTATAGGTGGCTTCCTTCAATGTGAGTGGACATTTATTGCTTAGCCAACTAATTTAGTGGTGAGCTAGTAGGAATTTCAACCATGAGATCTAAAGTTTAACACCCTGTGTATATGAGTTAAGTGCATGCGTTATACTATTAAAAAGAAAAAGAAAATAAAAAAATGAGTGGACACTTGTACGGCTGGTATTAATTTAGTTGACTCAATCAACAAGCTGTCTTGAATGTGAGAAGATATTTGTGTGGTTGATATTAACTTAGTTGACTCAATCATTAATGTTGAATGACCATTTTCTAACCTCTTGTTAGATGATGTGTCTTTTTCTTTCTCAAGGTTAGCATATGCTTTCCCTTTTTCACTAACAACCTCCATCTTTGTACTCATTCAAGTTATGTTGATTGTTAAAGTCATGTGCTTCATAAGCCTTATAAAATAGTAAGACACCTACATGTTAGAACTAGTGGAACATAAGCATTCAAGTCTAGGGATGAGTTCTGTGTTATTGTAGTGGCAAGATGAGAGGAAAGTGGTTGAGAATGAGAGGAGAAGAAGTTAGCAATGTTGTTTAGCTTGTAATAGGATAATTGTAACAATTATAGCACTCTTTGAGGGAACGTAACCTCCATAGGGATTCAAATTCTACAATAGCTACCTATCTCTTTACTCGAAGCCTTACTTATCCAACTAGACTCAACAATACATGATTATGGGTGGTTATTACTACACACATAGCACATAACTATACTAAGTAACAACCAAAACTGCTTATCTCCACTATTTTTTATCTGTTGGGTCTCTTATTCGACACTTGTTTGGTTGTCACTGCAAGAGATTGCCCATGTAGATGCTCTAGTGCTCGGCCAAGTTAGCCAACAGGATTCGTGACAAACCTCCCCCATTAAATTGGCGCATTCCTAAATTGTTTTTACCTTATCTTCATCTACGCCTATTCCATTTTTGACATGGTGTGGCTTAAAAATTTCATCTTCACTTTGCAAATTCGCACTTACTTTCTTTGAGATACAATTGATGAGTTTGAAAGATGGAGAAAACCATTTGAACGTATTTTGCTTTGTCTTCCATGCTTTGGCAATAAATTAAAGTATCATTAAAGAACACTAAAATGAACTTGTAAAGATAAGGTTAACATGCCATGCTCATCAAAGCTTAGAAAGTAAAGGGAGTATTATTGAGTTTGAATGACATTATAAGGAATTGATTGTATTCTTGATAAGTTGCAGCATTACAAGGAATTGACAATGTTCTTAATGAGTTCAAAAGGTTGTTTTGGATGGTGCAAGAGTATAGTGATAAAGGTAACAAAATAGAAACAGATAATAAACTTGTTCTAATAACATTATAGAACTCAAGTTTTTCATGAAGATGGTGCAAGAGTATATTGATCTTGAGAGTGAAAATATACATGGATACAAGATACAAAAAGAAGGATACAATTCAAATGATATACTAAAAATAATGATCCTAATCTATGTATTGTTGGACAAAGATATTAACAAAGATTATACAAATAATGAACTAATGGGTATCGTGTGATTCAAATGATATAGTAAAAATAATGACGCTAATCTATGTATTGTTAGACAAAGACATTAACAAAGACTATACGAATAATGAACTAATGGGTATCAAGTGGTACATAGTTGTAGCCTAAAGACATTAACTATACGAGTAAAGAACTAATGGGTACTGGGTGATACACAGTTTTAGTCTGAATATTTGATACATGACATCATTTTCTTAACACAAAATGTATTTGTCCTTATACTAAATCAAGCAACAAAAAATCATCTTGATATAGATTTGGCTTCTTTTCCTATAACTCTCCTTATAAATGGAAACACAATGGTAATGACAAGCTTTAGATCATGTTACGTACGCAACAACATTTTTGACAGCACACGACAAATAAAAAGTAAAATTCTTTATTTACTCTCAAATTTTAGTGCAATAGTTTTCTTTTGTAAACCCATGACTCAATGTAGTAGTTGTCACCTGTTTCAACACTTCCAACTGAAATCATTAAGTTTCAAGGCATCCATAATTTTTTCTAAAATATTTCTGTACATGGATTTCAATATCAACCTATTTCAACGTTTTTTTTCTAACATGAATTAGCTTGAATTGTCGATCAACTACTAGTTGAATGGCAAGTTAATAGGGCCTAGAACCTAAAAGAGAAGTAAGCTATGGACTGTTAGGATCACTCTCCATACGTGAAAAATTGATTATGCAATCAACAAATAGACAGGCTAATACTCTGAAGATGAAGGAACATGTGCACCTTATGAGGCTTATTGCAGTGAATGCATTGCAAGCACTACATGTACTTAACTACATTGCCCAAAATGCGTATGCATGTATGGCCATCAAACAAGTTGAGGAGTAAGCACCTAAGTCAGCATTTATGCCTTATAGGCATAAAGGAAGTTCCAACGCAACACTATCAGTTAAGAGAAGCCACCACACTTTTATATCATCAAATGAGGACCATCTACCGTAGGTCCCAACAATAGCACCAATCAGAAGGAGTTTCGTGAAGATAAGAGAGGAAGATTTGTGACTTTCGATCAAGCCAAATTTTCATGGTCAGGAGACCGACTTATGACTTGGGTATCTAAATGGAAATTACATAGGAAGCTTAGTGTAGGTTTTGTGTGCCTATAAAATGTGGAGAACTCAACCACCATTTATACACGGTGTTTTAGCAACTTTTGTATTAGAGTTCATAATAGTACAAAGTTTCTATATTAAATACTTGTTAAGTCTTATCTTTTTTTGAATCTCTTGGTTCCAAATTCAACATATGAACAAATGAGTTCAGTGTGTGTGTATTAAAAAAAAAAAGTCTTGAACTTGCTAAATATGTTTTAACATTTTTTTCCTTCATAATATCACGTGCTTGAGACACTATGAGTTGCAAGATGTTTTTTTCTTTGGCATACATATGTATATTTTTCAAATTGTTTACCTTCATGCAATTTCAAACATTTTTATGTACATTTTGTCACTATCAAGATATTGTTTACATCCATTGCATTTAACAATAGTAGTGAAAAACACAATGCTGCCCAAGCCAAAAAAATTCTATGAGTGTAATCCAATAGCTCCAACATGGGTAAATCGATATTTTCATATTTGCTCAAAACACCTAGAAATAAAATTTTCTTTGCCTTTATTTGGTAGACCAAATGAATGAATTCTGCTGCTGTCAAAGTGCAACTATTCTCATCTTCTCAAACACCTTCTTCACTAAGATCCTTATCAGCACTTCTCTTGACAAGCATATCGGTCAATGCAACCCAAAACATACATCGGAAACAAAAAGCTTTCTAGGGTGAAAAACCTTTAACCGTACTTTAACAATTTATTCTTCAAAAGCTTTCGAAAAGAAGTTGCATCAACTTAGAAGAAAATAATATTTTATGAAATTTGGCCAAATTCACAAAGCACCTATCCTTTTTTTTTTTTTTTTTTTGGATAACCCAAAACCAATACCAAACTTATTTGGTGATTTAAATTGGGAAGTATTGCCTTAGCCCAAAGCATACTTAAGTTAGTCAAAAATGTAGCCAAAGAGATTCAAACTTAGGATAGTTGCTAGCCAAGAATAAAACCATATTGCCTATATATATTAATCATTTTGCTAGAAGCACTAAAGCTTTTATTATTATTATTATTATTATTATTATTATTTATACTTTCCCTAAAGCTTTGAACAGTTAATATTCATTTCATTGTAATATTATCATCAACTTAAACCCTACAAGCCCAAGCTCATTATGGCCTATGCATTACTAAGGTCTAAGCCCAAACTCCATGGGTTGTAACAACCCACTAAACTTTCCAACTGTAGCTCACGATGGCCCACTTCATGGTGGCTCAACCCTTGCCCCACTTTTTGTAGCATGTGTGTTTATGTGGTAGGTACCCTCTGACATAGGTCATCCCTCTCGTTTGAATTCAGGTTGTAGGCTTGACTTTAATATCATTAATTATGGGCCTTAAAGGAAGATTGAGTGATTTATGGTTTGAATCCAAATTACCTAATAAGAATTTAAATTCTCGTTCACTTTCCTTATTCCTTTTTTTTAATACCTATTTTGAATAATAAAACAAAAAAAAACTAGAAATACTCTTTTCCAAATAATTTCTTCGAGACAAACCAACCTTCAAATGCTTATAGCATAATTATAATATTTCTTACGTCAATTACATTTTTTCCTTTTTATAGAGATCCAAATCAAGCTCTTAGAATTCTACCCAATAATGATAACTAAGATTATAATAAAGTCATAACCAATGTCAAAACTAAGACGACAAGATAACAAACTGCTACCCAATGATAAGAGTTAAGTGAACAATTTTCATAGACTAGGTTTTGCTAATTGTTGAACGGATCATATGGACTCCTCAAGTATTTTATATGAGCTTTATTATAATAAAATAACTAATAGTTAGATCCATAACATTATTATTATGGGCCTTGGAGGAATAATAAATAATTCCCCGATCTAAATCCAAATTAGCTAAAATATTCTTACTCGCTAAAAATTTGCCCTCTCATTCATTTTCTTTATTCTTTTGTTTATTTATTTTTTGAATAGTAAGAAAAGAAAATGAGAAATACAAATATTTTTTTCAAGAAAATCAACCTTAAAATAGTTTTTTTTTTTTATTTATGGAAATCAACTTCCAAATAATTGAAACATAATTATAATCCTTTTTTCTTAATTTTTATTACACCAATTCCCTTTATTTATAGAACTCTAAACCGAGGTCATAGAATTTTGTCCAGCAACTTTTAAAGAGTCCTATTCAACAACAATAACTAAGATAATAATCGAGATATATCTAACAATAAAAAATAAGCTGACAATAGAGTCATTCCTAACTATAAGAACCAAGTTAACAACTTTCATAAACTAAACCTTACTAATTTCATTATGCCATTAGGCATAGTATGTTGATAGGAATAGAGTTATATCCCTAAGTTTTTATGCTGTTAATATTATGAATAAACGTATATATTCTTAAAAAAAAAAATCTTACTAACAATGGAGTGAATGGAGTGCTTACATACTCTATATGAGCTTTATTATAATACAAATATATATATTTGAACTTTACCCCAAAGGGAGCCCTTCCAGAAATTCTCGATGGCCTAGGGCGAACAGAAATAACTAAATTTAGATTCATAACATTGTTATTACGGGCTTTAGAGGAAGATCAACTAATTCTATAGTTTGAATCGAGATACCCAAAATATTCTTACTCACTAAGAATTTAGACTTTTGTTCCTTCCCTTTATTCTTTTGTATACCTTTTTTGAATAGTAAGAATAAGAAAATAAATGACTTTTTTTTTTTAAAGGAAACCAACCTTCAAATAGTTTATGAGAGAAACTATTAATGGAAATAATGCAATTATTATACATTGTCATATTAGGTCTCCTAATTGTATTAGATTTTTTGATTGCATTAAAATTAGTTGTTTCCATGTATAGCATTTACCATATAAGTTAGGTGTAAGTCTGTTTATACAAATGTAGTCGCAAAGTCTTTGATGGGATCCAACTTCTAAAATGTATAGAACATAATTGACCAAGTTCTCACTCACGTTCTTTCCTTTTATGTATAAAGTTCTAAACCAAGCTCAAAGGATTTTACCCAACAACTTTTTCACACTTCTGTCCAACAACAATGACTAAGATAATAATAGTCTTACAAAAGACAAAAACTAAGATAACAATAAAGTCTTACCCAAGGAAAAGAAGCAAGTTAACAATTTTCATATACTAGGTCTTGCTAATGGTTGTGTAGCTTACATGGAATCACCGCATGCTCTACATGAGTTTTATTATAACATGATAACTACTTAGATTCATAACACATATCTTCTCAAATTAAACAGAATTCATCGGTCAAATATAGACAAATAAAATAAGGACATAAGGAACTCTGTAACGTGGGAGGTAAGATAAATCAAAAAAATTCACTTGCTTATGGAAATAACAACCATCTTTGTACTTCAAATATATAGATTAAAATTGAGTTAACTGAATAGATAGAAAAGTTTAATTTAATTTCCTCTAGTATCTATTAAGAAAGGCTTATGAGGCATTTATAAGCATTCAATATCTTGTCCAAACATATCTTATAAGACTTTATGTCAACATTTATAATATCACATTAATTTTTTATTTAATAAAAATAAAATTAGATGTCATAATCCTACCTTATAATAATAGAAAAGGAAAATATAAATAAGTTAGAACCGAGTCCGGCCCAAAGACCCAAAAAAAAAAAAAAAAAAAAAGGGATTCTGAAAAAGAAGATTTTCCTTTGAAAGAAAAAAGGAACCTAAAAGAGAAGCAAAAACCATTGTCTTTTTACAACTCTTAACTCCTCAATCCTGTCACTCTCCCTCACACTCCCCTCAAAACACCAATTCCATATTTCCAACTGCTTAATTCTACTGGAACTCGATAATCGAGGTTGCTAGACGATGATAACCACTCCGTTTTTGAAGGCGTCAACTGCGCCACCGCCGACTTTTAATCCCTTGCGACGCGTCGGACCTAGATTTCTCAGCCATGGCCGTCTTCCTTTTCGTGTGCAGTGTCGGCACCGCTCCCCTGCGCTTGCAACGCGAGCCGGTGCAACTAACGGGTAAAGCACAAGCTTTTCACTTTTTCCTTTCGTATCCGGTTCTTGTTTTTGGGCCGCTTATCGAGCCATATGTTAATTTGACTGCTTGGCACTGACGTATCGGACTGATGTGGTGATTGTTATGTTTCATTTTGTATTAGTTCTCGTGCTACATTTTGTATTTCTTAGTGAGGTTTTAGATATAGTTTTACTGATATGTGCGTATGGTGGTAACACAATGCCAGAGAAGGTAGAAGTGAAACCTTTCGCGAACGTTTCTTATTCAAGGAATCAAGAAACGTCTTCGGTCGGCGTTAATCCACTACCATCAGTACCACCTCCGTCATCATATGTGTAATGCTACTATGCACTTTATTTATTTGTTTATTTTTTTGGTTTTTAATATTCTATCTTTTTTTCCTCTCTGTCCATTTCTTATTTTGTGAAAATTTTGGTCCGGTTAAATATTGTTTGTTCGTTTGTATAAAAGGTCGTGTCTTTTTTATCTGATGATTCTGTTTCCAGGGGGTCTCCACTCTTTTGGATTGGAGTTGGCGTTGGGCTTTCAGCACTGTTTTCATGGGTGAGAACAAGAAGCCTTGCCCATTCTTAATTCGTTAGCAATTGATCAATGTGGTTTTGTTCTGCTGCAATTTTTAACAATTCGAATAAATTGACAGGTTGCTTCAAATTTGAAGGTGAGTGTTTCCCTCCCATAAGGTATGGAGGTGCTTCTTTCAGAAATTTTCTGGTAGGTCTAGTGCATCAAGCAATTAAATGTATCTTTTGCACAAAGCACGACATGTTGAGATGAGATTTGTTTTAGAAGGGCCGTTTCAGGAAATGGACGGCTGCCCTCTTTTAAAAATTATGTCATTTCAAGAAAGTGTCTAACTGAACGTTGGAACCACATCCACTGCGACTCTCATTTCCAATGATAAGAATGCTTCGGGCCATCATCTTAAATTTCAAAGTTCAATAAATAAAACAATAGAGAGAATGAAAATACTCATTGGGTGTGAAAGCATTTTTTTTTTTCCTTTCCCCCCTTAAGGGATGTCAGTATTTTCTTTGTTGCTTGTTTTTTAATTGATGTATAATCTCAAACTTGTTTGATGATGTGTTTTAAAGGCCCGGTGAAACAGCAGTGCCTGAAATGCGTGAAATTTCAGGAAAGTCTAGATTTAATCAAGGGTGGTGAGTTTTTTCATTTTTTCTCCTGATGGATAGTGCTAGGCAAGCTAGCATCCAGATGGGTTCTTTGATGGTTGGAAGATGGTGAGGGGCTTTGGCCTTTTAGGATTACATAACTCTGGGCTTAACTCATATTACATTGAATGCTATGTTCTGTTTGTAGACTCTAGGGATGATAGGACATTTTACAATAATTTTTTGAAACTGAACATGGATTAAAGTGGGCCAGATAGCACCAAAACTCCTTGAAATTGCATTTCAGATATCTCAAGTCGAAACCAATGAAAATATTTTTAGGAGCCATGTTTGTGGAGACCATTGTTTCTCAATTTATATCCTAGGTTTTAAGCATGTTTTTATATTTTTGTTTCATTATATATATACTTTTATTCTTTGTGCATATTTTGGATACCTAAAATATCTATTGGACACAACAACAATTGGTATGGTCTTTACTTTTTGGCTGCTTCAACAAGGTGCAGAATTGAAATGAATCAGGAGCATAAGATCAGTTTATGGCAAGGATGTTGAACTACTTTCTAAATGATGATTTTTTCTTGAGGCAAAACTAGGAGTGGATAAGGGCTTAATTTCTACAGTTATAATCTTTTGGAAAATTTAATTAGATTTTATGTCAATACAAAATTAAATTTAACATTATATAAATGTGAGTGCACTCTGTGACGATCGTCCCTACTTTTCTTAGGAGTACACATATATGCATATTGTTATCTTATTATTTTTGCATTTGTCTATAAGTTTTCTTATTATCTTTCCTGCACCAAAGTAGCGAGTTTAGTTCTAGTTCTTTGGACAGAATATTAAGTTTTCCCCAAGGTATGCAATACCGGGCTGTCTATAATACCATGGTTCAACCATATTGATATTGTGAATCAAGAAATGTTTAAACTATGCTTTGGGTTGAGTTGTACTGGCTGTGAAGTATCTCAGTTGGCTATATTCCACCAGTATGTTCTGAAAATGCCTATTCCGAATACATTTTCAGGGATGCTACAAATTATTAGATATTATGTGTGTGGTACCTATAATAGTTGATTACAATTTAGTAAATAAATGAAAATTCTCTATGTCTTTCAATGGAAATATACTTGAAAATGGATTTGGTGTGGCAGTTAGCCTGTTGGTACATGTGGTAGTGATTCACTAGGTATTGTGTACTTGAAGATGGGTGAATTGTTTCAAATCACATTTTTGGGAGTCCTTTCTAGTAAAGAATATGATATTGTGTGAGGGAGAAAAGACCTTTCTTTTCATGCAAAGCCACTACCCCCATGGACACAGAAGGTTGTTTAATTAGCTCATGTTAGCCCTGTATTGCTAATAATTGTTGATATGGATGGGTATAGCTACTTGGTGATTGTTAAGAAATAATCGACATGAAGTGATTACTTAAAAAGGTGGGCTTTGTATGATGCTCCAAATAGGAGCACAGTGGTGCCATTTCATAAGAAGTTTTAAAGACTTAGTTTTTTTGTATTGCCAAATCCATCACCTAAAACAATAGTCGGGATTGTTTCGTTTGAGAGGAGCGAAATTCATTCGAGTTTGGATTGTGTTTTTGATTCGATTTTATACAACCCAACTCAATTGGTCCCACATCTTACAAATTTATCCTCCATGTACGCTTTCTTAACGATTTTCCTACCTTTCAACCATGAATCTCTGTGATACAACCATATAGTAAAAGTCAAGTTCTTAGCGTTAGATTAATCCTGAATTTTTGCAGCCTAGAGCTTTTTGTGTGTGGTTTGTAGGTGAGATCAGATCTACGTAAGTTTTTGGAGTTTAGAGGAGTTTTGGGGAAAATAAATTTTTACCTGAGTCTGACATTTATGTCTCGTGAGCATTTTTATATGTGGGGCTAGAACTGAATTTATATGCCAGGATTTTCTGTGCTAGTTAATTTGGGACTTTTATTGTTAGAAGGACTATGAATAGCATCTTCAATGCTCTATGTACTCAAAACAGATTTAACCAGGGGAGGACTGGGGTCTTGTGATTGTGAATTGGCGGTGTCTACTTTTCTGTCTCCTCTTGCTTGTCCTTCACTGCATACAGGAGTTGTTCAAACTATTTATGGCTGCCAAACCCTTCATTTGTATTGAATTAATGTGTTAGGGCTTCCTTATCCTGCATATAGATAAGGAACTTACTAATTTTTTGTAGCCTAAACCAAATTGAAAAATGGAGCCCTGAAGGTTGGGCTTCCTTTGACATTCAAAATAGACTAGAAAAGTTGTTTTTTTGAGTTGGAGAGTTACCTTTTTAGCTTGTACGTGTGTAAACTATCTGGAACGTGCATATCTTGGCACCATCTTTCTTTCAGTTAGTTGTAGGGTGTAGGCTGTATATTTATTCGTTCTATGGGAAATATTACAAGATATAAGAATTAATTGAACTGTTTTGCTTGAATTTGCTATATGATACTTGTTATGAATCTTTGAAACAAGTAAATCTCTCAAAGATCTCTGCCCTTTTATCTTGTGTTATTGAATATCAATTTTGATGGTAGTCAAATATCACAATCTAGTTGGATTTTTGTTGCTTGTAACCAGTCTCTTCTACTAAGCTTTTTGTCGCATACGCATTGCTTTGTTAGTGATAGCATAGTAGCAGGCTCTAAAACAAATTCTTAAAGCCCAATAACCAACGAAATTTGATATATTAAATTGGTTTTTCGTGATTAAGATTGTTTGGGGGTTGTGGAGGTGGTCTTCAAGGAGATGTGGTTTGGCTTCCAAGCTTGGTGGCCTTTTGTTTTTATTTTTTTATTTTTTGGGTGCCGAAGACTTCAAAGGTTGTTGTTAGAAGGATATCTTTTTTCTTTCCAGTGACCTACAGTGTATTGAGAGAAAGCTATGCGGCAAAACTTTGAGAACAAGAATGTGCATAAGAGCAAACTGTAGGTCAGGATCTTAGGTTGAGAGGTATTGGTCCAAGTATCGTTTGCAGGAGCCTAGACTGCAAGTATATTTTTCTAGTAATGGGGCATATGTTTAAGATAAAGGTAAAGATTTGTGCTGTTGGACTTTTTTCTGTGTCAGATATATAGAAAATGTTTCCATCATAGAAACGGTGTCTATGGTATAATATACATATAACTGAGTACAGCACGTAAAACCTGTGTTTAATTGCACAATATAATTGAATGTACTATGCATGCTATGCGCCCCATGTGTGTCTGAATTCACTTAAATGTATCCCAATGCTTCGTTTTGGAATTCTTAAGTGCTTACTGCACCAATTCATCAAAGACATCTAGCTTTTTACCCTTTTTTTTTTTATTTTATAACCAATGGATATTTACCTCATTCTTGGCCTTTGGGTGTAATTGTGACTATAATCTAAATTTGTACGAAGTGGTTTTTGCGGGTTAATCTGCTGCATGTTAATTGTGACTATTTATTTATTGATTTTTTCCCTCCTGAAACTAACATTCTCCATACCAAATTCACTTCTGGAATAATGATATCTGGCTTACCAGTTGGACATACCTTTTGCAGCAATTTACAATGCGAGTCAACATAACATAACCACAAACATCTTCAAACTGAAAATGAAAATATTGCCAGTGCAGAGTGTGGGTTCATGCATGCAAGGACAGACCCAAACACACACATGCATCCTATCATGAAACCATGCAGCCTTGCAAGCACACAAGGGCAAAGAATTAATGTGATTTAATGCCAGTGCAGACTTTGGGCACATGCATGTGAGGACAAACTCAAACATGCATACTATCAGAATGAGCCTTGCAAACATACAAGGGCAAAGCATTAATGTGATTTGATAATCATGCGTGTTTTTAGGAGCTCAAACCATTATTAGTTTGATAATGAATACAAACTCTGACTCTCAAGATAATGTATTAGGAATTTAGCACTCTTATGTCTGGTTGAGAACATGCAGGCGTCCCTACGTGTTTTGTGGTAGTTCAGGCATTCTTTTTTTGTTGGGGGGTCTCCCTCGGGGGATGGGATGTGTGGGGTTATGGTTGTTGTGTTTTTTTTTTTTTCGCTTTGTGTGTTGGGGTGGGGGGGCGTTGGAGTTGGGGTAAAAGGTCGCTCTGATGTTGGTGTGCTTGCATTTGTGTCAATTATCCAAACATTGTTGGAGGTTAGATATACCCAATATATGATGACTAGTAATCTCACAAGCCCCCAGCTCCATGACCGTTGGGCTCTGGATTTCAATCCTAGAGTCTCAATTTGATTTCAAGATATCATCATAACAAATGCATGTATACATGCATATTTATATTTCACTGCATTCACCTATTGTAATTATTTGTCAGAATACTAGTATATTTGGTATCGCTTCTTCTATAATCTATGTTTTTGAATCTTTTATGGCAGTAGCAGAATTCACCTTGTCCTCTTTCTGCTTATTTTCTAATATGAACAAAATTCACTGTTGATCTTTCAGAAATATGCAATGCAACAAGCTTTCAAGACATTGATGGGACAGATGAATTCTCAAAATAACCAGTTCAATAATGCATCTTTTTCTTCGGGTTCGCCTTTTCCATTTCCTATGCCTTCAACTCGTGCTCCTTCAAGTCCGGCACCTTCAACCTCAGCCCCTCCAGTTGCTTCTCAATCTGCTGTTACAGTAGATGTGCCCGCAACAAATGTGGAGGCAGCACCTGCAACTGCTGTCAAAGAAGAAACAGAAGTAAAAAAGGAATCAAAGAGATATGGTAACAATAAACTTTTTAGCCTTAAGTTTCTATTTGGTAAAAGAATTTTTTTTTCCTTGTTGGTCTTCATGAATTGTGTATGTGCTTGTTATGAGCTAAATACAATCTGTGAGAACTTTGAAGAGGTTACTCCAGCTCAGATGAACCATCTTTATTATCTTCTTTCTTTCTATTCAGATCAGATATTGTTTAGTGACGTCCATTGATGATGTAAAATATCTTGGAGATTTAAGAAGTACATCTTTCTTTTAGGTTGAACTTAAGGATCTTCTAATTTTGTACTTCATCCTCTAACTTGTTGAAGTGGAGACAGATGAAATACAGATTTACTTTTTAAGTGTTGGCGTGCTTTTCATATTCAGTTTTGAAAACTTGTAGATGAAGGTAGGTAAATGATTGTTATTTATGCTTTGCTGAGATGAGCAAGTTATCTGGGCCAGATAGTCTCTCTAATTGACACAGTACGGGGCCAGCAAATGTGCTGATCGTTTTCTTGTTGCTGCACAGAAGAAATATTTTAGAATTTTTTGGATTTGTACTCAAAAAGTTTTTAAAAGAGTTTAGGTTTATAATAACAGTTGCAGAATTTGTCTTTTGAGTTATACCACCCTCTGCTACCTCTTGTGTTGTTTTTAAAAGAGTTTAGGTTTATAATAACAGTTGCAGAGTTTGTCTTTTGGGTTATACCACCCTCTGCTGCCTCTGGTGTTGTTCTCTTGTCAATTGAAGGAACCTGTACGTTAGCTTCAGAAAAAATATCTTCTTGGGATGGTGGTTTTGTTTCCTATATTTCCATAGGTACTCCAAGCACTATGCCTCTAAACGATGAGTATTTTTATTGTCCTCCATTCAATTTTTCAGCCTATGTTTAGATTCAAAGATCCATCCAATGCTATTACTGTTTTTCAGTTAATTTTTGGCTGAATGAGAAAAAGAATAGACATCAGATAGTTATTTTTCTTTCCTCATCAATTATTGCTCATGATTTAGTGCTTTGGTCAGCTTGAACATGCCTAAATATTCTTTGAGATTTATTCAACTGTGCCTTCGGCAAATTTTCTATCTCCGTTCTTGGCCCATGATCTGGTGAGCATCATCCTAGAACTCTGTAGATTGAAGTGTTAGAAGAAGACGGCAGAATAAAGCAAGTTTCCAGCTCCATATGGCATTTTTATCTGGCCTTCTCCTAGAAATCTTTTCTTTTTTCTCAATCATCTGCTTTTTGGTTTCAATGCTACGAAATTGGGGCCTGCGGCGGGGGGAAGCAACTTAATCTTGAAACTGTTGATTTTTGCTTTTATTCTAATCACAGTTGAGAGTGTCTACATGGATACTTCAATTTTCAAGGCAAATAATCTTTTGCTGGATGTCACTGAAGATTTGACCAGAACATGATAGTTGCTGCATCCTTTGAATATATTCTCTTCCTTGTCCATGCCTCAAGCTTTCAGGCTTGTGAACGCTGTTAATGTATGTATACTTATTTGTGCATGGGAAGTAAGATCTAAATTGGATCCAGAACATCTAAGGGTAGAGAGAATTCCTCTAATGGCCCTCATCCAGTTTGCAGCATTAGGCTTATTTAGTTCTTATTATGTATTTGTGCTTATGTGTGCCTGTCTTTATGTGTAAAGAACTAAGATCTAAGTTAGATCTAAGCTAGATCTAAGCTGTCTAAGAGCTGAGAAGCACTCCTCCAATCAGCCTTATCTGTTGAAAAATGATCTCAAAGAGTTATGAGCCCCCCTCGCCTTTCCCTTTTCCTTCCCCATTCGATTTGAGTTGCAGTTTTAAGCGTTTCTCCTCAAAATACTTAAAGAGGAATAACTTTCTGGTATTATTCTATGCTATGCTGCTTTGATGTTTATTACAGAAGCCTCCTCAGCACTGTCCATGATTGGAGAGAAGAAGTCCTGAACATGTAACTTTTTTTCAGCAGTGCATCAGTGAAATGATGTCTTAATTTTCTGTTCAACCAAAAAGAAAGTCACTTTTGCTAGAGGTTTTCCTTCCCAGTGGTTTTCAAGGAAAATCAACCCCATTGCAAGTAATTCTAGGATAGTTTAGACAGTTTATTTCATGCCTTTGCTTGAGACTGTCTGAGGGTATTTCAAGCTGCATTTTTTATTGCAGTATCATTCAATACAGGGAGTAAAAGTTTCAATCTATCTATCCAAACTATAAGTTCTATGAAAAATGAGTTCAAATGGATTTGTG
The DNA here is from genome assembly GCA_028551485.1 of Casuarina cunninghamiana. Lineage (NCBI taxonomy): Eukaryota > Viridiplantae > Streptophyta > Magnoliopsida > Fagales > Casuarinaceae > Casuarina > Casuarina cunninghamiana. The sequence goes on from CM052371.1 coordinate 12,755,974, forward strand.
TAGTTTCTCAATAAAAAAGGAAAAGGTTATGAATTTAAACAGCAAAAGACGCTGGAAGAAGCTTTTCATAGCAGAACTCTGATACCACTTGTACTAACAGCTTTTGTAGATGTTTCTCCGGAAGAAGCAGAGCAAAAAACCCCTTATGAAAGCTTTAAAGATGTCAGCGGAACAAATTCATCAAAGGACGCTCAGATGGCTGGTGTGGTAGGTATTTGATCTTGTGCTTTTAGATAAGGCTGTGGCATTTGACCTAATGTCTTGAGGTTTAACTATTTGAGCATGTCTGAAGGTTTCTCAAAATGGAGCTGTATCTGAACGCATAGGTGGTTCTGAATGGTCCCAAGCCACTAGTAACCCTGCTGGTTCGGATGGGCCCCAATCCACTGGTAAGTGGTCAAGGCATTAATCATTTGGAGCCCATTACATGACTTGGCTGCCTCAGTACTGGCTCTCTCATCTTCTGCATTTAATAGTAATATCTTGAATATCCAGGATTGGTTTTACTGATAAGATACGTATCTGTTTTTAAATTCAAGATTTCTACTGGTCCTGCTGGTAGTTGATGTAGACAGAATTATTTGTGAGGAACGGCCTAATTATTCACGAAGGATATAATGAAATTTGTTTAGATTTTAATAACCAATCCACCAAAATTTTGTGTTCTGTAGTGTGCCTACTCCATTTGAAAAATGGATATAATTTCAAATCATAACCTTCATCATCAAATTTATTTGAAGCAGTATCAATTTTAAGACTTGTTGCAAATGAAAAATTCTTTGAATTCGTAGTTCAAATTTTACATGGCTTTATCAGGTCTTACAACTATTTAAGTGAAATTTTGGGTGGCTTTTCTGTTTTGATTTAATAAACATGTTATTTCTGAAGGATCCCCTCTTATTTCTTTTATATTTTGCTTGTGAAGTTCCGCAAATCCTCATTATATATCTCCCCAATGTCAACCACCTCAGCACCATTACCTCAAAGTCTTGCCACAACTAGTCTACCTCTCTTCCCACCTATTTTGGCAACTGTTTTGAGCTCCTCTTGCTACCAGCACCATGCCAGCAATGACCAGCTCCACTGCCACCAATCCGTCACACAGACTCATGAGTGTTATCACCAATATCACGATTGCCATCCCACTTTGTCACTTCTACCATCACTATGTTACTAGTATAATTATCCCGCAACTACTTTCTTGTGTCTACTCACTGGGGATGTGATGCAGCACCTGCGACTGCCATTGAACCATCACCACTTTGATTGAGACAAACCAATCATCATGACCTCTATTTCATGGTTTACTCTTGTCAATTTTCATTTAAATTTGTAAGTGAAAGGTTTATGGTTGTGGATTTAGTAATTGCAAATTTGTCAATCAAACGCAATAATTAGGTTGTACTGCCAAAAGTAAATCTCCAGCAGTATGACATGAAGTACCGCTGCCACTGAATTCGAGCTCCATTAGTACTTTGTGCATTAAAAGCTTCGAAAAGCACAATGCTAATAAGGGGGTAGTTGAATATGGAATTTGTTACTTGGGAACCTTTTTATAACAAGACGGCTGTGGACTTCTGCCCCCCATCTAATCTCTTTGTTAGGGCTAGCCGCTTAAGCTGTTTGTTGAAGTCCCTCCTAGTTATTTTAACTTATCAAAGGCATCTGTCCTGCTCTCGAACACGTTCAACCTTTATCTCTCTAGAAGTCTCAATTTATGTACCCCAAATCCCTAGAGCCCTCGGTAGTGCAACATGTCATATTGCATTTTGAATTCTCAACTTCTTTTGAACACAAATCAGAACACTTTTTGAATGCTTTCACCTATTACGCATCTTTTCAATAAATCTTTCTCCACAAGCAACGTGTATTAAATCCAGTGGTTTATACCTTTATTGTTCTTCATCTCTTTTACTCGCCTTTTCAATATTTTTTTATTTATTTTAGCATGTAGTCGCCCCAAATATGCCTTGGAGGTCTTAATTTGTGCCTTTGTGCATCTGTATCACTGCCAAACCACTGCCTCCTTTCTCTTCTTCTTCATCTTTTCCATCTTACTGCCTCCTTTCTCCCTGGTTTAGTTCATTAGTCAGGTTTTTAATTCTCTTCTTTTCATCATCACTTCATCTTCTTCCACCTTTCTCCACTATGTATTCTGGTATCGGGCTTTTCATTCTGTTCCATTCGCTTGTTCACTTTCTTCTTCAGCTTCTTCTGCCTGCGTTTAGACCTCTGTATCAAAATGGCTTCACCCTTTCTCTTTTTGTTGTCCTTTCCTCTCTCCTTGATGCCAGTGGTGGACTGAACCAAGAAATGTTTTCCTTTATCATCAATTGGATAACTTCTTGATACCAATATCCTATTCTATCATCATTTCAACCACTGGCCCCTTTTTTCTTCTTTTCTTTTTTCTTTTTAATTCCAGTGCCAATATTTTGCTTCCATCACTTCAATATTTTGTATTTATTGATAAAAAAAGGAGATTGGATTGATGGGATTCAGTATCATATCTAGGAGACGAATGAGATTTATGCTCCTTTTCTTTCTTAGGAAAATAAAATTATGTGATTTGAGCCTGTAGGGGGGACTACACCCATAGTGTGTGGCTATCGGAATCATAACTACAATGCTGAAATATCTGTGACGTTTTAACCAAAGTTTTGACTTTTGTTTTTAATCTTTTGGCGGGTGGAAGCATGGAATAGTCTTTGAAACCTGCGAAATTCCTTTATTTCATCAAAGCACTTAAATTTTGAGCTCCACATAGGCTTTGTATTTGGTAAAGTTTAGCACGTACAGGACTGAACAAGCAGTATACTGACTTAAACAAAGCACAAACTGATACTTGATCCTTAGTTAACTCTGCTTACCAAGGTGAGCCAGGTGACTTATCTATCCCTAGTCAAGCTTGGGCTCTCCTAAGTTTTTTCTCTCTTGATGTATTAATAATCATCATGAAATGATTTGGAGCTCTTCATTAGGCTAGCTTTAGTTCATTTATGTGAGAGCCCCTTCTAACTTCAATAAAGGAAATGTAGTAGTCAAGAATTGAATTCATCTAGGCAGTTGCTTAGACCCCTTGACAGACGTTTGGATTCTTCATTCTGCAAGTTGATGTATCTTTATTGTTTGTAGACATCGAAGAAGTCTTTGAAATTTTATCAATTGTTTGCAAATTATTAGACACTGCTCACTTCAAATAGATATTGTTTGTCTTCCTGTTATCTCTAATCATATACATATACATATACATGGTATCGATGCATGTAGGATATATGGCTTGCAAGGGAACATGAAGGTTGATTGCTGTCTCACTTACATGCTATTGCATATCTGTTCTTCATACAATTTTTTTTTTCACCAAGTCACTTTCTTGTCAGAAAATGGATATGATGTCTTTGTATTTCCAGGACTGTTGACGTCAAATGGCCAACTATATTTGCCATATTACTCTCAGCTTTTGCATTTCTAAGATTTAATCAGAAGTTCTTAGCATGTTTTATTTCATATTTGATAGGAAAATCTGTCATATCAGTGGAAGTTTTGGAGAAAATGATGGAAGATCCAACGGTGCAGAAGATGGTTTATCCGTAATATCTTCTCTTTGTCTCTCTAAGAATTTATGCCTTCCTAATTATTATGAATGATTTTTCTTTCATTTTTCTGTTTGAATTTCTTTCTGAACATTTTACCTTGTTTCTAATACTTGAACATTAATTAGATATCTGAAGTTTCAATGATACATGTCTTTGATATATGCAATATGCATAGCACCTTAATATCGGCTGTGTTACTCAGATTTAAGAAACTGATGGAAGGTGTCCAATGGTCGGTAGAACTAGTGTAAACAAAATGGAAATGGGCAACAGCTGTTAACTTACTGACAGCATGGTTTAGAAGCCAAGTGCTAGAGTTCCCTGAGTTACAGGTCCGACACCAACTCTACCAGATCTGCTCTAAGGAGTGCCCTCAGGGAAAAAATAAAAAAGGAAAAGAAAAAACTCATCCTTACTTTCATCACCCAATACATCTTTTCTATTTTTGTAATCTTCTCTTTTTTGCTATTCCTCCTGCATCAGTAATCCATTTTTCATTCAAAATCATAGACAAATGCATTAGTTATGAAGTTATAGATGCTGCTTGATTATTATAATTTAGTAATCCCTGTTTTTGATATGTAGTATTTAGGCAACTTGATTCTGCTTACTGTTTCTTTTACCTATTGTACATCTACCCGCACTTGTAAACGTAAATTCCACGTGTGTTTCATCTTTTAGATTTTTTTACCTTTTCCCCTATTTTCTGGGTGGAGAAAAGGAAGCGGGGAAGCCAGGGGTTGGGGGGTGGGGGTGCAAGTTAGCAGTAAAAGAGATACAAGCAGCTAACCCAGCTCAATTCATAGGGAACTTCGTAACAAACCTAAGCTGAACCATGTTCACTGAAGCCAAAGACCTTCAATTAGTTTAAGTTACATCCTCATTCAATGGAATATGCAACTGCAACATACCCTTAATATTACCTCTCCACAGGTAGACCAATTTTCCACATGCTGTGACTCCTTGCCTGCGTCTCAAGTATGACACATTGTTCGCCACATGGGCATCAACTCTACCCTGCACTTCGATACGGCACATTGAGTACTTCCTGTACATGTTTCATAATCTATACAAGATTGACATGGGGACATAAGTTTTTTGATTGTGATTAATTGTTTTTCAATCTAATGAACTATTAAATTAATTATACATGTATTTAGACATTGGGTGCATCACTAATTTACGAGAGTAGTTCCCCCCCCAAAACACCAACAATTGGTTTGCTTCTGTATTGACTTATTTAATAGGTCCAGGTCCTCCCATTTATTGCCCTTTTGTAAACACAGTTATTCTTTGAAGGGTTATTCTTGGATTTGGATTTTTATTGCAGTTGCTGGGTGGCATAGGGAAGGTTGTTGTTAGGTCATAAATTACATTACTTGGCCTTGGGAGCTTTCCAATAATTTGAGATTCTATGATCTTTGACTGTACAACAATAATATGCTTCACATACTGTTACTTTACCAATGTGGTTATTCTAATGCCCCAATGGATGATTATTGGTGTTCAGTAATCTATTTGGGATGAGTCTTATTTGTTCTATTTGGTTGTCGTTTTTATGTAATTATTTGTTGTTGCTTATAAATATTCATTGTTCTTTTCTCATTCCTGTTATACTTATGACTAATCATCACTTCACAGAAATTGTAATTGTTTTAGCATACTTAGGTAAATTTGTATAACTACTGCATTTTGATTTCTTCTATGCCTATTCTATCTTAGATCATTAGTCTTTGTTCATGAAACTGAGTTCTCTTTATTTCTTTACAGCCATTTACCTGAGGAGCTCAGAAATCCTGACACCTTAAAATGTAAGTTTGATTCAATATGGTTCGGTGCAACTACGAGAAAGATGAAAACGTTACTCCCATTCAGTTTTTCTTCTTTTCTATTGGCTCCTCTTTCTAAGAATGTTCAATCATGGATGCAGTCTAGAAAAGAAAAAACTCTTCCAATGGACTGCAAGTTACACAGCAATATTTCCATTTTTTCGCACCTTATAAGTTGGCTCTGGAAACAATAGATTATAACTTGCACTTCTAGCCTTTTTGTCTGGTGGATGCGACGTACCTGTCTTCATTCATTAAGGATTCTGCATGAGTTTCATTCTTATTTTGTTAGATATCTGTTCCCTTTCCGCAGTTCCATGGTGGAGCTTACATTACTACATTCCCTTTCATAGTTCCTCAGAAATCAGTTCTGGAAACAATCAATTCGAAATTGCAGTTTAGAGCAATTTTATCCAGTGGATGTGAAGTGCATGTCTTTTTACCCTAAGTTTTCTGAATCAGTATCATTTTCACTTGTGGTGATTTCTTCATTTTCATTTGTAGAACAAATAAATTTTGTGTTTTATTGGGTTTGTAGATCTGGAACTATTTTTGCTTTTTCCAATCATGAGCACTTTAGTATTTCACACAAATTTCAGTTTTGGCTTATTGGTTTTCAAAGTGCTGAACTATTATGGATATTTTTCTTTTATAGGGATGCTGCAAAATCCCCAGTATCGTCAACAACTTGAGGAGATGCTGTAAGTTGTTTATTCATCATTTATTCATCATTTATTCATATGACCTTGTTGAGACAGTTGTTTAGTAATGCAGAGATTAGGTGAAGAAAAGCTTTGGAAGATTTTCCGTAGTATTTGCATCAAACTTGTGAACAAAATATGCCTGACGAGTCATTTTTTTATTTTATATTTTGGGTCTATTATTTACCGTGGAGTTGTTACCATTTTCTCTTTTGCCCGGTCACTTGTTCTCTGTGGTCCTACTGAAATCTGATAGCTTTGCTAATTGTGTTGTATTTAATTCCCTTTCGATACATTGCATTTTTTGCAGAAACAATATGAGTGGAAGCGGCGAATGGGACAAGAGAATGATGGATTCATTGAAAAATTTTGATCTTAACAGTCCTGAGATTAAGCAGCAGTTTGGTTAGTTTTCGTTTGTCTACTTCCTGCTCTGTATTTACTGTTCCATACATTGTTGATAAGTGTTGGATGCCCTGCTCATTTTGTGTTAAACTTATTTGAGTTGGATGATGGTTACCTAATTGAGTTCTTTATTTATTATTTAAAGAATTTTTTTTTATTTGTATGGACCAAGTTCCTGGAGTTTTTAGGGCCTCCTGCCGGAATAACTCAAGTGTTTTTGCTTTCTTTGGTGACTTAATAAATACAAATCTCCTTTGAGGTCCTTTATTGTTTAGGTACTCCATTGTTCTTGATCTTTGCATCTTCACATAATTGAGAATTTTTTCTTTCGCTTACCATTTACCATGCTTATTAGGATATGCATTTCAGGTTTACTTCTCTCTTACAATTAATCCCGACATAGATTTGTGGTATTGAATTTCTACTAAAATGTTAACACCGGAATAGTGCTAGTTGATGAGCGTTGCTTTAGAAACACACAAAAAATTCAAATTAATTTAGTCTTTCAGAATTAGACTTCTATATGGCTGGAGATTCTGGAGTCTTTTGAGACTGATGATAAAATAATCAAATTATAAGAATCAAGATGACATTGTAGAGTACAAATATGTTAGGGTGGTGAACTTTGCTACAGATATTGAAATAATCGCTGTGTGTTTTTTTTGGATATAAAACAGTGTAAGTTTTCCGGTAAATTTTGGATTGATATTATTTGTGGCACCTCCTGGTAGAACTGAGTGGATCTGATCTTGTTCAACTGATGCCTAACTAAAGAAAGTTTGGTAGTTACTTTTACAATTGGTTTGCCTCTAAACCTGTGTAAGGTTCAAGTAATAGCACATGTAATCTGAATTTAGCGGCAGAGTCAGTCCTCTTTATTTGAGCACAGTTCTTAGGCTTTTGGGTTGCTTAGTTTTTCGATATCAATACCCTCTACATCAAAATAAATGGAAGTATGATGATTTATGACTCTTGTTAGAGTATAAAATGATTTTGCAATTAAATTTGGAGAAATTTCTGGACAATGAGATAGGTTGTCAAACTTCTGAACAAAAAACTAGTGATTTGTGGATGAAATTAGTCACTAACATCTTTAAATTTGTGCCATTTGTAAGTTAAAGATTTGCATCATAGTGAAACATGAAGCAAATAAGACAGCTTTCAAGTTGTATACTCCGAAGCTGGCAAATACTTTCTGGTTGAGATTGTTAGAATCTCATAAATAAGCCCATTTCATGTTAATATCCACTTACATGTCTTTGGTGCAATCGATTGGCCATGCAACAGTATCCAATCGGTATTTCCCACCAATGCACATAAGGGAGCTGCGTACTTGAAACCCTGGCTTCGAAGAACTTGACTTGGATAAATAAAATCCGTGATGGTTCAGATTGAGGTTTCTGAGTTACAAAGACATTCTAGTGGCATTCTTCATAGCCATCTCATCATAGTACCCATTGATGTCCATTGTTCCAGGTTTGTAGTTGTAAAGTTTGTACAGAACTGTGCCCACAACCTTTGAGCTGCCATTTTCGTAGCTTGATGAGTTTTGCACTGATAAACATTATTATATGCAACTGAATTTGCTTCATTTTATTTGTTCTTGCTGTAGCATGAGACCTTGCAGTATCTATAGTTATATAGTACAAGAGCAACACTAGTTAGGAAACCAATAACCTGGATGACTTAAATTATTTATCTTAAGCAGTCTTCGATAATTTAGGTAAACCCGTGTCCTTGGGTTTTGAGTTATTACATACTTCTAAAACTATCTGATAATGCTTACTCCTCTCTGTTTTAAATTTCTGTATTGATATAGTTCCATTGTGTCATGTAACCAGGGTTAAACCCTCGTTGAGTGGATGTTTATAGTTCAGTTTCAACTTCCCTTTTCAATTCTGCTTCTGTTTGACATTTGCAGATCAAATTGGGCTTTCACCTGAAGAAACTATTGCAAAAATCATGGCCAACCCTGAAGTTGCCCAGGCATTTCAAAACCCAAGAGTCCAAGCGGCTATCATGGATGTAAGTCCTGCCTAAAGTACTTTTCTAATGTTTCGCACCAAATCTCTGACATTATGTTGCTTTTGCAGTGTTCACAGAACCCACTGAGCATTGCAAAATATCAAAATGACAAGGAGGTAAGGCCAAACTATTTGACCTTGGATATGATTTTTCATTCTTATAAGTATCATTCCTAAATTGATGTTTTTGTGGTATTTTACACGAAGTTGTAAGTATTAGCAAATTGTGAATTGGGTTTTGGCATGCCACCTCTGTTTATCGTGTTGTTTCTTCAACATATATCCCACTGTATTATATCATATATCGAAAAGAAAAAAAAAAAAAAGATGTCATGTAGACTTACGATCAACAGAAACTAGATCTTCTACCCAAGGATACGTGACAATAGGAGGCTAACTTGCTACAGAGATGTCAAATGAGCACACATTGATGCTAGGCCCCCCAGATCAGTAGTCACCCACACTACACAAACGTCAAAGACGTCAGAGAACATAAATCAATAATATCACGCCCACATACCATCAAATAAGCTAGAAACCACTCAGATACACAAGGAAAATGCTATGGGCATAGCGATACAATCACAAAGTATACACAAACTTGAATTACTTTATCATCTATGACAAGTAATATCTTAAGATTCCCATGTTTACTAACTTCATAAATTTTCAGTATCTTGAAAAAGAGTTCAATAAATGTGATTTCTACCAAGTATCTCAAATAAGAAAAGAAAAAGAAAAAAGAATATCCTTTTTAGAAAGTAAATACCTGATTAATGCAGCAAATTCAGCAACAAGTGGTGATATCAGGAATACTCATAATTCTAACAACTCACATATTACTGATATGCAGTAATGACACACTGACTTTTCCCTGATCACACATTTATTTCTCATATCCACTTTTAGGACTTGATTTCATCTTGCCAAAACACCCAATAATATAGTCTCTAAATATGTAAATTGTGACAGCTCTTGAAAGTGGAAAGGATGAGTGTTGGGTTCTTAGTTTGTCCACCTAAATACCACTAATCATTGCATCCAGGGGTTTCTATATGGTTGAATACATCTCAGTGACTGGGGACTCAATTCCAAATGCTTCAACAGTACCAACCAAAAACGCAGCTAATCTGACCAACCAAGGGCTAATCTAAACACAGTAATCTCTTAACCCTAGTTCATAGGCCTCAGTGATATCAAGGAATGGATTATAAAACTTATTTTGAAATCACTGAAGTCATTGTTGAAAAGCCATAAGTTTAGGAGGTTAATTGCTTGAATGCTGTGGGCTCTCCCTGGGGTTGTTGGTAATATGAGGTGATGATGTTTTGTGGTGTAAGTTTCTGTGTGTTTGTTTAGTAGAGGTGAAAGGTGCGAGGGGTGTGAATGGGGAGGGATTTGGGTGAGCAAGGCGCATATAAACAAAGAAAGTGAGATTACTAGAGAGAGAGAGAGAGTCAGGGAGTTGGGGGTTGATTATAAGACACGGAGGAGTATGAGGGAAAAGGTGAAGAGGTCGGGTAGTTTGGGAGTTAAGGCCACTTAGAATTGCTTATGAAGATGCCTGCATAAAAAATTTTGCTTTAAATGAAAAGGCATCTACAAATTTAAAGGTTCTCACCGTATGAAGATACTTATGCCTTAATAGAAAACTGGGCTAATAATGGATACTTAATGGATATATAGTCCAAGAGGAATCCTTATGTAAGCAAATCATCATAATAAATTCCTACATTTCACATTTTTTTCTTGTTCTCTCTGATTCCAGGTTATGGATCTTTTCACTAAACTGTCAGAACTCTTCCCTGGAGTAACTGGTCCACCATGATTGCCTTCGTTCAGTCGCAGTTTCTCAATGCTGCAGTACAAATGATCAGTATTTGTTCTTTACGACCAAGGTGGTTAGAAAAAAAATCTAAATCTAAAGCTTGCATGAGTCACATATTTTTCCTTGCTGGTGGCACTATATTGATCCTGTTCTATATTGTGATCTGTCTTCACAGACTGAATTCGGCTAGGCTCCCTCGCCTCACCCCTTGGTTAGAATATTTAGGTGGTTGAATAAATTTTCATAAGGGCTTTTGTGATGTTTTGCTAGTTGTGATCAGCTGTTAGTTAGTTTAATTATTACTTTGTAGTACTTAATGAAATCAGTTTGTAGCACACAAGTAATAAGCATCGACTTTTGAGGGTCAAGTTTTGTCTATCTTTTTTATTTTTTATTTTTGTTTTTAAAATTTTATTTTAAATGTTGTTGTCTTTCAAATTTGCAGAAGGCAACAGTGAATGGTAGAATTGGTTTTGTTTTCGTCAAAATCTCTTTTGCCTAGAATTCAAGATTTCTCCTTAATTTTTCTCCTCACACGATCACTCTGCACTGGAACTTTCTTGTATCTGCATGAGCGGTCTATTTCGCACTGGGTAAGCATTTATGCTACTGTAAAGCCATGTTTGAGTTTACTGTTGTGGACAATAACCTTAGACATTCTGTCACTTTTTGATTCCTTTCGCTGGAAGTTAAGTCTTCTTTTTTTTTTTTTTGGTGGGTTCTCCCTGTACCAGAAGAAATTTTGTTCTGTTCTTCCACCGAAAGGAGGGAATCTTGGACGTGTTATACATCATTCCTTTTTTGTGACATGGTTCTTGTCACGTCAGGATCTTGTAGGGACAGATGATACACATACGAAACGAATTTGCTTCTTTACTCTGTTGGTCCGGGTTTATGAACATTTCTTTGAGTAGCCTTTCTTATGGTCTTCCTTAGTCACAACAAATGCGACGAGGGGAATCACATTTGGCCGAAACATAAGGAATTTCCCGTAATTCTTTGGTTCTTTAAGCTTTACTTTTTAGGGATATCTTCTAAAAGCATTTGAGTAGACTGTATTAGGAGGTGCATACACATGGAAGTTATCCCACTATTTGAACCAAACTTTCTTGTAAAGAGTAGGATAGAATATACTGAGTCTTTGAGATAGCCGTAATGCTATCCCATTACCATGTCAAGGAAAACTTGGAGAAGCATTGCATTATTACAAGAAAACTAATTTTCTCGACTTAGGAGACCGTCTTGTCCGCTTGGGACTAGAATTTGCTCCCTTAGTTCAAACAAACTCCACATGAAAGTCAAGAGAAGTAGCAAAGTCGAAACGCTAGGTGTGTCCGAGCGTTAGAAGAGCGCCCAGCGACTGCTACAACTCCAGATTCCTAAGAAAGGGAAAAGAATCTTCCACAGTGATGCAAGGTGATCTTTGCTAGGAAAAGCAAGAATAGTATGTGGATGGTACGTGAATACGAAGGCGGAGTATCCTAAGAATTTGAATGTCACCATTATTTTGCCTTAAAAAGAGACTTCTGCGGTTGAGAGGAAATGAAAATTTCTAATTCCATCTAATCAAACACCAATTCCTAATCAAGATGGATAGCATTTCCAAGAATGCTATAGTTTAAACAAAAGGTGATCCCATAGCAACCACAATTGTTGAGATAAAATTGGTTTAGCTAGTATAAATTCAAGGTTAAGCATATTAGAAGGAAACATAATGTCCTAAGTGGCTTTTTCTCGTCTCTCAAAGCCTCTGCTCACCTTGTTCATCCACAAAAGGCCTTCTATGATTGTTTGCTTGTTTCTCTGGACTGCCTAGTACCTAGCCTTGGTCACTACTAGAGAAGCCTTTCATCCATCTCTCTCACTCATTTGGGTTGGCAAATCAGGATGGTGGTAAATGGGGAAGATAATGAAGCATAAAGGTTGGGGGAATAAGACATTCCATTTCCATTTGTATATATACTTGGGTTACGTGGAGAGAACCCATAAATTACCCCTCATTGAATACGCAGCTAACCTTGGCCAACCACTCCCACTCTCTCATATCTCCCCCATACATGAATGAGAGGGAATGTTTTTCACTCACTTTACCCGGGGTTCATTCATCGAACTTGCATCAGTTAGTAGTGAGGACTCTCATTAAGCTTTTCCAACCAACCACAAAATACTTTCACTAATCCTTGATGCTCTCCTTTTTGCCATGTGTTAGCTCCCCATTGACGGAATTTAAACTTTACAGTCCAGCATTTACTCTAGGCGACTTCATGCTCCACTTGTTGACTATTAATGCATGCGTCTTGTCCCAATGACTACTTGCCAGTGCCAATGGTTGCTTCATCTACGTGTGGGTCTCGATCCATGCACACGCACCATTGTGCACCGTCCCTTGATGCTTCTGGCTCTCACCCATGCGTGCTTAGAGATATGAAGTCCATAATTAACACATGCACACTAACACCAGATATAGAGTGGTTCAAGTTCAAAAAGATACCTTACTTTCACTTGAGTGTCAACTTCTTTCCTTCTCTTCTCCAATGGATTACAAGCACAAAACACTCTTTGTTTCACACTTTCTCTGTTCATTACACTTTCCACACACATGGTTCGCACACACACATGGTGTCATGGTCTTAGTAGATCCGTGCAACACCTAAGTCTCAGCAGAAATTAGGGTCAGCCTTCTAAGCTTTCAGTACACTACCTGAAAGCCACAATGGGACAATTTGGTCAATCCCGAGACAACTCGTTGGGAGGTTGTTCAAGGTTAAAAAGCACATACAAACACAAGTTTGAATATACATCTTTATTGAACCAAAGAATCATCCAAATTACAAGCAACTAGGCAAACAAGTTATAAGCAACTAAGCAAACAAGTTATAAGCAACTAGGCAAACAAGCTACAAGCAACTAGACAAAGACTCCCCACACCCAACGGGGTTACATTTTATAGACGGGTCGTTTTTAGATCACATTGCAGCGGAAAATACATGTTAAAGTAGTAAATACAATATTTACAATAATAGATACAAAACAAGGCACCACCCGAGCAAGCGACCCAATACAGGGAAACCACAAGGTCAGCCGGATGCCTAGCCGCCCAATCTAGTCTCGGGCAGGTTGCATCCTGGGCCACCTGGTCTAGAGAACAGACAAGCCACATCCTTGGTCATCCGGGTACCTTGGCCCGTACTGCCAATCCGAGACACACGGTGTCAATACAAACAATATACTGGTCATCTTACTTACAACACAATGGAATGACCGTTTAGTTCTTGCACTACTTATTACAATATAACAAATCTCCTCCTTTGGAAGCTACATGAAGCAGAGCAATAAAAACCAAAAGCATGTGGTAGCGTATTTCCACTGCTATATGTTGAATGAGTTCTGGTAGAGTTGTTATTTTAGTGGAGATTTTGGTTTTAGCTACAAAATACCTCTAGTTGAAAGATCACTCTATTGAAACTAAAGCTTCAACCTTAGCCTTGATACCAGTTGTAGAGATATGGAGTCCATAATCAACCAAACACATGAACACTAACACTAAATATAGAGTGGTTTAGGCCTAAAAAGATATCCTACTTCCACTTTAGGGGCAACTTCATTCCTTAACACTCTTTGTTTCACACTCATGCTCTCTCTACTTTGTCACACTGTCCATACACATGTTCTCACACACACCGTGTGTCAATACAAAGAATATACTGATCATCCCATTTATAACGCAGTGGAATAACCGTTTAGTCCCTGCACTACTTACTATAATATACAGTGTGTTGCTGCCTCAGGGCCACTCACTTGAGTGCGTCCCATAGGCTTATCCCTGTCCTATGCACGTTTGTCTTCCATCTTAGTCTCGACTGCTTCCCTTATGAACCTTGACCATTTCTTCATGCACTTCCTTGTGCTCGTTCACCTTGGTCCATATCCTTCAGACTCGGCCTTTATCCCTTGTCCTTGCACTTTCCCCCGCGCACCATGTGTCACAGCACCACCTCCAAGCTTCCCCACTCTTCTAGCTGCCTGCTACATTCCCTTTTCTCGTGCAGGTACATCCATTTGCATGGTTGCGGCATAGTAATGGGTTGTTCACTTGTCAAGGCTAGGTCGTGACATTTTGCCTCCTCCATTATAGTCCCATAGACTACGGCTTTAGAGTCCCATAGACTACGGCACCAAATTCTCTTGATAACCAAAATAGCCTATTTTTTAACCTATTGGATGTTTTGCTTATAGTGTTAAAGAAGGGCATTATTGAAGATGCTTTCATTAGATTCACTATTTGTTGAATCCATAGTTATCAAAGAATTCTTTAAAAACATGGTATTTTATTTATCCATCTAGTGGATAGATTGGCCTCTATATACCCATTCTTAAATGTCTTTGATATTTTGTATCTCCTGTACCTAAAATTTCCTAAAGAAGCTGTTGGGTTCCTCAAAATCCATGTCAGCACTGAAAAAAAAAAATGTCATCACTGCCTCGGGTCAATTCCAGGTCTTTCGCCCTTGGGTTTTTGCAAAATCACAAAAATAACATTCCATTCTATTACTTGATCAATGTTACTGTTGATTGTGTTGTACATAGAAGTTGTGCTTGAATTTGTCCTCTACTTGGCTACAAAAGTCATATAGTTTGATTGTTAGATTATTGTTGTATGATTTATTTTGTGTGATTGAGAAAAATTGAATTGCCTGACTTGGAGATTCAATACTTCGGTTGAGAAATTTGAAAAAGCTGTTTATGTTGTGAAGGATCAAGAGTTGTGCAGATTTTGTTTGAATTAAGCCGTCTATGGCTAACTCTATTTGTGTTGATAACTAAGCTTGTAAAGCTTAGAGCTGTTTGTAAGTTAAGCTCGGTATGTGTGTAGCTTTAATTTTTTGTAAGCTAAGTGTGGCTTGAGTGTATTGTATTGTTGTGTGGTAGAAGTGTACTAGATTGTTTTTTCTTTTTGGTTCCATGACAAAAACTTAAGGGTGTACTAAATTTGAAAGTGCAACTCTCATATTTGAGTATCAAGTCCTTCTTGCAACTAGTAAGGAAAGGTGGACATAGGTCCTTAGGAATTTCACTTGACCACTTGAACACATCCTTGTGTCCTTTGCATTTGAGTATTCACATTATTTTAATTGAAAGAATTCCTTAAAATGGTAAAATTAAAATAAACCCAATCCAACCCCTATTTATTGGGTTAATCCATATCCAACATTTACTATTTTCTTGTAGCAATAATTCCATGCAAAATATTTTTTGAATTGATACATATGGGTATTTGGAGACCTTATAAGGTCTTCACATGATTAAGTGCTAGATGTTGTCTTACTATTGTAAATAATTTTTGTTAAAGAACATGAACGTCCCTCATGAACGGGAAGATTAAGACCTTAGCTAATAACTAGACAACACCACACCCCCCGCCCCACCAAATGATTTCTACATAGTTTGGGATCACAATTAAACAAGTTAGATCAAATGATACACATGATTTTTTTTAGGTCTAAATTTACATTTTTTGAGTCACTTGGTGTCATGCACGAAAATTCATGCCCATAGACCCACACCCAGTAGAGAGAAAATATTGTCATCTCTTCAATTTTGCATGTGAATTAAAGTTTTAGGTGCACATTCTTGTTAAGTTTTTGAGTGAGTGTCTACTCACTGTCTCTTACATGATTAATAGGATACCCATTATTTTTCCTAGAAGGAAAAATCCTGGAGATTCTATTTCGGAGATCATTCATATTAGACCATTTGTGAGGCTTTGGGTGTCTCTATTATGCCACTGACCTCGCCCAATAAGATAAGTTTGGGCATGGAATCATCACTTGATATTCAACGGGATACTCCCTTACTCAAAAGGCGTACCAACTTTGTAACATGAAGGGTGATTTCTCCCTCATTAGCCACGTAAAGATTTGATCCGATTAATAGATTTGCTCTGTAATTATGTAAAATATAAATCTTAATATGGTATTAGAGTTAGGATCCCCTAGTATTCTTAGATGTGGCTTATCTTACTTTAATTTAAGTTAAACTGTTAATAGCATTTAGCGGCCATCAGCTAAACAAGAAAAAGAACTAGTTAACTGTTATTTGGTTAACACCAAAGTTTATTTTCATTTGTTACTCGATAAAAAAAATAAATACTGACTATAGTTTTATTTATAATTTTAGAAGTTAACCCATCTCCATTCATTTTTTCCTCACAATAGATTACAAAAGTTGTTCCTAATAAATGCAACTCAGATTGTTTGGTTCCAATGTCCAAATGCATGCCATTTTGGATTAAAAAAAACTTATCATATACACCAAGTTATAGAAGTAACCAATTTTTGCTTCTAAAGTGAAGCCTCTACTAAAAAAATTTGAATGAGACCGTTAAAGTGGAAATTCTATCAATCACAGTGGATTTGATGAAAGGTTATTCAAATCATCATTAGTCAATGTAAATGATATTTTTCTTTAAAAAAGAACAAATAACTAACAGAATCTGAAAAGGCGCGACCCTTTGACTATGATCAAAAACCGAAAACCGTTCTTGTTACTTTTTGTGTCAGAATTCCGTATTTGGGATTTTACCAATAATTTGTCAACTTGACATCGTTCTAGAAATCCATTTCCTGTACGTTCAAAGCATTACTAAAAGTGGTATACCTTCCCATGGAAGTTACCGGCCCGCTGGACGACATGCTTGAAGGAAAAAGTAACGATCTTCTTTGGCCCTTGCACATACCTATTTTAAGACATGGTTGTTGTGGCATATATTCGGAAAATGTTAGTTTTGGTTTGCAAACTGAAAAAGGTTTGTTATTTGAAGTCTTTTTTAAGTACTTGACTAGTTCCAAATGCATCGTCGTCTATCACTTTAGAACTAGCTCTGCAAACGATAGATTTACAGTCGCTGTTGTGTTCTTACCTTGTCATTCTGTGCTTCAAGGGTAATAATGACGACCTCCCAATTAGAGCTTTTACGTGAGAAGCATATGGATAATGGTAAATTCATCTCCTTAAATTTTACTACTATTAGTTTTCATTAGGCTTTATATTCATATGTTTTCTATGCAACTGCATTCCCCTTTTTTTTTTTCATCAACAGTTATATCTACGAGTGCAGGTGATGGAATCAAAGAATCTCCTGTAGAGCAAGTGAGACTAATGGTTCCGACCACCGACAACTACACTTTGCCAACCTTAACATTTCGAACATGGGTTATAGGACCTCCTACCTGCATTTTCCTTGCTTTCATTACACAATTTTTCTTTTACCGAGAAAATACAGTTTCTTTTTCTAATAGTTCTGTCCAATTGTTGATTGTTGTTGCTGGAAAAATGATGGCCAAAACACTTCCATCGAAGCCTGTGAAAGTTCTAGGAACCAATTGGACATTCTCAATGAATCCAGGGCCTTTCAATATCAAAGAACATGTGTTAATCACAACCTTGGCTACCTCAGGTTTAAATAGCCCATATGCCATATCCATTATTACAATGACAAGACTTTTCTTTCGAAAGAGCATAAGTTATTGGGCAGGCCTACTAATGACTATAACTACTCAGGTGATTTCTTTTACCTTCTTTTTTCTTTTTTTTTCTTTTTTTTTCTTTCAGTTTTCCAATTATACTTGGTTTGCAATATAAAGTTGGTGCCATATTTGCAATGTATGTAGTGCTTGTAAATGTAGTCTATATTATCGATTGCTAATCTAATATAGTGCATTATTTATGCTGGTATATATGCAGATGATTGGTTATGGGTTTGCTGGAATCTTTATGAACCTTCTTGTAAATTCTCCTTACATGTGGTACCCTCTGTGTCTAGTTGATTTGAGTTTTTACAGGTATTGTTTTCTTCGGAACATGTATAGTATTTTATTTGAGAACATATGGCCTATAGTTGACATTCAATTTTTCCTGATCAGAGCAATGCATGAAGAGGAAACGAGAAAGAAAGGACACTTAACAAAACTCCAATTCTTTTTTATAGCAACAGTTGTCAGCTTTGCTTATGCTATTATACCTAGCTATTTCTTCCCTTCCCTCGGTGCTCTCTCCTTTCTCTGTTGGATATGCAAAAACTCGGTGCTTGTACAGCTTATAGGCTCTGGTCGTGGTGGTTTTGGCATGGGTTCATTTGCACTAGACTGGAATGCCATATCCGGCTTTTTGGGAAATCCATTAGTTTTTCCCATGTCTACGATAGCCAACATGATGGTTGGTTTCATCTTGCTTCTCTACGTTATAACCCCGATCGCATATTGGAGCAATTTGTACGATGCCAAGAAATTCCCTCTTTTTTCTTCCGAAATGTTCGACTCCCAGGGCCAAATTTATGACATCTCAAGAGCTTTAAATAAGGATGGTTTGGTATTCAATCAAAAAGGATATGAAAGTTACTCAAAAATGTACCTGAGTACACTCTATACATTCTCTGTTGGTCTCTTACTATCTTGCATGCCTGCTGCCATCACCTATTTCGTGCTTCATCATGGGAGGTAATGAACGCATTTTCCTTCTTTTTTTTTTTGGAAATAAGTCATAAATACCTAGTACGTACGTTCTCTTTAAGGGCGGTTGAATATTCTGTTGTAACAGGGAAACATACCAACAAGTTACGACAGCGTGGGGAAATAAATATGAGTCTGGGGATATTCATAACAACCTCATGAGGAGGTACAAATCTATTCCTCCATGGTGGTTCTGTGCAATTTTAATTTCTATGGTTGGCCTAGCAATTTTCACTTGTGAGTTTTACATCGAGCAATTGCAACTTCCGTACTGGGGGGTCCTAGGGGGATGCTTTATGATCGTCATTCTAATCCTTCCGTTAGGCGTGATTGTAGCTACAACCGGCCAAGTAAGTTCCATCATGCTACATTTTTTGTGTCCCGATTATACCTAGCTTGGTATCTCTAAATTGTTATTAATTTTCTGCAGGGTTTGAACTTGGGTCTAGTTTCGGAACTAACAATGGGTTATGTTTACCCTGGGAAGCCAATAGCAAACTTGACATTCAAGTCATTTTGTGTGTCTTCCATGGACAATGCTCTTACTATTCTTTCTGATCTCAAGTTGTCCCTTTACTTGAAAATCCCTCCGAGGAACATGTTTCTCACCCAAGTCACTGGAACGTTCATAACATCTGTAGTGGGCTATTCAACAACATGGTGGATCATCTCATCTGTGAAAAATATGTGTGATATTGACAAATTACCAGTAGGGAGCCCCTGGACGTGTCCTTCAGAGCATGTTGTTTTTACTAACACAGTAATTTGGGGAGTAATTGGTCCAAGTCGTATATTTTTCCCCCAGGGCTTGTATTCAAAGCTCTACTATTTCTTCATAGTAGGTGCGCTTTCACCCTTGGTGGTCTGGACTCTCGTGCAGCTATTCCCCAAGAAGAAGTGGTTCAAAGACATCAACATGCCATTGATATTGTTTTCTGGAACAGCTATGCCAGCTGCTGGACCTGTGAATTACTGGTCGTGGGCTTCTTTGGGTTTTCTCTTCAATTGGATTATATTCAAGAGACATAAAGTATGGTGGAGTAAGTATAACTATGTATTGGCATACGGGATAGACATGGGAGTAGCCGTATTAGCTGTCCTGGCTAGTTTAGGTCTTCAACTAAAAGGTATATATGGAGTTGACTGGTGGGGTTTAGATGTGAGTGACCACTGTCCCCTAGCATTATGCCCTACAGCCCCTGGTGTGAGGACGGATGGATGCCCAACTCTCTGATTGATGGTATTTGAGAAACTATTGCTCATATGATGGTCAGATTATGCATAAACGTGGGTAAATTTCATCTTTTGTGCGATGGGTTTTAGTGGAAAAGATGTTTCTTGTATTCAGAACTCTCTCCTCCATCGACAGAGTCGACCTTGTATGCCGAGCAACTCTCACAAGTTAAGCTTCGTTCAATCTACCCGGAGCATCTGTTCAGCCTGTTTGCTCACTCTGCTGCTATATTTTGGTATTCTAGGACTGCGTCCTGTCTTTTGTGAGGATCTTTGGAAGATTTAAATTAGCATCTTTTACTTATGAGAGAGTCTTGAGTCATTCATTCACCTAATCTCAAGTTTCCTCTGAAATTCTTTTCTTCCCCAGTGACTGTACTTTCTTCTCACAGTTCAGCACGAGATTTATATGACTTTTACTCTTTCTTCTAGTCACTATTGAGTAATTTTTTTTTTTGTCAAATTAATAGGTAAAAAGATTATGATATTGAAAATCTCAATAAACTTTTGTTGCGCATGACATATATCGAAAGGGTTCTCGTTTTACTTGCATTTTTATCTAAACTAATAAGATTTCAACCTTAAAGTGAAGTTTACAACACACTTTGATTGAAGTTCATCATTTTATTGATCAGGAAAATATACAAAAAAACAAGTATATTAGTACTTATACCGAATAAAAAATAGTTCCTCGTGAAGCTATATTAGTCGTTAATATGAGGCTATGTATATAAAAATCATTTTGTTTTCCCTTTCAAATCCAATAGAAGCTTGGACAAAGGGCAAAACTTACATCTCAAAAGTGCTTTTGTGGTTTTATTTCACAATCCGTAAGTAAACATTGTAGAAACAATTCATGCTTTTGAACTATATGATATCCATTTGTGCTCCCCTAATTCATTTTCATTTTGCAGTCGTACCTATTTGGTTCTTTATATGCATGAGAATTAAGAAATTCTTAGAAATTTTTAAAATGAATAAATTTAATCTAGTAGAATTAAAAATTGCAATTCATATTCTTTTTATTTAAGAATACGTTCAAAAATTTATCAAGATATTTCTTTTGATGTAAAATTTTACGTAAAAAAGTGTTGTCAACAAGCTAATAAACCCATAAGCCCACTACACTAAGAACCTAAGACCAATAGATTCCCTTGGTAAGAGGTACCGCTTCTATTTTGCTTAAGCATTAATGACACCCTTATTATAAGATATTGAGATAGAGAGAATGCTAACCGAGTTGCAAACCCACACTCTTTATGGCAGCAGCAGGAAATTATAAAGTCTCCAACAGTTAAGGATAAATGCCGATGATTGATAAGTTTTCATGGTGACAGCCATATTTGAGCTCAAGTTATTATCAAATTCAATAAGCATTGGGGTGGGTGGGCTAGACAAGATAATCACAAAGTAAACACTTGAGAAGAAACTGCACACCAGGATTTAAGTGACTAAGCAACGCACGTAGTTCACTTCCTTTAACAAACTACTAAAGGCCCCTCATTTATCCCAAGAACAAGAAAAACAAACAATCCTTAGGATTGCCCAATTACATCCTTCAAAGCCATAGGTTGCACCACAACCTCATAGGTTACACAATAATGATACCTTAGTGGGCACAAACGAAAAAAAAGAAAAAAGAAAAAAAAAAGCACACATTATGCATAAGGGTAGAGAAGAATTGGAAATACGGTTGCCTTAGTATCTATTACTTCCATGTTGGGATAATTGTAATATTTCAAGTATGGGAATTAGATCAATTTGTATAGAAAAATATTCTTTCATTGTGTTGTAATTATTTCCTTCTCAATCAAGTCCTAGTATTATAAGTAGGACACCTTGTAATTGTTTCAATTTAAGCAATCCAATACTAGAGTTTCCTAGCAATCTCTATTTCACCATTGCTTCCTTTTTATTTCATATCATGGTATCAAAGCTATTATGGTTGTCCTGGTCTAGCTTCTACTCCTTTTTGATTGTCCAATTTATTTATTTATTTTTGGCTATCGACATTGTTGTTTACTTCTCTCTTTTCTGTTGAGACTTGTATAACCATAGTAGCATATTTGGAAATCAATTCATTTTTTTCCTACATAAGTTTTACTTACCCTTTACTATGTCAATCTCCAAGGCTCTTGATTTAGATGCTCTTATCATTGAGGATGCATTTGACACTATAAGTTGTTCCACATTCCATGGTGTTTGATTTGAGCCTCTCAGCTCCTGTTTTGTAGTAGACTTGCCTAAATCTCTTAGTCCAAGAGTAAATTGGTTTGTTCCCTTCAAGCAAAGGCTTAACCCCTTTAGGCTCTTTTTAGGCCCATCCTATTTTTTGGCTTCCTATATAAACCCAATCATTTTTTAGGTCCTATGGTATAAATTTTGCTATGTAAGGTCATCCCACTATCATCCAACCTACATTGGACTTTATGGGTGCTCTTTCCATGGGTTCCACCTAGGTGGTATTTGGACCTAACCTAACCTTTGGATTAGATTGGTATCTTGTGGGTCAAGCACCCAACCTAGTTCCATTGGATTTGGGTTTCAATCCCCTTGTAGCACTGATTCAACACTCAGAACTCAGCAATCCACTATATACCACCACTTTTAATGGCCCTAAACTTTGCCTTGTTGCTTAATTTCTCATTAGAGTAAACAATTACAGTGTTTAGGCATGCAAAATTCTGGTAAGCATTGGTTACCAAAGATAAAGACAGGTTCTTCAATGGCTTTGTCCTTATTCTAATGAGTGCTTGCTTAGCTTGTTAGTGGTGCAAGTGCAACCAACTGGCTGATCTTGGCTTGGAAACTGCATTAAGCTAATCTTGTTACTGCTTTAACCCCCATCAAAGATGCTTAATCATTATGGTTAAACATCGTTGAGATGTTCAACAAATTGGATTGTGTGAAACTATTTTCAATCCTTTAAGCTTTGAGCGATTTGAAACTGGGTGACCTTGTAGTTGTTGTTTGTTTCAATCACCTCTATACTCTATGGAATGAACTTGATCTAATGGAGGAGAAGCTTGAGGGGCTAGAGGCCACCCTCAAGCACTATATTCAATAAAATATTGCAATTGGTGTACCCACTTTGTCATAATTCTCAATGAAGGCTTTGTCATTTTTGCTCATAAATACTCACTTCGGATTCCTTTCCCATGCTTGGGTGACCTTACAATCTGGCAATGCACGATGAAATTAATGGCCAGCTTCTTTAGAATACATATGAGTTAGAGAAACTATTCTCTTAACAACCCATGCCATTCCAATGCAGTGAGCACTTACACTACAGGCAGGTGTGCATGGCTTGAGTGCATAAACCCTTAGCTTTCCGCACGTTATGGTTGTCTTGCATGTGATTCCCCTTGTTCTCCCATCTAATGGTCCATATTAAATCCTTAGATCTAATAGTCAGCTTATTGCCTTATGCACAACTAGGCTAATTGACAACTACTAGGCCATAATTGCACATGCTCTTAAACCATCCAATGGTTTTAGACGTTCTATGTAACAAACTCAGTCCAACAAGGGTACTTCTTGCCAAGATGATCCTAAAGGAATTTCTTGTGACCATTGTAAGCATCCTTTTCACACTAATGACACTTGTTGGAAGTTGCATGGTTGACCCAATAATGCCAAAGGTAAAAAAAGGAAAAAAAAAAAAAAAAAAAAAAAAATTTTCTTTTAACTAAGTTTTTGTAAAGCATGATGAGCAACTGTCACAACCTATCAATGAGCAATAATTTCAATGCATTATGCAAGCCATTACTCAAATTGGCATCCCTAACAAGATCACTAGTTTTGTAGGTATTTCATACTACCCTAATGTCATTACTACTAATGCTTGGATTATTGATTTAAGGGCCAATGAACACATTGTATGTGATACTTTTTTTTCTCACATTAATACATCATCCCATCCATCTATGTTAGTGCATCTCCTAAATGGTCTTTGTTGAAATTAGCACCATCACATAAGTTTTCACTTTACATTACATAATGTGTAATTTGTTCATATATTTCAATTTAATCTTATCTTTGTTTCCAAGGTATGTCATGATAATGATTGTTGTGCCATTTTGGAATCTATTTGTTTCTTTCAACCTATTTGACTGGTAGACTGATGAGCTTGGATAATGTGCATCAAGGTTTCAATTTTAGGCCTTTTTTCCATCTAATTTTGATTTACCCAGCTTAATAATAATAGTACTTTTCTTTCTCATTAGCGTTTAGGTCACAATGCATCTTTTTCTCATCCAAAATGTCCAATTTGCCCCTTAGCAAAGTAAAATTGTCTATTATTTCCTTCTAGCATGTTGCATGCCCCATACACCATGATAACTCTATTTTGTATAAAGTTATTGTGACTACTTTAAGTAATATATAATGTAGTGTTTGTTAAATTATAGGGCATTTATTTATATTTATGCAAGTTTTTTTTGTTCATGTAGTAAACCTAAATAAAAGGAAAAGAAGTAGCAAATTAGCACAAAAGAAAGAAAAGAAACGAAGAAAGGGAGCATTTAGGCAAAAAGAGAATAGTGGAGAGAGAAAAGAAAAAGGTGATTGTCAAGTAGGCCATGCAAGTAGAAAATAGAAAATAAAAGATAATGTGCTATTGGAGGGAAGTTGATTGTCAAGCAGATAGAGAGTGAGAAGAGTTGGTCGAGTGGTTAAAAACTGAGAAAATAGGAGAGAGGCATCACTAGAGATTCAAAGGCCATGCATTATAGAGTGGATCTTATAGAGGAGCATGACTATTGAATGAATGTTGATTGTCTGCTCTTCGTTATCTCTAGTAATAAACCTAAAATATATTCGTTTTCAGCCATTTGAGTATAGTTTTTGGCCATATTTAAACATTTTCCAGCAAGGAGGAAATATATTTGGCATCTAGTTGCAATTTCCAGCATTTTTACAGCAATTTTTGGGTGATTTTATGGCCGTTTTTGACAAGAGATGACAAATTCCATTAGGATATTTTGTCAAATCTATGCATTTCTATCTGAATCAATTAGATCTTTTTGTAGATCGGCATTCCAAGCATCTTCCATGACAATTTTTGGTAGTTTTTGTGTAGAACGGAGGTGATGTGTGGCAAAATGTGGCAGCGTATAATGGCAGCACATGGCAGTGGCTTGTAGCGACTTTGCAACATGATTTTTCCCCTTCTTTCCAGACAACCTGTTTTCTCTCATCTGATGTGTAGAGTTGTGCACAACTTTCTTAAAAGAAAAGACAATTTGGTGACAGCTTAGTTTTTTTTAATTTAAGATGTTTTGTGTAATTTTCTGCATTGTTTCTATTTATGTATATACCATGTTTTAGTATATTTTGTTAAAGCTATGATTTAACTTAATTACAATGGTATGAATGTCATGATTGTGATGCTTTGTGAGACATTTTATGTTTGTGAAGTTGCATATTACCATATTCATTGCCTTTAAGTGATTAACTACCACTTAAATGACCAGATTTGTATGTTTGAGACCGACATGAGATAATATGCAGTTGCTTCCTATAATGTGCAATTATAGATTAATATAGATAGACATATACCATATGGTTTGAATGGATTTAGGTGTAAACTGGAATATTTATAGATCCTAAGGTACTTAGTTTGTTTCAATTCACATATAGAGATATAATGAGTTAATAAGCTAAGTAAGTTGTTATACCTAGACAAAGGATAATGAATAAATTAGGAAATTTCATCATCACATGAATATTATCAACCTTACAAGTATAAATGATCAGTATTAGTCTCTAGTAGTATGAAATGAGATGGTCTAACATGTTTTGTTTATAGAGTCATATTAGATTTAGTTAGTTAGATTATTATCTATAATTTTGATTTGCCAGATAAATTCAAGGAGTTATTCGCCGTTAGCAATTAGTTGGGTTGGTAATCACCAGTCTTTATGGGACAATATCTTTCTCATCATTGTATTACTTTTTTAACATGTTCACTTGCATGTAGAATTTCACCAAATACATCACGTTGTGATGAGTCTCGATATTTTCTTACTTAATCAATGACTACTCTCATGGAACTTGGTTATTTCTTATGCAGTCCAAATCACAAGTTCTGCCTATCTTAAACATTTCTTTGCCATAGTAAAAAATCAGTTTCACTCCGTCGTTCAATGTGTTCGGTCTGACAATACTTGTGATTTTTTCAATCATGAATGTTTCATTTTTTTCTCTAGTCATAATATCCTTCATGAGAGTTCTTGCACTTACATTCCTCAACAAAATAATTTTATAAAGCACAAGCATTGTTATCTCCTTAAGGTTGCTTGTGCCTTTAAATATCAAACTTCCATACCCAAGTCTTTTTGTGGTGATTGTGTGGTCATTATTTCCTAACTGATCTTCTTTTTAGGAAATGCCTAACAATTAACATCTTTAGATTTTTGATTGTCTCTGCTATGTTACGATTGTAGGCCTTCAGGACAAATTGGGTCCCTGCACCTTATGCTATGTTTTCATGGGCTATCAACATTGCAGAAGTGCTATCGAGTTTATGATTCAACTAGTGGATAGTTCTTTATCAATCGTGATGTCATTTTTCATTAAGATGATTTTCCTTTCTAGGATTAGCTCATCCCTTCTTCACCACCTAGCTTTTCACTTGTTACTTCACCTTTCCTCTTGGATGAGGATCCTTCTATGTCTCCACCATTTATGTTACTTAAGGCTTCAGGTCCCTCCTCAGTTTTGCTACTTTTGCTAGCACCTTCAATGCTCCCTTATCCTACAATTAAGCCATTAATGGAGCATCCTCTTGACCCCTTGGATGATCCCTTACCCAATTACCTGCATGCTTCTTCAAATCCACTTTCCTTTAAAAATACTACCCTTGACACATCTAAAACTCCAAACATTCCTTATGATTCATTGGCATTTGTTCTTGCCTCATCACCTACTTCACCTTCATCAGCCCTTCACTAGTCGAGCCATAGCATGTGATCTCTTACTTGGATTAAGGACTACACTTGCTTTGGTCTCCATTCCTTAGGTACACATTATTTGGTCTTTTCTTATGTTAGTTCTAGTCAACTTGCATCGAAATATTTATTCTACATCATTCATATCTTTGAAGACTAGGAACTAACTTGATAATCACACCTAAAATCAGGATCGTTGGTTGTAGCAAGCCATGAAGGCTGAGCTTCAAGCTCTTATTGATAATCACACCTAGGATCTTGTCCCTCAACCTTCCCACTAGAAGCCCACTAGTTGTAAATGGGTTTACAAAATTAAGTACAAGACCAACAGCTCTGTTGAGACCTTCTCCCCTATAGCCAAGGAGGTTAATGTTCACTCATTCTTTTCTATTTTGCATCTTGTGATTAACCCTTTCATGAGATGAATATGTACAATGCCTTGCTTCATGGTGATTTAAGGGAAGAAATTTACATGGATCTTCCTCCAAGTTTACATAGATAGAGGGAATATAGGATATGTCATCTTTGTAAATCCCTCTACGGACTTAGGTAGGCATCTCGATAGTGGTATGTGAAGTTCACTTTGACACTTACTACTACACAATTCATACAATCTCAACATGATTACACTCTATTCATTTGGCATTGAGGTACTTGTACCATTTATTTGTTAATATATGTTGATGATATTCTCATAATGGGAAATGATGCACACGTGATTATAAACTTCAAAAAATATTTGCATTCCATTTTTTGCATCAAAGACTTGGGTCCACCCAAGTATTTTGTAGGGATTGAGATTGCTCATTCAAAGAATGACATTTGCCTTAGCCAGTGCAAATTTGTCCTTGAAATTATCTCTTAGGTTGTTTTATCAAGATGCAAGCTTGCCATCATTCCAATTGAACAAAATGTGAAGTTGACCACCACGACTTTCAATGTTGTAGTATCACCCTCAGAAAAGGATCCTTTACTTAATGACCCATCAAACTATTAAAGATTAGTTAGAAATCTCATTTGTCTCATTGTGACCAAGCCTGACATATATTATGTAGTGCAGATATTTAGCCAATTCATGCATGATTCAAAATAGTCACATATAGATACTACCTTGAAAGTGGTAAAGTACTTGAAAGGATATCCATGTTTGGAAATTCTTTTGTCTAGAGATTATAATATGGAAATAATTGCTTATTGTGATACCAACTATGCTAAATATCCTATGAGTCAAAGATCCATTGGAAGGTTATGTGTCAAATAGGGAAGTTCTTTGTTATCATGGAAGACAAAGAACCAATCGATTGTCTCATTATCCTAAACAAAGTTAAAGCATTGGGTTATGACAAAGACAATTTATGAGATAGTTTGGATGTGAGGTTTTCTTTGGGACCTCAAAATTTAGGTGAAAGGACCTATAACTTTGTTTTGTGATAATGATACTACTTTTAAGCTTACAACCAATTTGATAGTCCATAAAATAATGAAATACATTGAAGTTGATTGTCATTTCATGAGAGATAAAATTTAGGAAGGAATAATCACGACGATAAGGATAAGGACTACCGAACAATGTGTAGATATTTCCACCAAACTTCTATGTCACAAGCAACATGTGTATCTATTAAGCAAGGTTGATGTTCATGACATTTATCAACCACCAGCTTGAGGGGGAGTGTTCGATATACGATTGTCCTAGTGTCTATTACTTCTTTGTTTAGATGATTGCAATATTCCAAGTATGAGCATTAGATCAATTAAATAGGAAACCATTCTTTCATTATGTTGTAATTATTTCCTTTCTCAATCAAGTTCTTGTATTATATGTAGAGCACCTTGTAATTGTTTCAATTTCAGTAATCCAATACTAGAGTTTCCTAGCAATCTCTCTTTCACCACATCTTCTTCTTTATTTCATGTCAATAAGCATATTAAAAAACCCTAAAAGATGATGAAAACTATGAGTCTAGAGTTTTAATCTAATCAAGCCCACAATATTAGAATGATAAGGTAATATACACTATTGCCTAATATAATCCTAATAGAATTAAATTCTAGGCACAAACTTGAATCATTGTCATAGAGAGATGATCAAATAATGTTTCTTCTCTTTTTCTTGTCTCCTATCTTTTGATTTCTTCTCCTTATAACAAAAAAAGCTTCTTAAATGGGTACAATCAAAGCTCATTCAAACTATCAATGACTATTTAAGGGAGATTGTTGAGAAAGCATGATCTTTTTGAGTTTTCAAGAAGCCTACTACTACTGTAGTGTCTTTTGATAGTTTCTCAAACAACTTCACATGATTTCTCTTCAATTTCCACTACATAATTAGAAGTAGCATAAATTTGAGCTAGAGGATCAAATTATAACCTAAGAAGATACAAATAAAAAATCTATCACACTAAGTGATCTTCATTGAGCCATAAAAAATTAAAAAAGAAGAAATATATATAAATTGTCAAAATTTAGAATCTTCCACGTAATAGTTTTTGAACAATCTAGTAGAAACACTATTGCAAAACTGTCAAATGAAGGTAAAATAGACCTTACTTTATTTGATTAAAGAAAAGTTGTAAGATGGGAAAAAAATCTAGAAATTAGATATATTCATATAGGCCTAATTCAAATAGAAATTGCGGCTTTATTTAGATAAGGAATAGATACACCTATTATAGTAATTGTCTTAGATAAAAGCTTTAATGACCCAATTAAGGCTATTATAGGAGGAATTTAGTCTAATCTTGTCAATGGAGTACTTCAGTTTAACCTTAAGCCAAATTATTTCATATCAATAAATGATCCTAATTTAGAAGATATTGTCCGAATTAGAATACAAACTAAAGGTTTAGGTGTAAAATGTGTTTCACAAGTGTTGGGTTTTATGGCTTACCAAGAAGGGGGGGTTGAATTGGTTTTAAGTCTAGATCAAAAGTTTTGTCCCCTTTTTTAATATGCTTTAAATTGTTCTAAGATGTTGTCAAACAAGGTCTCATAAAATAGTGATGAATCAGAGCATAAGAGATATGACACACAAGTTTACACGGTGGTTCGGCACTCAACCCTTGAGCCCTACGTCCACCCTCTTCTTTCAACATAACCGGTTGAAGTCCACTTTACTACAAAGTTAGGAGAAAACGTTCCCCTACACTTTCCAACTCCTCCTCAAGGAGTTATACAATCCTTTCTCCAAGGATTAAAATATAATGTGTGCCTCAACACACATCAACAAGTTAAGGTTTATCAAACCTTTTACAAACTTAGGCAATTCCCTTAAGATATAATATACATATGGGAGATTGCTAAGTTAAATGCTTTCTAAAGACAATCAAATAGCTAATCAAGCCCTAATTACGAAACCCCCAAATGATAATAGAGTTAGGGTTTCAGATTTACAAATAAGTATATGTGCACAATAATATTTAGAATTTAATCAGCACATATACAACTAGAAACCTCAAGTAATATGGCAGAGTAATAGAATGAAAGAACTTCACCAAGATTTCTATTCAGCTTAAGCTTGGTTATGATCTTTTTCTTCTCAAAGTGGATTTTCGTTTCTTGAGATTCAGCAACTTCAATGACCACTCTATCTTTGTTTTTCCTTGCCAAATGGATATGTAGAACGCACCTTTTAATCTCCAAATATATCCATTCTGACTTGTTCAGAATTTCTTCCCGTTATGGAAAGATTAAGCTTGATTTTTGAGCTATTAGAGAGGCAGAGTCTTCTAAGTAAGTAGCTTATCTGTTCTGGTTAAAATGTGCTCTCAAAACGCATTGTTTAGTTGCTTCTTTAAATCGGATCTCGTGAAGCTTATTCGGGTCATGGGTCATGGGTCGGGTTCTCGGATCTTATCAAGATTCTTCCTTAATTCTTTTTCATCCTTGAAGCAGTCTTTTGTGGGTGCTTAACAAATTAATGGAGCATCTTCTGCACTACAGAATCCCCATGATTTTAGCTTCATATCCTCTTTAATCTGCTTCTAATTCTTCTTTTAAGCAGTTAGGTCAAGAACATGAAGAACACCCTTAATCTCTTCAATTTGATCTTCTATGAGTAGTGGGTCTTCGATTTTCTTTCACAGAATTGTTCCTCTCTTCATTAGCTTTCCAACGAACCCTTTTGCAGCTTGATTGGAGAAGTTTCTAGTGGCCAATTTTACCGGCAAAGTGGCGGCATCAAGCTGGGTCACGAGTCGAGCTGTGTTTGGGCACGCAGGTGCTTAATCAGGTTCGCGGGTCACGCAAGCCTTCCGTGTCGTGCGCGGGTCACTTAATTAAGTCACGGGTTGGGATAAGCTTCCAAGTCACTCAGATGCAAGCATGCTTCAATGGGTCACGCGTACAGGGCTTGGTCCGTGCTCACGCAGGTCGTGCTTCATGTGGGCTGGATTGCTTATTGGATCCATGTCACACTAGCCTTGTTCCATTCACATTGGGTTATGATATAAACAGACTGATCCATTAAACTTGATTAAATCTAATTCTTTTTGGCCTTTACTTGGAACATTTTCCTACAAGAAAATTCACAAGTTAATTTTCTTGTAAAACAAATAATGACATCAAATATTAAATCATTTATTCTTCCTAATAATACTTTCACAAATGTATTAAATAATATGATTATTATAATTTATAACACATAACTCATGAAAGATAATTAACACTAAAATATCCTTTCATGAAATATTTCCTTTTTCCTTTTCATCATCAAAACAATAGTGAAATAGCAATATTTCTAACAATCTCCCCCTTTTTGATGATGACAAAACTCGTAATTGAAAAACTAAATATTTCATGATCATCTTTGCAAACCACACACAAAGTTTGTTTCCAACACAAATCACAAATCCTTTTTGTGCCAACATATAGTAAAGATAACCAGAGATAACCAAAGTGTTTTTCATCTATATATATCTCCCCTTTTTGACACCATGAAGATAAAATGAAAGTATTCATTATATTTTCATGTGCACATATTTCTCCCCCTTTTTGACATCATCAAAATGAGAAATACAAGAGGCTCCCCCTTAAATGATGCCGACTAGCATCAAACAAGAATAAAGCAAAATATGCATAACATGTTTTTAGGTATGGAAGTAAATAAAGATGATATATGTTTCAACAATCATTCTCTTCACAATATCATCCAAAACGGATTTTTTATAGCTCCTCCTTAAGAGTAGCTTCCACTCAAGTCATCTCAACCAATCAAGAACAAGTGAGGCATATTTATCCAATGAGGTATTCATATGTATTCATCCAGCCAACGCTCATTATAAGAGATGGATTCAAAGATATTCAAAATACACTTCTGGAAATACACTAGAGTGCAGTACACTATTGCAACACTCATCTCCATTTCTGCACTTATATTGTTTGCAACAACAAACACAAGTACCACATAATGTTCATTCCAAACTTTCAGCAAAGTATACTTATGTATAGTCACACTTCATCCTAAAACATCATCTAGCAAAGTATATGTTCATAGGATCATGCTGTATGTGTTTCATGTTTATCATTTATGCCTTAGCAAAGCACGTCTTTACACATATATATCATGCTGTATGATTTTTGCATTCTTTCGATTGACAACAACAGATACATCACATCAGCGAGCATAGTATTACAACATCTTAAGTACCACAGCAGCGGATACATCATTGAGAGTATTATCAATGAAGGAGTGAGTTAGAAAAGCATACCAAATACACGTTCAATGAGCCTTTGTTTCCTTTTCTTTCCTTTAATTTCATTGTATCTTGAATACAAAATATGTATATATATGTAGAACAGCACAATACTCAAGTTTGATTCACTTCAAGTTATCATTTGTGAGACATTCAAATGTAGGAAACTTCTTATTTCATATTGCTGTATTGTGAGACTATTTATGCAGTGAAGGAGCAGTAATTTACAACAAGATGTAAAGCATGATTTGTTTAAAAAAATGTATCACATTGAATGACAAAGATCAGTAAATATTCCAACAGTTTTTCACACTAAAAACTTGACTAGTACATTTCTTCTTCATTTAGCTAGTCATTTTAGTAGGAGCAAAATTCGTAATGATTTCCACGATCAAGACATAGTATGACATGTTGTCATGTGATCATGAGCAGATAACAAACATGTTATCTAATATGATCATTATATAATCATTTTCAGCAAACATCATATGATCATTTTCAGCAAACAATTTCATAACACCAAAGCAAGAATATATCAAAGAGCATACATTCCGGGTGTTTAACACTCTTATCCCATATTCTGCACTTTCAAGTCAGAAATGGAACATACATGTGCTACATGTGCTACATGTGCTAATTATGTACTCTCTCCCCCTTAACTTATGCAATAATTTAAGTTTTCAAGAAGTGAGATACTACACACATCATATGCATTGATTTCCTCTTCTCTATCATACACATTTCAATCTTATAAGTCATCAAGGAAAGTTAATCATTTTAGATTTAGAGAAGTGTAATCACCTTAAGAAAAACTTTCCAATATGAACCAACTTGCAACATGAATCACATATTTTAATTTCTGCTTTCCTTATCATGTTAGCATACTAGAATGATGAGTATTTATCAATTTCAGCATAGTCTATTCATCAAATGACATGATATTGATCAACAAAATGTTTAGCACAAGAAGAGATGTTCACCATATAGTCCAATAATTTCCAGCAAGCATACATGACTTTTATGATATTAATTAAAATCACTCAACATATAGGTTTTTCTTAATCATGCATCATGAAACATCCATGGAACTACAATCACCCTAAGATTTCATTTCAAACAAATAGTTTCAGCAAGAATAACCAACTTCAAAACAGAATTACACATTGTTTTTCTTGAAACATTACTTTTTGTTTAAATGACAAAATGAAGAGGTACTCATATACTTTTACTTATATACGGTGGATCCTCATTTGTCGCTAACTCACCAAACTAGTTGCTGTATCTTTGTTCATAACCTGCAGACACGAACAAAAGAGCTTGCAAAATTGGTACCCTTCTTTCCTTGGGTCCATGAGAGTTAATTGAACAAGTATTATCAAAAACTTTAGGCATCCATACTCTTTTCATTCTATATGGTTTTCTAAGCCTAATAGGACATGTATCAAACAAATGACCAACATAATTGCAATAAGAACACTTATGATGCAATGAAAATGTACAGTCCTCTTTATCAAAGAACTTGGTAAAAGACTTTAAGTTCTTACACGAATTATATCCTATACCAGTTTTATCATACATGCTTCTTTGTGATTGCAATATCTTTTCTAACATGACACTACCGTTAGCAAACTTGTTCAGCAAACATGATGAGCTTTCTAACTTGTTTTCAAGTTCTTTTCTTAAGCATTGAGCATTTGATAGTTTTCTATTTAAGGAATCAATTTCGTTTATCATGCATTCATGCTTTTCATCCAAATCAGAACAAGTAAACATGCTACCACTAGTTTCAGATTTGTTTTCATGGAATAAGATTGTTTCTTTTAGATCTTTAATTTCAAGTTTCATGTTCAAGTTTTCACAAACAACTAGTTCATGTTGTTTCTTCATTTTCTCATATTCTTCTACCACCAAACTTGACTTCCTTAGTTTGCATTCAAGTTCATCTTTCTCAAATTTCATGCTGGACAAATTTTCATTCAAAGAGTTTATTTGTTCTAGCATATCATCATTCTTTTTACCTAGGTCAGAATATGTACCATTGATAGAGCATACATCAAATTTTGTGTAAGCATTTTCAAACATATCGTGATTCTCATCTAAGGAAGATGCAGGAATTTCATGAACATTTTTTGTATTATCAATTTCAGCTTTGACAGATTTATACTTTTCTTTCAATTTTCTATATTTATTTTCTATCTTAGTTGCATACTTAACCAAATCAAAAAATGCAATTTCTAGATCACATTCAACATCATTTACATCAGAATTTTCATTAATGGTTGTTGTTGTCATTAAATAGGGTTATTCTACTTCTACTTGTTTCTCTTTGTCCAAAGATGAATCATTCTCTACATCTACCTTGAAAGCAATGGACATCCTATTTTCTTTTTCTTTTTCATTTGTGCATGTCTTACCTTCATAGATAACTTCTAACTTATCCCAAACTTCTTTATCGGTGAGGCAAGAAGATTATTTCCTCAAACTCATGAACTCTCAAACCATTATATATCATATTCATGGCTTTAGCATTCAGCCCCATGGCTTTAGCTTCAGTTTCATTCCAATCATCAGTTTTAGGTATCGTAATACCTTTTCTAATGATCTGCCATGTTTCTGGATCTAGACCTATAATAAATGATAACTCTATTTTATATAGAGTTATTTTGATTATTTTAGGTAATGTTCAATATAGTTTTTATTAGATTATATTTGTATTTAATTATATTTATGAATATTTTATTGTTTTATGCGGTAAACCCAAAAGTGATGAAAAACAAGAGAATTGATGAGAAAAGAAGCATGAAAAATGAAAACAAAGAAACAAAGGAAGAAGCACTTGTTGTACGTGAGAAGCAAGGGAGGAAAAGACGAAAAATAAAGAAAAAGGGAATTATCGATTTTGTAAAGGATTTGTCGGGTAGAGACGGAGGAAAAAGAAAAGGAGAAAGAGAGTCGGGCTTTTATCGGGATTGTTTGGAGAGAGAGAGGTCGGACCAAAGAGATTAGCGACCGGAGCGCTGGCGGCAAGGGATCTCGCCGGAGGTCAAAGACGACGCGCGACACCGCGCGTCTCAGGCGTAGAATGCCGCGGTCGTGCGACAGCAGACCGCTGGTGTTCTTTTCCGGTGAGAAACCCATTTCGACGGTTTTTCGGCCAACTTTGAGTGCTTTCCGATGATCTGAAAGTATATCTAGCTTCACACTGCAATTTTTGGCGTTTCTGTACCAGTTTTGCGGTGATTTACAGCGGTTTCCGGCGAAGAATGGTGAACGCCGTCTGAGTCTTCTCTGTCAGATCTACACGTTTCTGTGGCGATTCAGCTCAATCTTTCCGTAGATTTGCAACCTAGGCGTCCCGATCTACATTTCTGGAAGTTTTTGCAAAGACCCGCGACGGACAACGGCAGTGCATGGCGGCGGACGGCGGCGCGTGCGAAAGCGCGTGACGGCGCGTTTCAGCTCATTTTTCTTCCGTTCTTCAGACAGCTTCATTTTCTCCCCCTGATGTGCAGATTTGTGCAGCCTTTTTGTGATTTGAAGACATTTTTGGTGACAGCTTAATGTTTTTATTTTACAGAATGTGTTGTTTAATTTTCTGCACTGTTTTTGTTTGTGTAAATATGTTATTTTAGTTTAGTTTGTTAGGGCTACGATAGAACTTAATTATAACGTATGAATGTTATGATTATTTATATTTTGTGAGATATTTTATGAATGTAAAGTTGCATGTTACTGATCTTAATGCTTTTAGGTGATTAGCTACCACTTAAATGATATGATTTGCATGTTTGAGACCGAACGGAGATAGCATGCAGTTGCTTCATGTAATATGCAACCATAGATTAATATGGATAGACATATACTAAATGATTTGTGTGGTTTTAGGTGCAAACTGGAATATTTATAAATCTTAATGCACTTAGTTCATTTAATTCATATGCAGACTCACAGTGAATTAATGAGCTAAGTAGGTTTGCTATACCTAGACATAGGATAGTGAATAAGTTAGGAAATTCCGCCATCACATAAGTAGAATTAATCTTGCTAGCATGGATGATCGACATTTGTATCTAGTAATTAGGTGAAATCGGACACTTTAGCATCTTTGGTTAACTAAGTTTAGGTTAAATTTAGTTCGTTAGTCAATGTGTTACCATTTGATTTGTTAGATAAACTATAAGAACTATTTACCATTAGTAATTAATGAGTTTAGTAATCACCAGTCTCTGTAGGACGATATCTGTACTCATCATTATATTACTTGTTCGACATGTACACTTGTATATAGAATTTCACCGAACAATAAACCTCTGCATTGATTGTTTCCAAAGTCTATAATTAATACCATCAAACAATGGTGGTTCATTAAACCCCGTAACAGCTACTCCTTCTTCTAAAACCATTATAAGGATCTACTCTAGGATGTTAAGCCTTTAATTATAAAACTTAGCTCTAGATGCCAATTGTTGGGTTTTATGGCTTACCAAGAAGGGGGGGTTGAATTGGTTTTAAGTCTAGATCAAAATTTTTGTCCCCTTTTTTAATATGCTTTAAATTGTTCTAAGATGTTGTCAAACAAGGTCTTATAAAATAGTGATGAATCAGAGCATAAGAGATATGATACACAAGTTTACACGGTGGTTCGGCACTCAACCCTTGAGCCCTACGTCCACCCTCTTCCTTCAACACAACCGGTTGAAGTTCACTTTACTACAAAGTTAGGAGAAAATGTTCCCCTACACTTTCCAACTCCTCCTCAAGGAGTTATACAATCCTTTCTCCAAGAATTACAGTATAATGTGTGCCTCAACACACATCAACAAGTTAAGGTTTATCAAACCTTTTACAAACTTAGGCAATTCCTTTAAGATATAATATGTATATGGGAGATTGCTAAATTAAGGGCTTTCTAAAGACAATCAAATAGCTAATCAAGCCCTAATTACGAAACCCCCAAATGATAATAGAGTTAGGGTTTCAGATTTACAAATAATTATATGTGCACAATAATATTTAGAATTTAATTAGCACATATACAACTAGAAATCTCAAGTAATATGGCAGAGTAATATAATGAAAGAATTTCACCAAGATTTCTATTCAGCTTAAGCTTGGTTATGATCTTTTTCTTCTTAAAGTGGATTTTCGTTTCTTGAGATTCAGCAACTTCAACGACCACTCTATCTTTGTTTTTCCTTGCCATATGGATATGTAGAACGCACCTTTTAATCTCTAAATATATCCGTTCTGACTTGCTCAGAATTTCTTCCTGTTATGGAGAGATTAAGCTTGATTTTCGAGCCGTTAGAGAGGTAGAGTCTTCTAAGTAAGTAGCTTCTCTGTTCTGGTTAAAACGTGCTCTTAAAACGCATCGTTTAGTTGCTTCTTTAAATCGGATCTCGTGAAGCTTATTCAGGTCATGGGTCAGGTTCTCGGATCTTATCAAGATTCTTCCTCAATTCTTTTTCAATCTTGAAGCAGTCTTTTGTGGGTGCTTCACAAATTAATGGAGCATCTTCTGCACTACAGAATCCCCATGATTTCAGCTTCATATCCTCTTTAATCTACTTCCAATTCTTCTTTTGAGCAATTAGGTCAAGAACATGAAGAACACCCTTAATCTCTTCAATTTGATCTTCTATGAGTAATGGGTCTTCGATTTTCTTTCACAGAATTGTTCCTCTCTTCATTAGCTTTCTAACAAACCCTTTTGAAGCTTGATTGGAGAAGTTTCCGGTGGCCAATTTTACCGGCAAAATGGCAGCATCAAGCTAGGTCGCGAGTCGAGCTGTGTTTGGGCACGCAGGTGCTTAATCAGGTTCACGGGTCACGTAAGCCTTCTGTGTCGTGCGCGGGTCACTTAATTAAGTCACAGGTCGGGATAAGCTTCTGGGTCACTCAAATGCAAGCAGGCTTCAACGAGTCACGCGTACAGGGCTTGGTCCGTGCTCACGCAGGTCGTGCTTCATGTGGGCTGGACTGCTTATTGGATCCATGTCACACTAGCCTTGTTCCATTCACATTGGGTTATGATATAAACAGACTGATCCATTAAACTTGATTAAATCTATTTCTTTTTGGCCTTTACTTGGAACATTTTCCTACAAGAAAATTCACAAGTTAATTTTCTTGTAAAACAAATAATGACATCAAATATTAAATCATTTATTCTTCCTAATAATACTTTCACAAATGTATTAAATAATATGATTATTATAATTTATAACACATAACTCATGAAAGATAATTAACACTAAAATATCCTTTCATGAAATATTTCCTTTTTCCTTTTCATCATCCAAACAATAGTGAAATAGAAATATTTCTAACAACATGATTTAAAGTTCATTGGAAAACCATCCATGAATTGACAAAATTATCTCAAACTTTTTCAAAAACTCATAGGCAAGAATCTTATAGAAAATTTTGAGCCAAGATCTTTTGGTATAGAAACTGTTCCACAACTGATTGATTGAAAAGATCTAGATGTGCCAAAAATAATGGCTTTTAACTAATATTACTAAACCACAGTTCCAAAACCTAGTTTAGTTGCCATACAACCTTTAGAAAGAAATTTGTATTTTACAAATACAACAACTGAAAAATGGAAAACCACTTTCCCTTATCAAGAAGATATTTGGGAAAATTTTGCTAGAAAGAGTTTGTGTTCCAAGAGAATTAATGAACAATAAAGAAGAAGGTGAAAGCAATATTTCTATCCAAGAAGCTAACGGTGTAAAAAATATTCAAATCCTAATAATGCTGAGTACAGACTACCTAAACAAAAAGGACAAAGAAATAAAAATTAGCCATTTCTATCATTTCCAAAAATGAGATGAAGAAATAATTTTCTCATTTAGCCAAGGTAAGAAAAAAAAAGAATATAAATATGTTCTAGGAAATTTCAATTTTCTAAGGCATAAACTATATAGTTTGCATGTTTCTATCTATGCTGGATCTATAATTTATAGTTATAGATAGAATGCTTTACCTGTAGAAAAATGGGTACTCAAGAAGCATCCTATAATAGTAACAAGAACAAAATAGAATATAAAGCAAAAAAATTGCTATATGGATGAGTAATAAAAAATTTTAAACTATAATATCAAAGGCTTCTTGACCATAGTTTGAAAGGGTCTTCACTGAAGTTTTCTTCTAGGATTTTATAATCTAATGAGAAAGCTCTAGTGTATTAATTATGTGTTTGTGATCTTCACATCTTTTTGGCATGAAGTTAGATGTGCATTTATACCTATGTTGGTCTAACATAGGTATGCTGACTTTCTTTATTTTGGGAGTCAATCTTATATGTGTATGGTGTAGCTTTATAGGATAATAATTATCAAGAAAATTATTTCCTAAAAGAAAGTCACCATGCATATCTGCAAAACAATGTATAGGCTATAAAATGAGCAACTAATTAATTTAATCAAAGCAATAAATATTATTCCCATAAGTTTATAAAATAAAATTTCAACAAATATGACATTAATTAAGTTAACTAAATTAACATTCACTCATCATCAAAATATCACCATATATCTCAACAATCTCCCCTTTTTTATATGATGATGAAAACAATCACTTAAGCACATAAAAATCAATTAACTCCCCTTAAAAGTAAGACATATTAAAAGTCCATCTTATGCATAGTGTCTTTATGAAATTAGATTCATAAGAGTTCAATATAAAACTATGGTCAACAACCAATAATTACTATGTATGACCCATCTTTGATGCATTGCATTTAAGTTAATCAACTATCAATAAATATTAGCATGGCTTATAATTTGTAAGCCCATTTCATCATGTTGTCTCCCCATTTTGCACATTTTTTTACATCTAAAGTATCATATTTCTTTCCCTCTCTTCATCATCAACATATAAAAAAGGTAATGGAAGGAGAAGCATATCAAGTGGAATCTAAATATCAATTTTGCAATAGCACAATGCAAATATAAAATTTCATCACAAATGTACCCTATGGTTAACAAACACCAAGCATAGATAAGTTCACAACATTGATAAGAACATATAGCACATGGATCACATACTCCCCTTCACAAGAATATGGTAAGATGAGCAAATATGGGAATCTTTTAGGTTATTTTAAAATACAACACGTTCCTTAAAAAACATAGAAAGAGTTAAGTATAAAAGAACAATAGTACCTAAATGGTATCAACAAGAGAGACAAAGGTACCTTAGTCTTGTAAAGCGTTTATATCCAGTAGTAGTGTAGCTCTCAAGGTAATAACATCACTATAGGAGAGAATATCAAATAGATAGTAGAATAATGATGGAAAGTTAAATTATAAGTTGTCTACATTGAAACATAATATGATCATCATAAAAACAAATATATGGATTTTTAGCATAGAAATGATGGCAATATGTGTATGGTACTTTCTTGGAGCTACTAACCATAAAAGTGTCATCGTGCATACATATGTAGGAGCCCTAAGCAGCAAAAGTGTTCATAGAGGGAGACACTAAGAAGATAAAGATTTTAACATAGACAATACCGTAATCATGAAAGAATAACTTGTCTATGTCACAAAATTTTCTATAAGGAGAAAAAGATATCATCAATAAAATAACTTAGGTTAGTATATAAATCAGGGTATAAAATTTAGAAAACTCCCCCCTAACTTAAGCCATAAAAATTATATATCATGTAAGATTAAGGGCTTTTTAAATGTAACTATACTTTCTTTAAATGAAACTATATATTCCAAGTGCAAAACTATTGACTCCCTTGTTTTTGAAATGAATTTTACTCCCTTTGAAATTATGCATAATAAAAAAAAAATGGAAGGAGTTACTTGTTATACCTAATGTGATATAGACACTAAAATAGCACTTACAAAGTTGTAGAAAAGCTTGTTATAGAAACTTCTAGTATTAGTAGAAACCAAAGAGACAATCATGATTGATTCAACCTCAGCTAAATAGATAAAAAGGGTACTAAAAGTTACCCTAATATAAGATATGAATAATTTATCCATTAGCACGAAAGAGTTATGGATTCTAAATACTCATATCTAATTGATGTATTGATGCAGAGCTATTGGTTTGTAAATAAATGTTATTATATATGCATGAAACCATTACTTATCTAGTGGTTTAGTAAAAATATTAGTTAGTTGATGTGAAGCATGCACTTATTCTAGGATATATGATTATGATTAACATGATCTCTAATGAAGTGATGTCTAATGTTGTATTGGACTTTTAGTTAAATTTATAGCACTTGTATTGTCACATTTAATGATAAATGGTTTTCTAGGTACACCATAGTCCTTAATTGTGATTGTATCCAAAGTGTTTATGAGCAATAACTTCCTAAGGCTACATATTCAACTTTAATGGTGGAGATAGCAACCCTTTGTTGTTTTTTGGATGACCAAGCTACCAACATGCTTCCTAGAAAAGTGACATGTTCCACAATGCTTTTTCAATTAGTGTAGCATCCATCATAGTTCACATCACTATAGGCATGCAATAAAAATTTAACTTTCTAGAGAACTAAATTCCTAAGTTTAGAGTTTCCTTGAGATATCTAAATATTCTCTTGATAGCTATCATGTGAGACTACCTAGGAATAGATTGATATCAAGCACACAAGTATACATTATGTAGAATGTTTAGTTTAGATGCAGTAAGATATAAAAAAAGATTCTATCATGCTTCTATAGAGCTTTGCATCATACCATTTACCATCTATATTTGCACCAAGTTTTATAGATGCTTCTATAGTGGTTTAGAGGTATGTCAATTAAATTTAGCAAGTACATCAATGACAAAAAAAGATTTTGATTAATAAAGAATATGGATTTGATTTGCTTGATTTGTAATCCTAGAAAATAATTAAGTTCTCCAAGTAGGCTCATTTTGAATTTACTCTTTATCATATTTGCAAACCATTCAATCATGTCATTGTTTGTAAATCCATACACAATATCATTGACATAAATTTGAATAATTAACAAGTCCATATTATATCTTTTGATAAACAAGGTTGCATCTACATGTCCCTTATTAAATCCAGTCTTTAGTACAAATTCACTAAATCTATCACACCTTCCTTAAGAGCTTTTGTAGATTGTACAAAGCTTTATTCAATTTATACACATGATTAGGTAAATTTTCTTCTTCAAACCTTAGTGGTTGCTCTACATATACTTCTTTTTCATGAATCCATTATGAAAAGTACTTTTGACATTTATTTGAAAAAGTTTGAAATTTTTAAAGCATGCCAAGGCTAGTAATATTCTAATTGATTTGAGCTAGCAATCAGTGCATATTTTTTGTTATAATCTATTCCTTCTTCTTAACTGTAACCAATTTTTTTTCTTATTATTAATAATTTCATAGGGACTTTTCTTTGTTATTGGCCTAATGGTCACTCTATTTAGAACATGGCATGTAGTCTTTATGGATTCCCCCTAAGAAAAATTTAGGTGAATTATTTTC
This sequence comes from Casuarina cunninghamiana, assembly GCA_028551485.1. Lineage (NCBI taxonomy): Eukaryota > Viridiplantae > Streptophyta > Magnoliopsida > Fagales > Casuarinaceae > Casuarina > Casuarina cunninghamiana. The sequence continues at coordinate 12,799,216 of CM052371.1, forward strand.
TATGAACATAGTCCTAGTGATCTCTTGAAGGAATCTATCTTTCCTTTCTACTACCTTATTTTACCAAGGGGTTCTAGGAGTTGAAAATTCATGTTTTATGCCATTTTCAATATGAAAATTCTTGAATAGATGATTATCAAATTCACCTCCATAATTTGTCCTTATGTGTTTCTTTCATTTTAAACCCTTTTATAGAAAGTTTTGAAAATTTTAAAAGTTTCATCTTACTTGCTAGAAATAATACCTAGGTATACCTAGAAAAATCATCTATAATCACAACTACAAATAGCTTTCCTCCTAAACTAGCTATTCTCATTAGGCCAAAACGTTTCATATGAAGAAGTTTTCTTGGTTTCGAGGGTGTGATGCAATCTTTGGATTCAAAGCTATTCCTAGTTTGTTTTCCTTTTACATAATTTTCTTTTTCTATCCTGAGTTTTGGCAGTCCTTTAACTAGATTTTTCTTCATTATTTCCTCCATTAGACAAAAATGAAGATGTCCTAATCTTTTGTGCTATAACATGCTATCAAGTTCTACATGTGATGACAACCAAGTTTCAAATGTTGTGTTGACATTTAATCAAGTATATAGACATTTCCTATCTTAGCTTTAAGTCTTATGCCACATATTTGACTTATGCTAATCAAGTTAAACTTCAATCCTTCGACATATAACATTTCTTGATGAAAATAGAACTAGAGCTTTTAATGGTACCAATACCTTTAATTGTTCCTTTGAAATTTTCTCCAAAAAAAAGTTTTACTTCCATCTACTCCTTAATGCTCAAAAATAAGCTTTTGTCTCTAGTCATGTGTCTTGAACTTCCATTGTCTAGATACCAATCTGAAATAGTTCCATCAGTTTCCTCCTTAAGCTCTTACATCAATGGAAAACATTTTTGATTGCTTTGTTACCTTAATGTCTTTAGGTCCTTGAACATAGTTAGAATGATTTCTTTAGGAATCCATTTTTTTTTCTAATAAAATAAGCATTATCTAAATCTTTTAAGGCATCTTTTAGATTTATGTCCAACATAGTTACAATGCATGCATGGAAACATTTTTCTACTTTTAACATTGTTTTCAAAGTTACCCATGTTTGTGTGAACTTTTTCAACTTTCATGCATGTCAGGGAGCTTTGACTCATTTCAATATTTATAGATCTATGAGTTATATCATTATTACTTTGAGAGGCATGCAAATTAGTGCACATGGAGTCAAATGTTTTTTTTTTCTTTTGTTTCAAACTCATACCCTAATATCCTAGTTTCTTTAGTGAATATATCTAACACTAGGTTATCTTCATTCAAATTAGTTTCTAATCTGTTTTTTTTCTCAACTAGTACTAGATTATTTTCTTTACTCTTGATTAACTCTACATGTTTAATTTTGATTTACGGAATTTCAATCTCTAGTTTATGTTTTTTCCTTTTTAATTTTCTCATTTTCTATTTTCTATTTTAATTCTTGACTTTCATTACATGGTGCAAATTCATCATCATTTTTTTTTTAGTTCCTTGATCTCCTTTTCCCATAACATATCTTCATTTTTTTTTAATTTCAAAAATGTCTCATTTAGCTTATTAAATTTGTTCAGTAGCTCATCAATAGGATAATGTTCATGTTTAAATATACATACCTTCTAGGAACCATCTACATTCATTACCATGAGACATAGGGGTAAAATGTTTTCACATCCTTCTTCTTCAAAAGATAGTTTGTACAAATATGGTTCTTCACATCTTGCCATGAAGCATATGTTGGCTACTTCTTTTTCCTTTTCCTCATATGATGAAAAGTTGTCATCATCCCATATGGCCACTATAGCCTTTTTCTTCTCCCTCTTGTTATTTTGATCATACTTTATTTTTAATCTAATGACACTTAGCATGCAAATGACCAAGTTTTTACATTCACAGCATACTTCATCATTTTTCCTTTTCTATAGTTCTTGTTTTTCTTTCTTTTCTAAATTTATCCTTCATAGAGATACTCCTAAGTTTCCTAGAAACTAATGCAAAGTCATTCTCTAAATCTTGAATAACATTTTCTTCTTCATCTATTATGAATGTTTTTGCTACTGGCTTTACTCTCTTCTTTTCTTTTTTCTCTTGATTAGTACTAACTCATGTGTTTGAAGTGATTATATGGGTGCATCCAATGTTCTATTCATGGCCCAAGCTAATGAAAAGACCTAAGTATTACTGGTTCCTACATTAGAGAAAATCACAAGCTAGAAAATCACTGAAAATGCTTCATAGGAATCTTCCATAAACACCTAAATTCATACGAGATAATAAACCCTTACAAACAAGGGACCTATTAATTACTATAAAAAAAAAAAAAGACTAATAAAAGACTACAAGATTTCTACTGAAAATGAAGCAACTTAGCCACCAAAAGTCTAACAACTAAGGTTTTTTTTTTGGCAAATGTTTCTCCTTCCTTCCTTCCTTCCTTCCTTGGTCGAAAGTTCCGTGTCTCTAAACCTTGGGTTATGAGGTATTGTCTTGTAGACCTTGTATTGAATAATTGAAGAGTGATTTCTCTCTATACTTAGCTACTCTCTCTCTCTCCCCCCACCCTTCTTATTCTTCTACTCGTCTTTTTCGTATCCTATACTTCTTATATACATTTGTAAATCAACAGAAAAGTGTATATTCACCAATTCAAACTTCTCCCTTTTTTAGGTTGTCTAATCAAACCAGGTCATAGGTTTAAAGCCTATGGTAGTGGGTTTACTAGGAGAAAGGAAAGGAGCTTTTTCGTTTGTTCATGCCACATAAGTGGGGCCCTAGTGGGTGGCTAATAGGTCTTTGAGCACTACTAGATCGTTGTTAAGGAATATGATATGCATATTGACCATCAACTACAGCATTTAGCCTTATGATAACATCCTAGGGTTCTAACAAACTAAATTGCGAAAATTATTTGTAATGCAGCAAGTTTACCAAATGGCAGTCCTTGAATATCTGCTCAGGTTTTACGTTTGCTAACACGTAAACTTAGGGTGAGTTCAGTTATCTTCTTCCGTGGCGTGTGCTCAAATCATTACCACCTATGAAATCTTGTCTTGCTTTCGTTTGACTATTTTCATGAACTTGCATGTACAGCCGCAAAAAGAACGGTGGATTGATTGCAGCAATAGTTCACTGATTTTAATAATGTATTGGCATATGAAATAAACCTGAGCATATTAGTTGTCTCAACAACTTTGGCTTTTCAACTAAGATCACCCTAATAATATGGTGAGAAGGAAAGGCTTGACACATCACTAAGAGCTGTAAAAAGTAGAAACACATAGGAACGTTTAATTGCCAAATTATCTTCTTTATCTTTTTCTCAATTACCGAATATTTAAGGATGGCAAGCATTTTATAATTAGATAAACAAAAAGAGACTGAGTATTTAGAACTACTTGCAAAAAAAAAAAAAAAAAAACTCCGTAGGATCTCGTGTTGTTCATTAATGCAAAGTGGCATATTTGCACTAAACTCTATTTATGATAGAATGAATCTTATTTGAGTAAAGCACGGAAATTTTCTTAATTTATTTTTCTAATTCATTGGCGTGGCATGGTAGTGCAAGGGAAAAATAGGCCATAAAAAGTTTGAATTGTCTTTCTAGTAACATTAATTATAGAATTATAAACAAACCATTCAGAGTTATAACAGTGAAAAGGGTAGGGATTCTTTTGCAAAAACGAATAACCATTTAATTGAAAATTAAGATTTATGATTGATTTGTAAATAAAATAAACAGTATGACGTGAATAAGTTATCATGAAGAGTACTTTTTTATTTTTAAATTTAACATTCAACAAGAAATATTTTGGGTTTCAATGTAAAACATTTACTAAAATGAATCTTTTAGTGACTTTGAATGATTATCTCTTATGATAAAGTGTCAAGAACCATTTATAACAAAATGGTTTTTCCAATTCAATGTGGCCTATCCTATCAATGTGTGTATTAAGATGTCAACAATGCATAATGATTTTTGACATTATTAAAGAATATATAAGGACTCTTGTTTAAATGCTAATAAGTTTTACCAAATCTGGAGTTAACCTTTAAGTTAAATAATGAGCATCTTAACATATTACCACATAATTAATAATTTTAACTATCTATGGCCTCTTTAACAATATCATTTGTATGATGTTTTTTTATTCCCTAGTTAGATCATCTAATTTGATTTATGCATCAAATACACTTTAGATAACAATAATAAGTCGTCTTTTTACTTCATTTTCATATATTTCAAGACCTATGGATTTGGAGTATGACAAGACTAGGTAGGCCAAAGCATTACTTGTACCACTTAAAGTCATCTTAGGAGGCTCATTCGCATGATCCTATAGTAGATAGTGCCTTTTCTTTCGGTTATTACAATTCATGCAACAAACAATTTGTTTCTATGAATTACGACATCTATCTCTATTTGTAATGTGATTGTTATCTAATCAATTTGATGGTATTTCCTTGGATTTAATTAAAACATGCTCCATTTGGCCCTTGGTGAAACAAATGTGTTTATCATTTTCTTGTGGCACCAATTCCACTCAAAATATTTTTGAATTGATACAATAGATATTTGGAGATCATATAAGGTCTCCACACAATTAGGTGTTAGATATTTTCTCACTATTATAGATGATTTTTATTAAAAAACATGGATGCCCCTCATAAAGGTAAATACTGAGACCTTAGCCAATATTTTCTTTACATGGTTTAGGACCACAATTAAATATAGGAAATCACACCTATAAGCATGAGTACAATATTGTACATAGACAACACAACATAATATACAAACAGTTTTGCTCACTTGTAGGCTTCTCTTTAATATCCATTTTTCATACATCATCACCTAGAGTAAGCAAAAAATAGGTTTTTACCTAAAATGGAAAAACCTAAAACCTAGGGGAAAAAAGGAAAAGTGTATTCATCACCCTCAATATGTCAATTTTCTCTTCTCAGAATGATGATATTTTATAGAAGGTTTTAACTGATATATGCATTTTCATCCAAGTAAGAAACTATAAGGTCCCAAGCAACACATGAATCAAATAAACTATCCTAAGTCTTAACTAACTTGGATCAACTTATAAAACTTAGATAGGAACAAATCAAATAAATTGATTTTGTAAGTTTTTAAACAAGGTAAATACCATTCAAGATGAACTATTCAAGTATTTGAGATTATATATAACTATGGTAAGAACTTGTAATGAGTACTATGTTATTGATTTGCAAATCATTATATGAAATGAAGCAAGTATCTTGCTAGTGGAATGCAAAATTCATTGGAGCCCTGATCAAACATGGTTTTTATAAATCTCGCAATGACTACTCCTTATTCATCAAACTCAAGAAAGTTCTTTTATGACCTTCCATATTTAATTGATGACATATTGATTACACAAGATAGTTAGACAGTTATCTTAGAACTTAAGTTGTATTTGCATGTCACTTTCTTCATGAAAGACCTCAACTAATCAAAGTTCTTTTTAGGCATTGAGATTGCTTGCTCTTTGAAGAAAATCTCTTTAAGACAATGAAAATACACATTGTAACTTATTTCTAAAGAAAAATTAGCTAGTTTTTAACTATTGATTATTCCTATGGAGAAAAATAAAAAATTTGCAAGCATAAAGAATGATGCGAACTTAAAAGAAAAGGTGGATGACCATCTCTTGTAGATCCCTTAGCTTATCAAAGACTCATTGAAAGGTTGATTTGTTTGACTCTCATTAGGTCTGACATCACTTTTTCTAGTCCAACTTCTCAGTGAATTCATACATGAGTAAAATAATCTCACATGGAGGCAACCATGAAGATAATTAGATACCTAAAGAGTTGCCCAAATCTTGGTCTCATGTTCTCATCTACATCAAAGTTTGAATTATGAGCTTACTATGACTCATATTACAATAAATGTCCCATGATGAAGAGGTCCACTACTTGCTTTTGTATCATGCTAAGAGATTCATTAATATCTTGGCAATCTAAGAATAGTCCACTGTCTTACTATCATTAGTTGAAGTAGAATATTGAGCCATGCAAGTTATTACAAGTGAGACAATATGAATCATAGGATTACTTAAAGACTTTGGTTTCCACATGAGATACCTTTTTTTTTTTTTTTTGGTGATAGTAAAGATGCAAAGAAAATCACACCCACTCTAATCTTCTGTGTGAGGTTTATTATAATTATGTGAGAGAAAGGCTTCAGCAATGGATTATTGCAACATTTCATATCTCCACCAAAAAGCAACAAACTAACTTGTGAACAAAGCATTATACAACACAAAATATTGATATCTTCTCTTTAAGCACGAAGAATTTGATTTTTTAAACCTTTGGCTTGAGGGGAAGTGTTAATATATCCATGGGATACCTAATATGTTGCCACAATTAGCCATCATGACTAGTCCTTGTAATTACATAAATGCTAGGTGTGATTCCTATATTTCCTATAGTTATTGTAATTATTCATTTGCCTTACATAGAATAGGATTTCTAGCCCATAAGTGTTGGAAAATAAGGATTTTGTTATGACAAAATCTATTTGTGAATTTTTTTTCAAAAAATGTTTTTCACATGTGTAAAAAGAAATCATAGGAAGTAAAAGGTGTATAAATTATAACATCAATCAATGATATTATAAAGTAGCCGGGTTCCTACATTCCTTCATAAAACATCTTCTTAAAGTGTTCTTAAGAAATCTATTTGTGAATGATGTTAAAAATAAATTTGAATATATTTAAGAAAAATGATACTTGGCTTTATGCACTTGTAGGAACATATCAAAATATTAATCTATGAGGAGTTTTTATTCAAGCTCGATCTTTATTCAAGGGAAGTTATATGTTACATTAAATGTGAGCTTGCTAAGTGTTGAATCATGCTTATATTGTTGGACCGTGGTTATATGATGCTGGACCATGGTTATAATGCTGGACCATGATTATATGATGCTAGATCGTGCTTACATTGCTGGATCGTGTTTATGTATCAGTGGATTTTATTTATATGCTGTTGAACTGAGCTCATTAAGAGCTTGACCAAGCTAGATCTAAGACTGGCCCGTGTCAAGCCCACATTCATTATAGAAGCCTTGCTTGCTTCTTACCCGATTACATAATGCTACATTTATCTATACGGCATCGTTCAACTTAAAGAAAGTGTGGTTAAGAAAGGCTTGTTCAATTAGTTTGCCCTAATTGATGCCTTTCAAATAAGCCAACCCCCGATGAAGCCCTCGTTCTCTCTATAGCGCCAAATCCTCAACGGGAGGATCTTAGAGAAGATGGGATGTTAGAACGGTCGGATTGTATTTCTAGAAGTGACTTGAGCTCGCTTTGAAGGGTGGCTCACTGTTTCTAATGGGAGGAAGGCTACAACTTATGTTTGATCTAAAAGATGCCTTAGATTTGTTCTCTATTTAAGAAGAACATGTGTTTGAAGAATCGATTGATGATTTACAACTATTTGAAGTGTTCTCTCTACAAAGAAAATATCTTTGAGCTCATTTGATCATTTTATTCAAGCTTACTCATCTCTCATTGAATCACAAGGCTTCGGTGATATTTGATTATTTGGTTTATTCCTTAATTATATCATTGATTGCACCGTGTATGACATTGTTTATGTGCTGATTACATTTAAAAATACATATTGCACATAAATATTGTGAGAAATCCAAAACCCTAATATGCTGTAATTTGAGGATTTTGTGATAGGAGCTTTGAACTTTATTATTCATACTTGAATAGCTCACTTGATTAGCAATATCCCACAAACTATCAGATTATTTGGGGATTTACATTTGTACATGATCTTTTGATCATATCTTATAACTATACTTGAGAATTCCTTTGAGAAAAATTGTTTAGATTAGGGTTTCTCCTAATATGGTTTGAGTAAAAGAGACTTTAATCAGTTGGATTGAAAGAGAAGATGGTGGATGTAAGACTCCAGAATTGAGTGCCGAACCACCATAGTAAATTTGGTGTTTCTTCCCCTTTCTTTATTGACTTGAATATTACTTGCTAACTAATGCCAATTACTTTGTTATTTACTTAATTTTAGCATGTTGATTTATCTGTCAAATAGTTTGTGAACTATTCAAAGATAACGTGTGGTCTTATTGCAAGTTAACGTGTCATTTCCTTAGAAATTGCTTGTTGAATGCTTGATTAAATTGTGTGACTTGAATGAACACTTAGAGTCATCTTAAATCAAAAAATTGTTGTCAAGTCTTAGCTTAAACAATTTAACTCCCCCTTCTTGTTAAGCCATAAAACCCAACAATAAGTATGGGCATAATATTGTATAGAGACAACACAACATAATATACAAATAGTTTGCTCACTCATAGGCTTCTATCCAATATCCATTTTTGTTACAAGCTTGCCTCGAGGAAGCAAAGAATAGGTTTTACCCAAAAATGGTGAAACCTAAAACCTAGGGGTGAAAAAACAAAGTTTGTCGATCACCCTCAATATGTCAATTTCCTCTTCTCAAAATGATGATATTTTGCAAAGTGTTTAACTGATATGTGTGTTTTCTTCCAAGTGAGAAATTATACGGTCTCAAGCAACGCATGAGAGGAGGCTTTCAACTGGTTTCTAAACTATTATAAGTCTCAACGAACTTGGAATAACCTATAAAACTTAGATAGGAACCAATCGAATAAATTGATTTTGTAATTCTTTAAACAAGGTAAATACCACTCAAGATGAACTATTCAAGTTATTTGAGATTGTATGTAACCGCGAGAATAAGTTGCTGCAACAATTACTATGCTACTGATTTGCAAAACAGTGTAATAGCATATAAGTATGGTGTTGATTGAAATAGTGAACTAATAAATTTTCACTCGTTCAAACCACACGATTTGATATGATTTTTAGAGTTGACGACCCAATGAAATAGAAAGCATATAAGTCGACTAACCAATTTGTCATGAAATAGAACAGAAATATCAAATAAAAGTAGCAATAGGAACAACGCACAATTTAAGTGCTTCAGCCCTCTAACTAAGCGCCAATGTCCACTGTTCCTCAATCCTGCCAATTAAGGCTTGCACCAGACCGTTCCTCAAGTGGGACCTTAGCAGTACTACACAATCTTTAGATTGTGTTTGATTTTGTCTTTCCTGTCTTTAGCACAATAAGATTTACAAGCATATACAAACCCTAGATATTCCAAATTCAAATATATGAGCGAATCAACCAAGAAATATCGGTATCAACAACTCAAGCTCAAGTACAATGATTATATTGATTCTCAAATTTTGAGCTTCAAAAACAATAAAATAAAATTTTTCACAACTCATTCACTGTTCTTGACTTTGAACCCATTTCCACCCTTTTTATTCGGTGAAGATCATGTAGCCATTGAGATGCAGCCTTTCTGGAAATCATTTGTTGGGTCAACAACCCGCTCCCTCGATCAGGGATGCATACCAAGAAATGGTGTGGCATAAACGCTCCTGCATCTCTTCATCAAGTCTCTTTCCTAAAATGAGTAGAGCCTTCACCCTGAAGCTTCAGATATTTTAAATGCAAACACAAAACGTCACCATTCACATTAATGAAGATTTTTTTCCAGACGATAGGGCATAGAACATATTATGATATCTCTTTCCAGGCAACATCATACATGATTTAGACTATAATACATGATATGCCCAACGAATCCTGTCAAACGACAGCGTATTAGATGTGAGATGCCCAATTACACCCAGCGTGAGAAGCATCATTTACCTAAACAAGTACACTTAGTTGTGCATTATTTAAAACAGTAGATATGAATATTAAATTTAACACATGACCTTTGTTGCATATAATTTTCCCTCTAGATTAAGGGTATCTAAGAAAATACATGCTCATAAGTAGGCTAACAAACCAGAATGCTGTGCGTTTGGCTTCAAATTTTAAGCAACAGATCAAGACAATGAAAACATCATCAAAACTTGATAATTTTTATTCTCAATAAATAAATAAATTAAAGACAATTTTTCTCCGCCTCAATGGTACCATTCAGCTCATAAATATGTGTGATGAAATCATGTGTTCTTCAATTGAAGATGACTGCTTAATCATCAAGTTCCAAAATAACAACGCTTTCATCTGAAATAATAGCTGAGGAAGTAACATAAAATCGCATATTTTACTTGGGCAAATAAACATGAATTTATTTGGGAAAAACAGCACAGCATTTCTGCAACATAATATACTCTCTAAAAGTATGCCAAACAACTTAATTATTTTGTAGACATCATGTACTAATGTTTGAGCATAAAATTCCAATTTTTTTTTTCCTTTGACATATTTTATAAGGATGTAACCACTTGTTTCTAGTCTCGTTATTCAACTTCAATAAAATATCATAGAAACATCAAAGTTGGGATTTAAACATTGTAACTCATTATTTTAGGATTCCCAATTACAATTGAAAAAAGAAAATAAAAAACACTTATCTTTTACACTGTTTGTGACATTTGATGTCCTTCAATTGCTTTCATGGGTGAAAAAAATTCACTTAGAAGATGTTATCCTTAAATGAATAAAAAGGCACATAATATGCTCATGAATATTTCAAGTTTAACTTGATTGAAACAACTAAAAGAAAACAATAGAAAATAAAAGAAGGTGGTAAAACAGTGAACTATCACCCTTTACGATTAGTAAGCGGTCGGTTACCGCTCAAGCGTTTCAAAGGTGGCCGATCTTTAGGTGTTAAGATGGTTGAATCTTTTTTTATTTTTTTATTTCATCCAATCTTTTTAAAAAAATATTATATATATATATTTTTTTGTATATATAGAAGAGTATTTGAAGTAAATTTACTGCTTAAAATTTGGTATATTAGACACATTAAATCTTAAATGATAGTTTAAAAAGATGGGTTCTTACTTGATCAGAAAAACTGAAAAGCTTGAAGAATGAGAGGAAATAAATGTCACACGATGTCATTCTCTTAACTAGAACCTTCATCTGTCCATCGCTTTTTGTCAAAAAGGGTTGATACGTAATCCATTTTTGTCACAATCCATCCTTGTTATTGTTGCCTATACAATCTACATTGAAATACATTACCACCCATATTACAATATAATAGCCTTCCATGCTCGAGCACTCCTTATTGGCCATTAGGAACCCATTTCAAATTGTCAACACCTCTAGATTCTCACAGTGAAATATTATATTCCCGGTTTCACTTAGCAGAAACAATACTAAACTTGCATCCAAACAGCAAAACCAATGAAACCAATGAATATTCTAAATTAAAATTCTGAACGAAAGCTTCAGTGATTGGAGGATGAGCACCGTCGGTGAGATGTCAATCTCAAAAGAAATGCAGACACATATATTGTTAGCTTTTCTTTTTCCTCTTTTATTTGTCTGTCTTTTTGCTGATTACCTATTTGTGGTAGCTAGAGGAAGAAAATGACAGACAAGCCCCCCTCCCAACTTGGCAGAACGCGCCCACCTAGGGAAGATTGTATAAAACCTCTTGTTTTGTTGGCAAGTACAGAACATCCACTTGCGTTGCGTCACTTCTTGTTTTAATATTCTCTTATTTTGGGATCCACCAATGAACTTTGATGATATCTATGCCAAGGAACACGGAGGGAACTCGGGATGAACCAGGCTGTTGGACTTTCGTGGATGATTAGCGTCCATGAACGTGACAAACCGTGTTCGGGGTATGACTGAAGCCCTAGCACGGCAGTTAGGGTACGAACAAGAAAAAAAAAAAAAAAGAGGCAATTATTGAAAAAGATTCTTTCTTTCTCATCGCTGGGGCGTCACACATCGATGACATCTGCGTTGTTGGGTGTACGTTTTCCAATAACAGGCAGTTGCGTCCGGAACACTCTCTTTCTCTCTCTCTGTAATCGCCTCGTGGTGCATAAGCATTGGTACTTCCTTCTCGACCCTTGAAATTGTCTAATTTTGTCGCGTTGTGGGTAGGTGCCACGGTAGGGCCTTGGGTGCACGCACTCGAAACGCGGCACACCCACAGGGGCAGAGATCTAAAAAAGCGTTCATTGTGCAGTTAGTGTAACTTGAGCGTACTTTTAATTACGGGAATCGTCACACCAATAATTGGCCAAAAGCAACCAATCACAACGCTCCACGTCTGCCTTCCCCGGATTCTCACGAATAGCACTTCAGATGGACGCAGCGAACTGGCGGCGAGTGCGACCCTGTTGGGCTTGTACCCAACGCAGCCGTCGGCTTGAGCCTTGAGCCTTGAGCCAGATTCCAAATTTTGAAACTACGAGGCACGCGCATGTGGTGCTGGGGTCCCACAGGAACCGACGATTTTCTTTGTTTCTACAGAGTCTTTTTTTATATATATATATATATAATTAATTCATTTTTATAATACGAATTTCAGAAACGGACAAAAGACGACGTTTTCTGTCCGCACATGATCTTATTGTCTCTAAAAGAAAACAATATTTAACATTTGCATAGTGAGGTCAGCAGCAATAAAATGTCCCAACCAGGAGGGCACAAAAAGGTGGAATGGGGAAATGGGTAATGAGGTCAGCAGAAAAGCTCCATCCTATCAAAGTGGGCGGCTTCCTATAAATAATATTCGAAAGTTTAATGACGATGCAACTGTCTTTTGGGGTCCGGCGGAGGGCAAATATTGCAACCACTCCCATTTCAACAGAACTTAGTGGAAGATTTTTATTTTTATTTTTTCTGTTTGCTTGTCTCTTTTCTCGGTGGAGAATTCAAAGACTTGGATCAGCATCTTATGCTAGGTGAGAATCCCTAGACAATAATGCATTTAATTACTGATTGATCCTTTGAAAGACTTTTGTTTCTTTAGTTAAAAAAAACAATGATTACTGGGAAGACTATAGTGCATGACAAATGAGGACAATTTCTTGGATTAGAGATTGTGACAAAAAGGTACCATTAAAAAGGAGATAGTAAGTTTTACTATAAGAAAGAGAGAAAAGAAGACCAATTCTGTATAAGGAATAAATTTCTGTTAACATGAGCTTATTTATTATAGATCAAATTTTTTTATATCAAATATTATAAAATTTAATCAATATTTTCTTCACAATTTTTTATGTCAAAAATATATGTAACCTAAAATTAAAATAATGTGATAGTGATATACATACTAATCATGCTGAGGATAGATCAATATAAGAATGTGTTTACATCTAGAAGGAGATATCTTGTAGTATTGACAATTACAATGAAAGTCACGGCAAAATGGATTTAAAATTTGATAATTTTGAAATTACATATCACAATCCACACTTTTACTTGAAATATTTTAGACGAAGTTAAGAATCATATGAAGATTAAAAAAAACAAAACAAAACAAAACTCATATCATTGTGCCTAGAAACTATTTTGATCAGGTTGGGGTTTAATTTCCTTTCCACATCCCTTCGTCTCAATAAATCAAAAAATAACAACAGAAAAAGAAAAAACATGTAAGAAGAAGGGATTTAAAAGTTACTCTTACATAGGTGGAGACTATTTTAATGACATTACAATTATATGTCTTCTAATCATGTGTTATGATTTTACATGAGCATGTATGATGATATTAGACATGATATGTAAATTTTTTTGTGCAAAATGAGAAAAATAAAGTGGCATTCACTATATTAAGATGTTATATATTAAAAATATGAACATTTTAACTTTAGATGAAGAAGTTTAAAGTATCATGCTTCAATCAAAGTTCTATATTATATTGATTGGAAGAATGCACAAAAGCAGTTCTATATCTTACTTGTATCAAAATAATTATAAAAGTAAAGAAAATTTTAAACGTACATCATCTTTTAATATAAGATTATATATTAAAATATTCTTTTTTTTTCTTTAAATCTTGAGAATCTTAAGAAAATAGTTTATTTAAAAGGATCATGAAACAGTTACAAGTGTCTTTTTTTTTCCTTTTTATTTTTATTTTTAATAGGAATGTTCATAAGAAAGAGGGTTACTAAGATACCATAATGCGAGAGAGGAGAATAATAACAAGAATAAGACTAGAATAAAATAAGAAGATGACAAGCAACACTCTGAAAAAGAGAAGATATAAAAAAAGATAGTTTCAGAAAAAGGTTAATTAGTGCCTTTTGTATATATAAAGAAGTTATTGCAAAAAAAAAAGATGGAATGAAGAAAAAGACTAGATCAAAAATGAATAAAATTACCGTAAAAAGAGGAGATATAAGTTTTCTAGAAGAGAGAGAAAGGAAAACAACTCTATGTGGTGACCAATTTGTTACTAATCTTGAAGTCATTTATTATATATTTGACATTTTTCCATATCATATATTAGAAAAAGGAATAATATTTTGTTAAAAAATTTTATGCCAAAAACATTTGGAACAATTAAAGTATTGTAACAATGATACAAATCTAATAGAAGTTACGCCAATTATATTATTATAATTTTGTTGATTGTACTCAAATAATGTATCTTATAGTATTGATAATGTAGTGATCCTAATATTTTCATTGATTAGGTGGTTAGTATAAGTTAAGAGGCCTAAAGATGCAATCAAAAACTAGTTCAAGGATTAAAAAGTCACTTTTTAATTTAAATATTATCTCATGAATCTTATCTTCTATCTAGCATCATTAGGCTGGAAGTTGCATGAGTTAGAGTAGAGTCAACCTAAGCTTTGATATTAAGTTAAAATGTCCATTATTTAATTCAAAACATGACTTTACTTCAACTCATGCAACCTTTACTTTGATAATGCTTAGTATGTGAAGGAATATATATAGGATAGAAGTTTCACATTAGAATATAAGATCTCTAAGGTAAAGTGTGAAAGATGAGAGTTTGATATTAAAAAATAATATCCATAAGGTGAAGTTTAAATTAAAGAAGAACCTTCCTACCCTTGACCTTTAGACTTATTGTAAGAGCTTTGATTAATTAGAAAGAATTTTTTCTCAAAGAAGTTCAAGTCCCTTATAAAAATGAAGAGAGTTTTTATTTTTAACTCTCTTTCCTTTTGATATTCATTCTTCTGATTGATCCAAAACCACCACATTACAAAGTGGTATAAGGAAGTCGCGATCCAAACCTGCCACGTAAAAATGGATTTTAAATTTGAATTCCTCAATTGTTTCTTGAACTACATATTGGAAATTCATACTTTTATCTGAAACCCAGTTATTGGAAATATTTTAAACAAAATTAATATTTATATGAAGTTAATATATGTCATAGTATTGTGTAAAACAGCGGACTGCGTGACAACCAAATAGTCACGCAAACCTGTTACAAAAATTTCCGGTCTGATTCCTTTTGCAGACTCCGCTGATTATGCTCGAAGGTTGGAAAGGTCTTCAAGCCAATGTTTCAAATGTAGCACACAGATATACATCTGGCAAAGATATGTCAGTGGTTTGTCTCGCATGCCCTCAGCAGACCAAGCCGTTGACTCGTAGGCTAAGCCGCCGCCAAGAATGGTTGCCGTTAGCCAGCTCCGCACCGGCTCAGATGATTTTTATGACATCGCGATACGAGCGCCCCAGCCAAACGCCACGCTCGTCCACTAGTTTCTCTCCGCCATGTCCACTCGAAAACGTACGAAGGAGGATGCAAAGAGACAAAAGAAGCCTCGCTGGCACCAATAGTCACTCGTGTAAGAAGGGCAATTCGGACAGAAGGGCATGCACAGCAAAAGAACAGGGATGGGAACAAGGGTATGTTTGGTATTTCAGAGTTCTTGACTAAATAAGTGGCTACCCCCATCCATGTTTCCTCGAGACAGCAAAGAAAAGGAGAAGGTAGAGCCGCCTAAGTCAATTTGGTTTAACTCTTGTTAGAGCCTATTTACATGACTGGTTTTTTCGCTGCTTTCTCACACTGCTTCGAATCGCTCTTCTTTTCTTCTTCTTTCTCTTCTTCTCCTTGGGCTTAAGCCTCTTGTCTCCGGCCACTTTTCAGATCCGCCAGCTTCTTCAATTTTTCCTTTAAATTGATTATCACGGTAAAACTGGAAATTATTCATCTCCCTTTTTTTTTTTTTTGGTTGTTGTTGTTGTTGCTGCTGCTGCTGCTGCTATTTCATTTGCTGAAACTTTTTATTTGTTGGTTTTTTTTTTTTTTTTTTCACCTTGGTTTTGATTGTTAACGTTTATGGTTGTTGGGTATCCTCGAAATTTTGCTGAAATTTGTTAATCTGTTATTTTGATTAATAGTATTCCGGTTTTTGTTTTTGTTATATTGTTTTCGTTGGTCTTAGTGATTTTGGTGTTCAGAACTCTTTGCTTGAATCCGTAACGGCTTTGATCTGTTTTTATTTTGACGGGTTCATTGAAAATTGATATGGTGCCTGAGTCTCCGTTCTGCAGTCTTTTATCCATGTGTGCTTCGTTTTTTTTTTTTTTCCTTTTTATTATACGTTTTTGGATAGATCTTCAATCTTATCGTGTGATTTATTTTAAAGTTTCATGGTTCTTGGTCCCTTTGTATTGACCAACGCGACATGCAATAGTTTGTGCTAATTTTAGTTATTCTGCATGTTTTCTGTTTTGATAATATTAGGCCTTTGATGTCAAAGTGTCCCCTTTTCTATTGTTTTCTGTGTCTGAAGCTTTTCCTTTTTTCATTTGATTTAATTTCACAGGGGAACGGTCATAGATTTGCTTGTTGGGCTTTTGCTGGTTTTGCTTACGATGTTGAAAGGAGGAAATTGAGAGATTGATTACAATCTTTAGAAGCTAATCTGTGTAACTGGACTGCATAACTGCTGAATTGAGGCAAAATGGGTGTCGCCTTTTCTCCTGTTAAGTTAGTGAAGGTCAGGAGTCCTTGCCGAAGGTTTATTTCTTTCCTTTAATAGTTTCGATGGTTACAACTCTGTATCCTTTCTTCTAATATTGCAATTTTACATTTTCCCTTTTGAGAGGAAAAGTTGTCTTCATTCTAGTGACATTATGCACATTGTCTTCAAAAGAACGTACAAATATATCCATCTTCCTTTGGCTCCTTTTTTGGGCACGCGTTGTTTAATCATATAGAGGCTCAATGAGTATGGGTTTCTTTCGTTTGGTTCAGTGTGATTTTGTGAAAGTCATCTTTACCTGGTTCTCTATTCCTTGTGTTATGAATGATAATTTGTTTATTGCATTATACATTATGATGGATTCCTTCATGACAAGTTCTCATTTTCTTTATAACATGTAGGCTAATAAGAGATCATAAGAGGCTCAGAATGCATCTTTGTTTGATGAGGTATGGAATTAAGCCAATTATATGATTATTCTTAGATGTAGTCATATCCTATCACCCTTCTGAGCACATGTGAAGTCGCGTTTATTTAGTTAAGAGCTACGACCATCTTTCCTTCCTATCTAAACAGTGGCGTGACATGGCTTGAAATCGTTAATTCTCCTGTTGGTTTTCATTTATATGGCCAGTAGGGGGACAGAGATCATTGGCATCTTTTGTAATGCCAAAGGTAGTCCTTTAACCTGTGAAGTCTGTCTACCCTTAGGTGGCCAAACTTCACATAGGAACATCTTGGCATCGTTGTAGCTGACACGTCACATAGCTGTATGCTATCCGTATAATATGGAGAAATTTATAGATAGCAATGTTTAGATGATATAGATGATAACTCAAAACTAATTGTAATTCTTATTTTTCTGTACGAGGCCTTTCTGGCTGCACATGAATTGCATTTTCAGTACGAGTAGTTTTCAATTCTTTAGTATATATCAGAAGCAGGAAGACGTTAGTATCTTTAAACTTGAATATAATTTCTTGGTAATTTAGTGTCCAGCTATTTCAAATGATCCCTATTCATTTAGAAGGTGCTCTGTCCATTTACTGGAATGTTTGGTTTTAGTGCGACCATGTTAAATGTGCAGTCACTCAAGAAGGGTTTTACCATTATTTTTTCTTAGGGACTTTCAGTTTTGGCTCTTATGATATTCTTATGATGCGAAGTCCAATATGGAAAGGAGTCAAAAGCCTTTTTGGCTTGAGCATGTCATTTATTGGAGGGGACCTAGCTTTCCCTCTAGTCAAGGGGTTGAAGCCATCGTCTGTCACGGCCACCCTTCAGCTGGTCTTTTTCTTTTTGGAGTTGTAGTTCTTTTAGGTTTTTGAAGTTGTTCTTAATTTTTGCTTTTCAAGATCACTTTTTAATTTACTGAGAATCTGCTATTCTTTGGACCTGATGAGCAGCTTTTTAATTTGGCTCCCATATAAAGGTACTTCTCAATTTTTTTTTTTCAAGAACTAATTCAAAAAGCTTTATCAACTAGGTCCCTATTTCTGCAAAAATCCTACAATACTGATTCTAATATCAAAAGATCTTTCATTTTACTTATCAACCTCCACTTCCCCTCTACTAAAAGGATTAACAAGATGTTTTGAGGTTATAAAAGGGACTATGTTTATGGTGACTGATAAATGTGCTTTCGTCCATTTGTAACATTACTCGCCCCATGCTCTCAAATATTGGTCTTGCGGATAGTGGATTCAGATGCCATATCAAGTTTCAGTAGAAACTGCTGAAGGGTTAAATACTTACCTGAATTTTTTCTCAATAATTTAGCTAAATAATTGTATATCAATCACCAAAAATTTTGTGTGACTTTGAAATTTAGAATTTGAGTTGGAACAATGCCTAAGATTCAGCATAGCTGTCTGATCTGAACTCCTAAAGAAATGTTTGGGCAGTTAATGCGTGGAATTTGTCATTTTTGGAGTTCAGAAAGGAGAGGAAAAGACATGATATGAATAATAGATTGAAGTTTGGATTGTCTATGCGCCTATCCCCTCTTCACCTCTTCCCCTCTTTTCTCTTGGAATGGTAATCTAGTAGCTCTGATGATGTATCATGTCAATCTTTCTACTGACTTTGTCCCATATGCCTATGTTACTTTTCAGGATTCTTTTTGCAGTATACTGCGGTGAAGGTCTAGAGCATTTTTCTTAATGATTTTTATCTCTTTCTTTTCTTCTACTCAATGATTTGTGAACTAAACAACTGCAAGTGGTTGTTGTTGGTTCAGAAGTTGTGCAGAGCATTTGTTTCCTCCGAATTAATTGATTATTATTATTATTATTATTATTTGGTTTTAAGTAAAGTTTTCTTTTCCTTTGTTGTCAGGGTTGATGAAGCTGCATGATTTTTCAGCCAGGAGCACAAGAAGCTCCAGGGATCTCAGTACATCCATATTAACAATCCTTCTCAAAGGGTTTTATCCAAGAAATGTTATCAGATACCCTTTGTGCTTTTCCTAAAAATTATGTGCTGTTGGTGCGAATATACTGAAAATGGACAGATCAGACACATCTGGCTTTGTTAGCGGGGGAAGTGGGTTACTAAAATTTCTTCTACTATTTGGTTGTGATATACCCCACTGCTTCTAGCATGCTGTAAAAGGTGTTCTTTTAGTTGGCATTGTTTTAGCTATATTACAGACGGTGAAGAGCATGGATCCGAACAAGAATGGGGTACTGTTATCTTTTGATGGAGAACGTAAAAAAAATGATACCTTTGGTGACACTACACTACGCTTGAATTGCTTCAGCTATGGAGGTAGCCATGCAGCCAGATATGGATGTAACCAAAGCAGTGTTGGGGTTAATTTTACCAATCCTCCTGATGACAGCTGCCGATTGGTGCTTGGGTTGGGCCCAACACCCAGTGCATACTCTGAAAATTATTACAATATGGACTTCAAGAAAAACAAAGGATTAACCACGGCATTGCCTCAGAGGATGTCAGCTGAGGGTGATTCAATACTAAGACTAAGTCTTTCAGGTGGTACCAATGACTCTTCAAGTGTGCTTGATATCTCAGTTTCAACGGAGACTGATGCTAACGTCTTCTCTCTTCCAAACCAAGCATCTCCTGAAGATAATCATCTAATAATTCCTGTTGTTGATGAGGGTTCTACCTCAGCAAAGAAATCGGGTGGCTATATGCCATCACTTCTCTTGGCTCCAAGAATGGACAGTGCCAAGGTTTCAACACAGACTCAAGGGATTCTGGATCTTGGGGCCAAATCACATCTGAGCCTTGAAGCATCCACTACGTCTGAGTACTCAGTTGGCAGTATCTCTGAGCAAGTAACTTCGGCAGCATCTGCTGATTACAGGACCAGCAATTCCAAGAAATGCAAATTTTTGGGCTGCATAAAAGGAGCACGAGGGGCATCAGGTCTTTGTATTGGTCATGGGGGCGGACAGAGATGCCAAAAACCAGGGTGTAACAAGGGTGCTGAGAGCCGAACTGCCTATTGTAAGGCCCATGGTGGAGGGAAGAGATGCCAATACTTGGGCTGCACTAAAAGTGCTGAGGGGAAGACGGATTATTGTATAGCACATGGTGGGGGCAGACGTTGTGGATATCCAGGTGGGTGCAACAAGGCTGCTAGAGGTAAGTCAGGCCTTTGCATTAGACATGGAGGGGGTAAGAGGTGTAGGGTGGAGGGCTGCGCTCGTAGTGCTGAAGGACAGGCTGGTTTGTGCATCTCCCATGGGGGTGGACGTCGTTGCCAGTACCAAGGATGTACGAAGGGTGCTCAAGGCAGCACCATGTTCTGCAAGGCACATGGTGGTGGAAAACGTTGCATTTTTGCAGGATGCACCAAAGGTGCTGAAGGGAGCACACCTCTGTGCAAGGGACATGGTGGGGGAAAGCGCTGCCTCTTTGATGGCGGTGGAATTTGCCCAAAGAGTGTACATGGGGGCACAAACTTCTGTGTTGCCCATGGTGGTGGAAAGAGATGCTCTGTGCCAGGGTGCACAAAGAGTGCACGTGGCCGCACAGATTGCTGCGTCAGGCATGGTGGAGGAAAGCGATGCAGGTTTGAAAACTGTGGGAAAAGTGCACAAGGGAGCACAGATTTCTGCAAGGCCCATGGCGGGGGAAAAAGATGCACATGGGGAGAGGGAAAATGTGAGAAATTTGCAAGGGGTAAAAGTGGTCTTTGTGCTGCACACAGTAGCATGGCCCAGGAGCGGCAGGCGAACAAGGGAGGTCTGATTGCACCGGGACTCTTTCATGGTCTTGTATCTGGGGTTTCAGCTTCAGGGAGTCATTTTGGCAACAATAGTTCTTCCTCTAGAGTAAATCCTGTCCCCAACCGCATGGAGTCGCTGGAAAAGGCAGGAAAAGGGCAACATCTTATACCCCCACAGGTATTGGTTCCTTTATCAATGAAGTCATCATCAAATTCATGTCTCTTTAGTAGTGAGAAGACAAAGGGAGCGATGGATGGGCAGGGCATGGGCGTTGGCATTGGAATTAGCAGCAGTGCTGGGGGCAAAAGCTTAGAGTTCATGGTTCCAGAAGGGAGAGTCCATGGCGGGGGCCTCATGTCATTGTTTGGTGGTAATCTCAAGAATGCAATTGATGGGGTGTAAGTTGTGCAGCAGCTTGTACATTTTATTTGTGAATCAGGGACTTTTGGGTTGTGAATTGTGCATAAGATTGCATGCTTTTTTGAAGACTCGTTAAGTAGTTTGTATCCATGAATAGAATTAATGTGTTGATATTTATTGTGGTGGGGAATTGATTCTTTGAAGTGTGGCTCCTAACAATATATATTATATATTAATCTATTATTATATATCAAATAATATATATATATATATGAACCTCCTTGAGGACTATCCGTAAGTGCGTCTCTTCTACTCGTTGTTGGAAAGAGTCGCCACGTCATTAAACTAAATGGAGCCTATATAAGTACGCATATTGTTCCCGCCTATTGTTTTAGCGCATAGTTAAAGAGGTGAGAGTCTTCAGTCTCTAGATTGTAGAGACTGTTCTAGTTGCGGACGTACGACAAAGCCTCTCAAATGGAGATGGCGGCTTAAGCGGGATAAATAGCTCGCCATCTCAAAGGTTTTTCTTTCTGTTCCATTGCCATTCAGGTTCCGAATTTCTTGAATCTTGTATTGCTTCTTGTTTGGATCTTTCACCATGAGGCTCGGTTGGAAATTTGTGAGTGAAAATACTTAATCTTGTGCTTTTGAAAGTTTTCGTTTTTGTTTCGACAACCTAAATTCAAAATCTATCACTTGCTTGAGAAGTTCACGGTAAAAACAAGAAGAAAAAAGAAAAAAAGAAAGTCGTCTAAAGCGTAGAAATTTCTACTGGAAGTCGATCGGTGCGATTAGAATTGTTCTCATATTTTGTCTTTTGTTTTGCATCTCTTTTATTCAATGATCTGTTCATCTTTCTGAATTTCTTTTTCTTTTTGTTTAATTCGTTAATTTCATTCGAAGATCGTCGAAATTCCTGTTGCATAAAAGATGATAATCTAGGCGGGAAGTTTAGAACTTTCAAAAGATCATTTGCGAATAGACTTGAGATTTGGCATGAATCAAAGCTAAACTCGAAGAATCTCAGCGTTGAAATTCCAGGAAAAGCTACAAATCTAATGGGAGGACCTTTCAGTAACAGCAGCGATTCAAAGCTTCCACAATTCAGTAGCAGCGCATCGATGGACAACCTGTCACTCCTGGGCCGTTACTCCTACTACCACAATAACATCGATCTCGCAGAGTCGCCGCTCCTCAGGTGCCTCCGCGTGGGATCTCCGGACTCCTTCAGGTACCAGGCGCTCTCGCTGGCGGAGAACTTGGAGGTGGCAAGGTCGCCGACCATCTACGGCACGCCAGTGAAGGTGGAGGAGGACGTGCTGGTCATGGATGAAATTTCGGTCAACTCAGCACTTCCGACTGGAAGGTTTGCGAGGTCTTTCACGGATTCCGGTGGCTCCACGACGTCATCTTCCTCCTCGTCGGGTGGGAAGACTCTGTACAAGACAGAAATTTGCCGCTCCTGGGAGGATTCAGGAACCTGCCGCTACGGCCCCAAATGCCAGGTCAGCTTCCGCTCCGCCTACCGGTTGATCTCACTTTTGACCGATTACCGGACGATTCATATTTCTCAAAAACGAGATCAAAATATTCATAATTTCTCTTTTTAATGGTTGAGACTGTTTTCTCTATTTCTTTTCTTTCTTTTTTGAAAGGCACGCGAAAAGCATTACTAATAACTTTATCGAACCTTTGAGTTGATTGATGCTCTGGAAATCGTGTAGACAAAACAAGAATCAAGTTCCAACTGAATTTATTTTTCTTGGTGGATAGGGATACGAAATGTTTAGTGCAACATTAAAGAGGGTTGTTGATCTGGAAATCAAACAAATATTACAGAATAGTACCTTGTTCTTTGTTTCATTTCCAAATTTTTGGGCAGGATAGTGACAATACCTGTTATTAACGCTTGATGCAAATATGACTATTCTGGGATTAATAAGTTCACAATTATTTGCAGTTTGCACATGGAAAGGATGAGCTGCGCCCATCTCGTTTCCCAGGGAAGAACAAAATTGAGGTGAAAAATCAGAACATATCGGATTCCTATGTCAATTAACATACTTTAGTCCGCTTGTGATCAGGCCATTATGTATTTCTGTTCGAATTTTGTGGAGGCACAGACATACAAGTCGTACAGTGGTACAGGATCGGGGACATATGGGCCAAAGAGTCGTTTTCTCTATCAGGTCATGCCAGCAGTAGGAAGCCAAGCAGCGAGAGTGACACCCCAAACAGGTTCACCCTCCAACCCTGAAGAGAGCCGTAAAAACCCCGTTTCATATTCCGCTGGAAGCGACTGGTCCCCCCAGGATGATGGCATTGAGGTTTTACTGCCACATTCTTCACCCGAAAACCTTCCATCAAGGGAAGATGTCGATGCCTATCTTGAAACTATTCTCTATGCTCCTACCACAAAAAAGAGATTGCCCGTGTTTGCTGAAATCTGCTTGGAGTAGTGGTCTCATTTGCTCAACAGAGGCTCCTATGGAGCAAGGTATACGATACACATTCTCCTGCCCGTCTCTTGGTACAATCTCTGCTATACTTTCTCGGCTCTCAGTTTCTGTCGTGGCATGAAACTGGGTTTAAAAGATAATCGTCTTCGGTAATCAAACTTTTGTGCCATTTTGCTGATGAAAGAGTACTACCCGCGTATAAATTTGGATGGATGGATATAATAATTCTTCAGTGGTGACGGATCATAAATGCAGTTGCCACTTGTTCTCTGGAATCTATCCTCTTCTGTGTATAACTGTCCTTCACACTTCGCACTGATCGACTTCCACTAGACATTTCTACGCTTTAGACGATTTTGTTTGTTTTCTTTTTCCTCCTGTTTTTACCGTGAATTTCTCAAACAAGTGATAGACTTTGAATTTAAGTCGTCGAAACAAAAACGAAAACTTTTAAAACCATAAGATTTAGTATTTTCGCTCACAAATTTCCAACCCACCCTCATACCGCTTGAGTCGCCATCTCCATTACAGAGGCTTTCTTGTACGTCCGCAACTGGAATTGTCAGTGCAATCTAGGGACCCAAGACCATCTCATCAACCATGCGCTAACACAACGGGCGGAAACAATATGCATATTTTATAGAGGCTCCGTTTAGTTTGATCACGTGGCGACTCTTACTAACAACGTGTAGATGGGACCCATTTACAGATAGTCCTATATGTATGTAATACATATTACAAGCCCCATTCCAAAGAATCGATTTCAACACAGCTAAAGAAAGCAAAGGAAAATGATAGACAGAAGAGTGGCGGCAGTGGACACACGTGGAAAGTTGCCACGTGAGCATGTCCAGCAGCAAAACCAGCTCCCAGTGGCCATCCTAACCCAAAACCTCATCCAAAAATGACTGTCTACCTGGTTCCTCTACCTCGCGCCAATCCATCCCTGCTCTCTCCCCTTCCCTCTCTCAAGAACATCCATCACCGCGTCCGACTCAAACCCCAGGCATCATCATCGACGTCGTCTTCATCTTCGTCCTCTTTTCAACGGCTACAATCTCACCCAGTAACCACTGGGGTCATCGTCATCGGAGGCGGCCTTGCTGGTCTCGCCGCCGCCACCCACCTCAATTCCCAAAAGATCCCCTTTCTCCTCCTCGAATCCTCTGACGCTGTCGGCGGCCGTGTCCGGACAGATTCCGTCGACGGCTTTCTTCTGGACCGCGGCTTTCAAATCTTCATAACTGGCTATCCTGAAGCCCGGAAACTCCTTCACTACCCATCCTTAAACCTCCACAATTTCTACTCTGGCGCCCGGGTTTACTACAACGGTCAGTTCCACACCGTCTCCAATCCCTTTCGACATTTCTCGGACTCCATTCAATCCCTTGCAAACCCCATTGGCTCTGTCCTTGACAAGCTTCTGATTGCTCCGACAACGCTTCGGGTGTTGTCCAAATCCGACGATGAAATTTTCACATTGGACGAGGTTCCCACCTTCGACTTGTTGAGGAAGATTGGGTTTTCGGATTCCATTATCGAAAGGTTCTTTCGCCCTTTCTTCGGCGGAATTTTCTTTGATAAAGAGCTCGAGACGACGTCGAGGCTATTCCATTTTATCTTCAAGTGTCTTGCTCTCGGCGACAATGCTCTTCCGGCCAACGGAATAGGCACAATCCCAGAACAATTGGCGTCGAAGTTGCCACCAAACTCGATCCAGTTGAACTCAAAAGTCGTTTCCGTTGATCTCGATGAACAAAATTCTGGCTCCGGTTCCCCGAGTGTGAGGCTAGAGAACGGTGAAGTTCTCAGGAGCGAGCTTGGTGTAGTAGTGGCGGTTGAAGAACCTGAGGCGGATAAACTTTTGCCGGGAAGGAGCGAACCGGTGAAGCAAAAGCCGGCTCGAAGTACAGTTTGCTTGTATTTCAGTGTGGACCGGGGTCAGGTCCCCGTCAGTGACCCGATTTTGTTTCTAAACGGGTCGGGCAAAGGCATTGTGAATAACATGTTCTTTGCTACCAATGTGGCTCCGTCGTATGGCCCACCGGACAAGGCCCTGGTGTCGGTTTCATTGATCGGGAGGCATGAGGGCGTATCCGACGATGATCTGACGGTTCAGGTTGTTCGCGAGCTCTCCGAATGGTTTGGGGATCCAGTGGTGCGGTCATGGAGGCACTTGAGAACGTATAGGATCGGGTTTGCCCAGCCCAATCAGTGCCCACCGTCAGATTTGATGAAAAATCCGAGAATGGGGACGGGCGTGTATGCCTGCGGGGACCATTTAACTTCAGCCACATTCGATGGAGCTTTGGTCTCTGGAAGAAGGGCAGTGGAAGCTTTACTAAGAGACAGGGCTTTGATTCAGAGTTAAAGATATTTTTGACTCCCATTCTGATTCTTTTATTTCCTGGACAGAACATATTTGTGTTTTGTTTTGTATTCTAATTCCCAGGCCGCTTCATTTATTTTCTGAATAACATGTTTCTATAATGGTTTTTTTTTTTTTTAATGACCAAGAATTTCAATAAGTTTTATTGACTTAAATTGTGATTTCAAAACATACAAAAGGATTCAAATTTAGAATACTCATTATAAGTTATACGCCGAAATGACAATGTTGCCATTAAGATGAGATTCAAAGAGGATAAGAATCAGGCGCGTAGAATTTATAAGACAAGCGGCACTCGCAACGCGTGAACACGTGTTATCATCTCTCATCTCAAATCCATTTAGAGAGGAGGTTTGAGGATGGAGACGGAGGGCTCATTGTGCGCGGGCACTTCAATTCAAAAGCTAATGGAGGAATCGGAGTCGGAGAAGCAATGGAGGCTGTACGAGGCGTACAATGAGTTGCACGGTCTTGCGCAAGAGTTCGCCACCCCATTCGAGGCGCCCGCAGTGCTGGTGGTGGGCCACCAGACGGACGGCAAGAGCGCCCTCGTGGAAGCTCTCATGGGCTTCCAGTTTAATCACGTCGGCGGTGGCACCAAGACCAGGCGTCCCATTACTCTCCACATGAAGTACGATCCTCTCTGCGAGCTCCCACGCTGCCATCTGCTCTCCGATTCTGGCTCTGCTACTGAGGAAAAGTCTCTCCAGGAAATTCAGGTTTTGTAATGCGTGGCTTCCGCTTTCGGATGTTTACTCAAACACTTCTTGTTCTTTTGAATTATACTGGTTACAAATGGTATTTGTGAAACAAAAGGCTTCGATAACCTTAAGTGATTAATCATAGGCTTACATTGAAGCGGAAAACCTGCGGTTGGAGACCGACCCTTGTCAATTCTCAACTCAGGAAATAATCGTTAAAGTGGAGTATAAGTATTGCCCGAACCTTACCATTATAGACACTCCTGGACTTATTGCTCCTGCTCCAGGTCCGAAGAATCGAGCGCTACAGGTCCAATGCAAGCTACTTAAAGCTTCTATTTGTACCAAATTCTTTCATTTTTTTTTCTTTCGTTGTGATTGTGATGATGATTTTTTTCGCATTCTCAATAGAGTCAAGCCCGTGCGGTGGAATCCCTTGTCCGGGCTAAAATGCAGCACAAAGAATTCATTATTTTATGTCTAGAAGACTGTAGTGACTGGAGCAATGCAACGACACGGCGGGTGGTAATGCAAGTATGTGCGTCTCTAATACTTCATGTTTCTCAGCGTCATGATTATTTACCTCTGGTTTTCATTTTCTTGTTCACTTATCTTGCACTTTCTTTGTAGTGCTCAATTGCATGATGATTTACCCATTCCTATTCATGATAAGTTTGGTTAAAACCAGAAACATGACTGGCTACAACAAACTTTATTTCATGACATCCTGTACCCACTGAATTACAAGAATTTGTGATGATACTTTATACTCTACAATAAACAATACCCGTTAAAACCCAGAAGTTTCTTAAAATCACGGTGGGCAGGTCAATGGGAGAACTTTTTTTCTGTCAAGGGAAGCTGCATTAAAGAACCTTCACTGTTCCACACATCAAAGAACTTGATATTTACCACTATCTCTTCCACGACCGGTGTCTTGTAGCTAAAGATAGGAACCATGTTGAATTTGGGACCTGGCAAATTTCTTAAGTTGACTTTTAAACCCTAGAAAAAGTTCAGCCCTGAATTTTCATAAAATGGATAAAGAAGCTGCTTAAAATGGCTTTTTGAGCGAGGTATAATAAACACTAAGATCTCCTTTCATTATTACATATAACAATCTGTCAAATTTAGCTGCCGAAACTCATCAAAAGCCACCTGCCTGTCACATTCCTTTCATAGAAAACCACTAGCAAAACAAGCTAGATTCATGCCCATAGTGGCTGGACCAAGTGGGCTAGGACTTTGATTTGCTTTGAACTTTAAGTTCTTGAATCATGTGTCCTTTCTCTTCAAGTGACTTTTGGCCATCAATCATTTTTTCTGTTGAAAACAGTTCCATTCATCTTGTACCTACTCCTAAGTGAGCCTACTGCCTTAAGGCAGCGATTTCCTTTCGGTCAAACTACCAATTGGAATTGAGTTTTAATTCTCAAATCTTGGATAAACTGAAACTTAGTACGGCTCAACTACCATAGTTATTTGGCATGACCTGCAATGTTTTGAGTGTTATACAGATCGATCCCGAGCTTTCAAGGACTGTTATAGTCTCAACCAAGCTTGATACAAAAATACCCCAGTTTGCGCGTGCATCAGATGTGGAGGTTTTCCTTTCACCACCTGCATGTGCACTTGATGGCTTCATACTGGGTGACTCTCCCTTTTTCACATCTGTGCCTTCAGGAAGAGTGGGTTCTGGACACGACTCAGTTTACAGAACAAATGAAGAGTTTAAACAGGTTCGGTGCTAAGCTATTCCAGTTATCTAGTCTCTTTGTCTTGGTACATAAACTATCTAATCTCATCAAATTTCAGTGAGTGTTAATACTAAGGAATTTTTGCCATGTCCTGGGTTGTGCCTTGTGTTGTTGTTATTGTGGTATTTTGCTGTTAAATAAGTGTACCTGAATAAGGTTGACTGGTCTTTTTGTCATTTCTCAACATATAGATGCACGTGAGTAATAAGTAGGTAAAACATGGACTTCTCTTAATTATTTTGTTCATCTCCTTCATTTCTGTCTCTGTCTATTGCTCTCTTATTGCATGACCAATTAGATAATCTACAATTATCTCATGATGCCCTCAGGTTGAGTTCATAATGGAATTACTGTTCTAATATTCTCTGAATGTGGACCCCTTGAGGCATTCTGTCTCTCAACCAAAGTACCACTGTACAAAGTAGAAGAGAACTACTTGAATACTAGTGAACTGGCCTGTGAAAAATTAAATTATTTTGGAACTAAAACCTAACTTTACATTGTGTAACTCATGAAACATTTTAAACTTGCTTATCTATCATCTATCCATTCAAACTTCTAAAGATTTTGATCTTTTAAGTTTTGAGTCAATTACCTTCTAATTGAAGATTGATGTGTTAATCATAACAGTGTCTTTAAGAGTACATGCAATGAGTCTTCAGTTTTATCCAACATGAGGCACTTATACTTCAGACCTAGATCTAACGCTTGCTAGTGCTTCATCAAAGCTTATGCTAACACAGCTTTAGATCTAGACATGTGAGTGTCTTAAAGGTGATTTCTTTCTGCTTCACATCTAATGTGACTCAAAATTAATTACATTTTTGTAATGAAGGCAATATCTCTAAGAGAGATGGAAGACGTTGCATCTTTGGAGGAGAAGTTGGGCCGACCATTGTCAAAGCAAGAAAGGAGTAGAATAGGTGTAAGCAAACTTAGATTGTTCTTGGAAGAGTTGCTGCAGAAAAGGTACACATTTTTACCCTTTTATGACATCTTGACATTTACTGCTTTTGTCATCTATGACTGACTATTCGTTCACCTACAATATTCTGTGTTAAATGCTTGACCAGATTAATATTGTTAGGTATATGGATAGCGTTCCTTCAATCATTCCACTTCTTGAAAAGGAGTACCGCAGCACTACAAGAAAGTTGAATGAAATAAATCAAGAACTCAGGTCTCTGATTTAACTTATAAGACATGTTATTTTATTTTTTACTTTTTTCAGAAGTTTGATGGAGAATTAGCACCTGGCCTGTCAAACCAATCCAATTCCAATTAAACCATGTGTTGTGGTGCTAGAATCTTTATTTTTAGTATAGTCGTTTGTGAATATTTTTCTTTATATATATGCTGCTTAATATTTAGTTTTTTATTTTTATTTACTATGTTATGTGCAGCAACTTGGATGAAGTAAAACTAAAGGAGAAAGGAAGAGCATTTCGTGATCTGTTCTTGACCAAGGTCTCAGCTAGGGCCCTCTTATTATGGAGGAGTCGTATTGTTTATTAGCACTTCCAAGTGCCAGTATCTAATTTTCTTTTGTAGCTTATGGTACCTGAATGAGGACAAGTGTCTTGGAAATGAAGAGGTTGCATGAATTATGCATGACACAATTAGTTTTCATCAGATTTATGCTTACCTCCTTCATAGAGCGGACAGATATATTCAGCATAAAAAGAATCAACTTAACAACTAGAAGAGGGAAAAAAAAATTAAATTAAAAAAAGGCATTTTCAAAATTATTGGCATGTAATACACAGATGTACAAGTATACAATGTTGGATATGGCACTGCTACTATTTTACTATTGTTGCCCTTATTCATGATTTCCCATTCTGACTGACTATGCTTTATCACTCAGTTATCATTGCTACTGAAAGGGACAGTTGTTGCACCTCCAGATAAATTTGGTAAATCATCTTGATTTTGTTATCTCTGAACAGCTTAGACATATGGTGGACAATGTATTTATTGCTTCATTGTCTAAAGTGAACTTACCCTTTCATTCCAGTTTTGATGTTATTTTCTTTGTATAATTTGATTATTTGTTATCTGTTTATGTTGCTTTCTTGTATAACTTGAACATTTTTTTTTCTTCTATCACAGGTGAAACTTTACAAGATGAGAGAAATAATGGAGGGGCATTTGTTGCTTCCGATGGTGCTCAGTTTCCTCATAAGTTAATACCTGTAAGCCAAAGAACTCTTTGACCTTAACTATTATCAATTGGTGCTAGTAATATATTTGTTTGCTGAAAACACATACAAATATATTACTCTCTTGATTTGCTTGCTCTATTTTTCTGTTGTACTTGTTCAGTCTGATTCTTTAGGTGACTTTTCTTGATGGTTGATCACACTAACGTGGAAGGAGAGCTAAGGGGAAACCCATGATTGTCAGAGATGTGTCTAAGTTATTGGCTGTTGATAGGGTCTATTGGCATAAAAAAGAGTCTGTGTGGTCAACCCCAGTTAGTTGGGATGAAGAGCTAATTGATAAAAGTTCAGTCTCTTCCATAAATTTTGATTAAATAATGCTCCACTATGCTGAAGTAGATGGGTCACTGATCTATAGAGAAAAATTTTCTTCTCAGTAATATGTGTGGTAAAGTATCCTGTGAACTGCCATATATGGAGTGATAAAGATTCTTTTTTCTTGAACACAACCTCAGAGTTTTTGGAAATACAAACAAGTCCGTTCTTTGATTTCTTGGTAGAATGCGGGAATGCGTCTTTACGGGGGTGCACAATATCATCGTGCTATGGCTGAATTTCGTTTTGTGGTTGGAGGAACCAAATGCCCTCCAATTATGCGGGAAGAAATTGTAAATGCCTGTGGAGTTGAAGATATTCATGATGGAACAAACTACTCAAGGTATTGACGGTTATCTAATTTTTTTCAATTGTGTAGGATGATTGAATGTAAGTTGTTCTTTAATTTACTGATTTTCCTTTTCTGCCTTTTCATTGTTTATGTGCAAAATTCAGGACAGCATGTGTGATAGCCGTTGCAAAGGCTAGGGACACATTTGAACCTTTTCTTCATCAGGTAAGAAGTAAGATTATGTTGATTTTTAGGGTGGCCTTGAGCTGTGACACCATCAGATAAAAATATCTGGTGTGATTATGTTTTTGAAAGTGAACTACTTCAAAAGATTTGTTATGACATAATCTGTGGCAGAATGACTGAGAAAATAGAAATTCTACATCCATTTTAAGCCAGTATTGCATGGAACAAATAAACATTATTTTTTCTTTTACTCAGGAAAAAAAAGAAAAAGAAAAAAGGGAAAAAGATCATGTATCTTGGATTCTAAGAAAATTGTAGGAGTATGGAACCGCTGATTTTAGTTACAGGGAGATTAAGAAAATATTGCTAGTTGGTGATTTTCTGGATGACGGGGAATCATAGTAATGTTAAGAGGGAGTTGGTAAAGAGGTAGGAAATAGTCCCAGTGTTGTCTGCTCTTGAGGGTTCCTCGTACTACTCCCTTTTAGTAGAGTTTGGACTCCAATAGGAGAATTTGCCATTTTCTCATCTTCTCAAGTAGTCATTTGGAATAAGAATCTGCCAATAGGAGGTTTTTGACACGTTGAATATGGTAAAGGCAATGTTTAGTTGATGATGAGGAGCTAACATGTGTCCCAAAGGAGGATATTCTCAGCGTTTCATGTTTCTTTTATTTTGTTCTTAATTTCATAGATTTTCTACTGTAAAGGTTCACTGACATTATAGTAGTCCTAGAATTATTTTCCTTTGGTGAAGTCAAGTCATGGTATGATTTTCTGGTCATATTATGCCGTATTTGTCTTTGTATTTATCAAAGGGTAATATTTATCGAGGTTGGTAATATGAGAAGAAGAAACTACAGTGACTTTATCCATTCTAGTGGGTTGTGGTGAACACTGCTTGAGCAGTAAGTTTACTTTAGGCAGACTAATGTCATCAGGTTAATCTATGAAACACAGACTAAAATGCTTTGTGGTATTTAGTTTATAATGACTTATGTTTCCAAGAAACCATTTTGATGCTCACTACTGCAAATTGAAACAGAAGAAAGAGAACTCTCTCTTGTCATTCATTAGATCCTCAGAGGATACTGGGATGATTCTTAACCCTTCTGGTGGCCAGAGAACTCCTTATTTAGCTGTTCAAGTTTTCTAAAAAATCTATTATTTGTGCTAGCGCATGGATCCATCATTAATCAAACTTTTCTTGACTGGCATTTCTCTTTTGTTTTGGTTTTTTTCCAATCTTCTACTTCTGCTAATGTTCCATGTCAATGAGAATGGCTACTTGTGGGTAATGACTTTATCTATTCTAGTGGGTTATGGTGAACACTGCTTGAGCAGGAAGTAAGTTTACTTTAGGCAGACTAATGTTATCAGGTTAAATGTGAAACACAGACTAAAATTCTTTGTGGTATTTAGTTTATAATGACTTTATGTTTCCAAGATACTATTTTGATGCTCATTATTGCAAATTGAAATAGAAAAAAGAAAACTCTCTCTTGTCATTCATTAGATCTTCAGAGGATAGTGGGATGGTTCTTAACCCTTCTGGTGACCAGAGAACTCCTTATTTAGCTGTTCAATTTTTCTGAAATATCTATTATTTGCGCTAGCGCATTGGTCCATCATTAATCAAACTTTTCTTGGCTGGCATTTCTCTTTTGTTTTGTTTTTTTTTTTTCCCAATCTTCTACTTCTTCTCATGTTACATGTCAATGAGAATGGCTACTTGTCGTATTAGTCATCTTGTAAAATAAAGACTTGCTCATGCTTTAATTGAATGTTTTGTGGTGTTTTTATCCTTTCTCACAGAAATAAGTTTACTTTCTCTTTTCCTTCTTCCTGCTTCTTATGGAAAGCTAATGATTCTCACTTCTTGGTGCAGTTGGGTGCTAGACTCCTGCACATATTGAAGAGATTGCTTCCTATCTCTGTCTATCTTCTTCAAGTATGGGTTCTGTGTATTTGTGGATTGTTGATTATTTTGTATCTTATATTTGCAGACCACGACATATACATCATTAGTAGATTTGTCCTACATAAGTTATTTTAGTAATTATCCATCATACCTTATGGCTTCCAACAGAAAGATGGGGAATATCTAAGTGGCCATGAAGTTTTTCTTAGGCGTGTTGCTTCTGCCTTCAACAGATTTGCTGAATCTACCGAAAGAGCTTGCCTTGAAAAGTAAGCTACTTATCTCTGTTACAATTATTTTTGGTTGATTGTATCCCGCAGTTGTTTCTGCTTGATAGTGTAAACTGCCGATCTATTATTCTCATAGATATCGGGAGTTTTTTTGGAACTCTATTAGAACTCCATAGATCTAATTGAGCAACCAAAAGGTGTGTGAATCAGAAATAATGAAAATTGTAAACGGAAAGACAATTCTGTGACTTAAGATGGTAGCAATGGCCTTTGTTTCGACGTAGAAAATCAACATATATATGCACATGTATACAAACCTTAGCGCCTCTAAACTAATGGACCAAGTGAAGTGCTGCGCATGTGTCAATTTCCGTTTTATTTATTGTCTTAAGTATTAGCGTCATCAACTAATTTACTAAGTTTTTATTCTGCATAAAGTACTTCTTAAGCATTGTTAACAAAATCTTTTCAGGCATTGTAGCCATGCTTTGAATGCCCTTGTATTTTTTAATTTTTAATTTTGGTTTTTCCGAATTTTTTTTTAAGTTTTCTGAACTGGAATCATAGTGGGGCATTACTGAACAAGGCTAAAAGTGTATCTTGCCTACTCTTGGTAGTGCTGTCCAAAATCATGCCTTATTGATTAGAATGCTGCACCATCCCTACCTTTCCTTACTTTAATCTACCACTTTGAAATACCCTCATCTTCATGGCAAACCCCTACAATAGTTAGATAACGGTGCCTCACTGTAGAAAAACTCCTAATACTAATCCCATTCCTTATCTGTTTAGAGCATTCATCCATTTTACAAAATGATGGATAAAATTATCATCCTTCTCATACCATTTAGACACTCTTTCAAGTCAATTACCAACTGAAGCAGGTAGAGATAAAAGGTGTTTAGCATAAGGCAGTGACTTGGAAGCTTATTTGAACAAATGATTTTCCTCCTCCCCATAGTGTTTCCTTCCAAGCTTACAATTCCCATTCAGACCTCTGGAAAATAGCTTCTTAAATGGCTAATGTCTTAATGAAGATGAAAGTGCAGTGTGTAGTATTCGATGACCACTAAATTTTTAGTATATTGTACGTCATTTCCTTGCACTTCCAATCAAGCAACATTTTGTCATGCGAAAATCCAGTTATAGTTACTTCTGTACAGGAAAGTGTCAACAGCTATTTCAAGTTTGTTGAATTTACAAATGTATCAAAAGTTGTATTCTCATTTTCCTTCCATGTTCTTTTATAATTTGCTCCCTGCATAATGCTTCTACTCTAAGTTGTGTTTTCTTGTGTAATTACATGAACTTGCTTAATTGATTTTGGATTACTTTCAATTTTTAAACATTGTTGAGTTTGGTGCATGCTTGTAATAGAGGTAGCAAAAGAATCTGAACATTGTAGTATTTGCTGTTGTTGTTTATCTGAGTTTATTGTTTTCCACCTTTAGCAGATGCTTAGGTTTTCTGTGAGATGTTCTTAATTATTATATGACGCTTGATTAGTATTGTCTCTTTTGCTTTACTCTGGTAGCTACACTGATTGTTCTATTTGCTTTTGCTGCAGATGTATGGAGGATTTAGTAAGCACCACTCGATATGTAACTTGGTCCCTCCACAATAAGGTTAATATATTCTTTTGTGTCACCATGAATAGCTGGTCTAATTCTTCTTATGCTGCATTCTAATGATGTACCTTCTTTTCTAGATAAGCCTATTCTATGTATATGTACCATTCCAGGAGTTTCAAAAGAATCAAATATTTATATTCTTTATTTATTATTTGTTACTTGTTATTTTGGATGATTTTTTCCCTTGTTTTATGACTTCTATTTATTCTATTGCTACCTTCTTTTGCACCTTAGCCCGTTTCCAATTAGTTTTCTTGGTTTCTTATTTCATCAATCAAATGCTTATGTTTTAAGAGCTCCTCCATCCTAATTCCATCAAGTTTGCTGAAAGAAAATATTACAATTCCATGTAAGAAGAAGAAGGTGGCTAACCATAGAAACTAGGTGCTACTTCGCCACAATTACTGCCACTAAATGTCTTTGCAATCTGAACTGTGGTATCACAATCTTGGATGGTGATGGCTCCACCTACCACCACATTGGCTCTGCTATCTTCTTATTATTTTTGGAAAATATTTCTTCTTTTCTGGGGATAACTAGAGTTTTGACATTTTGTTAGCAAATTTAATGGAATAGGGAAGGCGGGAATGGATCAAAAGTGGGAGAAAGCACAGGGGACTGATTGACAAATTTGAAACAAGCTAACTGAATATGGGTTAAAGGATAAGGGGTTTGTTTGATATTTTATTCTTTTAATGTATATGCACATGATTATGTATGTAGTTATGGACAGTATATCTTAGCATCTTCCATTGGCAAGGGAAACAGAATAAAACTTGATTTCTTCATTATGATGAGACTCAATAGTTGGAAGGCTGAGAACATGGCAAAGTAGGTAGGTTCTTCTAGTTAATTTGCTTTACTAAATATATGTCACTATTGAAATTGTATTGCTAGAATCGGGCTGGGTTACGCCAATTTTTAGACTCATTTGGAGGAACAGAAGAGTCCACAATTGGGGGTAATCCTGTATCTGCTGGACTTTCCCAAGACTCAAAGTTGGGGTCTGCTGGCAATGAGAAGCAGGAAACTAAATCAAAGGGGGATGTAAAGCTCAGTTATCTGGCCACAGGCGCTGACTCAACCTCTTCTATTCAGACAACAGAAACAAGGCTGGCTGATCTTCTGGATAGCACACTCTGGAATAGGAGGCTTGCTCCTTCATCTGAGAGGCTTGTTTATGCTTTGGTGCAACAGATATTTCATGGCATAAAGGAATATTTCTTGGCATCTGCAGAGTTAAAGGTTTGTTCTGTATATGCTCCTGAATGGTCAACATTGGGTTTTCTCAATATTCTTATGTATAACTCAATGATGAGGAAAAGAGAGGTAATTTAATGATTGGGACGCTGTGGAGAATTTTCTTTCCTTTTCTGGTAGTAAGTGTGAGATTTCCTTGTTTCTTTTGTCGTGTTATATTCTTATTATGTGAATTTTGGGGACATCATGCTTCTATTCTTATGGCTTTTTTCCCCTGCTAAATTGTTTAGTCGCTAAATTACAGAATGATGTCCTACAACATTGACATTTAACAAAACATGTTAAACAAACAATGGGAAAAATAATTTGATTTTTATATTATATATACACTGATTAATACACTTACGTGCCCTGGTTTTCTTTTCACATCTTTCTTTTATGCATGTGCTCTATGCAGTTCAACTGCTTCCTTTTAATGCCGGTTGTAGACAAATTGCCTGCACTTCTCAGGGAGGACTTAGAATCTGCCTTTGAAGATGACTTGGTTAATATTTTTGACATCACCAACCTCCGACACTCACTGCATGTGCGGAAGCAAGATGCAGAGATTGAGCTGAAAAGAGTATTCCATTAATCTTTACTTTCTTTCTTCTAATCGGTCAAGTTTGATATTCTCCCTTTTATTTGACTAATGGTCTAGTGCTGTTGCAGATTAAGAAGCTTAAAGAGAAATTCAGACAAATACATGAGCAGCTTAGTTCACATCAACTCATGTCAAGGCCACCTATGAGTTCCACGAAGTAATTCCTGTCATTGATGCTTCTGGATTCAACAGTCAGATGTGTGAGTAACATCCTTGTTTCTTTCTTTTTCTTTTTTTTTCCCGATACTTTTCCATTATGTAATCCTAGAACTCTAAGACTAGTCGTTCAAGAGTTTTCATTCTCACTTCATGCTTTAGAAATATCTTTAGTTCGCTTCTCATTATGCTGCAAGTTAATTTGGCTTCAAAATTAATGGCAATGCTGATTTAACTGCAATCCTTTGACTATAAGTATTACTCCTATTTCTTTTAGAGTTGTGGTATGAATACAAGTGAGGTTACAAATAGCTAAATGACAATATATGACTCTTTTAATCTGTGGTATTATGTTCAAATATACAACTTAACATAGCAAACAGTTTATAGGTTCTTGTAAGTTTCATCTTTGAATTTGATGGTTTTGCCAATTTAATACTTCGATGTTTGGTTTGAACAATTGATCTCTTGGATATACAATTTGTGGTAAATAAATCATTTAGTTAGAACTTCGGGTTAATTTTTTTTAGATTTGATCATGTGATGTGTCTGATTTTTGTCGCATCATCTACGGTTTTAAATGATTTAGATACTTTTCTCATTTAGGTAAGATAAGGAAATTGGTTACCTTTGCCTTAAAACACAATTGAGACCTCACATTAAGTGGGACTGTTGTCCATTTTTTGTGATTTTTATTTTTAATTTTTTATTTTTATATCTTTCATATTTTTTCAAAATGGTACCCAAGCCACATTCCTACCATGCTTAATGGCAGGTATAAACTGTCTCAGCTTACTACACTTTCAATCTTGTAAGGATGTCAAGGATGGGAAGCAAAACTCCTTCCTGGGTCATGGGGTGCTGCAATTTGAGT
The DNA here is from genome assembly GCA_028551485.1 of Casuarina cunninghamiana. Lineage (NCBI taxonomy): Eukaryota > Viridiplantae > Streptophyta > Magnoliopsida > Fagales > Casuarinaceae > Casuarina > Casuarina cunninghamiana. The sequence continues at coordinate 12,837,569 of CM052371.1, forward strand.
TCTTACCTACTAACTTTTAAGGTTTTGAATTGTCCCCAAGAAAGAGAATTTGGAGAAGGTTCTTTGAACAAGCCATAGTCATGGAGTGAGTATACAGAGCCTTAACAAAGCATTTGATTCTGTTTGTTGTCATAGACTTCAAAGTCCATTTTTATTCCGTTTGATGGGACTAGATTTTTTGCCGTTCCTTGGTGGTAATCCTTTGGCATGATAGTATCATCAAGAGTGGTTCTCTGAGTCTCATCAGAGTCCTGCATTCTAAAGGGTGATGATAGCCCCTTTGCACGTGGAGGGAAGGCACTTCCGAGTTTAATTGGTAGAGAAGTTAGGGATCCAACAGAGTTGTGGTACGGCAAGGGAACCATGAAGGAAGATTTGTGGCAACAATCATTGTCATATATAGTATATATGCGGCAAAGAGTTCATGACTGTCTCTGCAAGTAAAGGAGTGGCAGACACATGCAATTGCTGTGTGTTGGTTGGTTGTCTCCTCAAGGTTGCTGTATGATATGGTAGTAAAGATGGGTAGCCTTATGCGGCCACTGCATGTGGTTTGAGACGCCGTAGCAGCAAAAATTAATGAAAAGGTTTAGGGTCCACTTGATCTGGCAAACGATGAGCTGGGAGTCTTCTATACCTGGAGCCTTCTTATTTCGAGAGCTAGAGCCTTTCCCACCCCACTGTAACGATAGCTCAACTTAATGTTTGGGGCATCCCTACCTTTACATCTTAACTGGAAAAATACTATTTCTAAGAGAGTCAGCTGTGCTCAGACAAAGGTAGTAGGAAGATAGATAATGGTGGTAAGGTCCCATTAAGCAAAAGGGTTAATCCACTCTGGGGTGGAGAAAAGCAGGAACTATGGTAGTTGACCTGGCAAAACTACCAATTGGGACAGCACCACCCGTTGTTAAGGAAAAGGTGTCTACGGTAGCAGTAGCCAGCGCAGTAGCTTTAATAGTAGTATCCAGTATTTTTCTTTTTCTTTTTCTTTTTCCTTTTTTAAATGTCATGAGTAAAAAGAAAAAGGAAAAGACTTGCAAACGTCGTATCTTAATCCTAGCTCATTTGGTTTCACAAGAGTCTAGCACTTTTAACCATTAGGTTGCAAGACCCTTTTGATTTTAGAACCTCCCATTATTTGTTATATTGTGAGATAAATGTTATTAGCTAAAACATGGATTGTGTGCATTAAATCAATTTTTTTATTTCATTTAAGGATATTTTTTTCCAATAACATGCTAAAACTGTTTAAAATATTTTAAGATAGTTGGATCATTTTTTATTTGAATTATTGTCTTCTTATGCATACTTTTGCTGGAAAGTTAAGTTAGATAACAATACTTGATCCTAGTGATGCGGGAGATTATTAGAAGGCTCATGAAGTTTTTGACTTTGTGATTTGTTGTGATTAATATGACTTGACGTGGCAAAATACTTGAATGTGTGTTATCCTTTTGCAAAAATTTTGTAATTGAGATGTCTTTGAAATATATAGCTGCTAATTAAAAATATGGGATAAAATTTAATGAGAAAAATTTGGTATATTGCATCAGAAGATCCAATATCTTAATTAAGCAAGACTTGTTGGAGACCTTAAACTCTTTACTAATCGATTCCAGACGAGGAGTTACCAGAAAACATGAGAGAGATCTTGTTGCTTCTGAGAATTGAAAGGGTAAAGACAGATCCATATAGACCGACCAATTTGCATTGTGATACAAGCTCAAATGATCCATTGATGGCATAATGCATCATCTAGAGGTGGCATCTAAATTCCATTGGACCCTAATTTCAAACAGTGTTATAATGGTAAAAAAAAGTCATTGTGTCTATCTTAAATGGTCTAAAGGAAGTTTCATCATTTTGATGTTGTATGTTACGTATGCTAGTGTCTGGAGATGTTAATTAGGTGACTATCATCACCAAAAGGTGGTTGTCCTCCAATTTTTACGTGGTGGACATGAGCAAAGCAGACTACAGTTTGAGAGTTAAGATCTCTAAGGAGCATTCAAAGGAATTCTTTGGTTTGTCTCGATACACCTATATGAAAAAATTGATTAATTGTTTTAAATGTATGCTTGAGAAGTCCATTGACACTCCTGCTAAAAAGAAGAACTTATCCCAACAGATGAGTTCTAGGACTCGAATCCATATGGAAAAGATAGTTTGTGTTCCTTATCTAATCAAGTCGGTACCCTAGTGTATCCACTAATGTGTACTTTGCCAGGCGTATGTTATGCAATTAGCTTGGTTAAAAGATTTCAATCTCATTCTGAAATTGCTCATTAAAGACTAGTTAAGGTGATATTAAGTATCACAGGAATTTCAGTGTATGTACTCTGCTGTCGAGGATCTGACTTGCGAGTAGTTCCCTGCATATGATTTAGATGAATGCAAATCAACTTTCTACATACATTCTTACTGAAAAATGATGCTATTACATGGACTAGAAGCACACATATATGGCTTTTTCAACCAAAGAACCACACATGTACTACATCTTAAAACACGTAATACTATCTTAGAAAGATTTAATTTTGTAGGAAAGGTATTGGAATTTGAACTTTTGGCTGCAAGTCTCTTTAGAGAAAAATAATGAAATTTGTGCAAATGTGGGATTAATTTGTAGTTGATGTACATTTGCAGGGACGAATGTCTTTTGTCATTAAGCAAAAATAAAATGAAGTGTTAACTAAACAAGTGTTGTTTTGTACAAAGAAAAAAGAAAGCTTTAGTTATATCAATTTTCGGAGGCTCCCTTTGAAGCAATCGTTCCTTTATCTTCTTTGTTGTGTGTGTGCGTGTGTTATTAGTCAAGCCTCTCAGTAGTAGGTTGCGTGGTGAATGATGAGTAACCTTGTTCTAGATGTGTGTGTATGTGATAGTGTCCGGCATTTCCATGAGGGATTGGGATAAGAAGGGGTAAGTAGTCTTGCTCTAAGCCAAACCCTGATCGGCAATCCCACCGATCGTGGGTTCCAGTCCCCTCTCTCTCCTTGGGTGCATGCGTAAAAAAATAAAATAAAAATAAATAAATAAAACCAAAACGATGATATAAGTTTTGGTGTCTAAGTTCAAAGATGTCATAAATTTTGCAGCTACTTAAATCACTTTTTCCTATGATACAAAACTAGAAATAGATGAATTTTGAGAGTTGGAAAACCGAAACCGAAACTCCTATATAAGGAAAATCTAGCTGTATTAAAGCCTTTTCTTTATGAATACCAACCTTTTTTGTCAAAATTTTTTCCTCGAAGATTAAAAGAAACCCCTTGAAATGCTTGTAATCTCCTTCCCAAGATAAGGAAGTTTTTAATCCTACAAGCTTTGGGTGCTAATGATGAACGATTGCTGAGTATTTCTTTTTCAATTATTCTTTTGATCTTTTTTAATAAGAATACTATTTAATGACCCTTAGTGTTTAGTTTGGGCTGACATGACTTCATTCTGAAGTTGATCTTTAGCAACAAACTATTTGTTCACTATTAGTAGATTTTGACTAGTGCTTTGTCTGGCCAATGACTTCTTCTAACCAATCTCTCCCGATAAATATGTGACAACTATTTTTCTTTTCTTAACGTTAATTGACAACAACTTTTAGGCAATAAGCTTTATATATTTGTCATGGAAGACCATTTCACTTATTGCATTATTTAGTTATTTATTTCGGACTCGATTTAGTAGCCAACTATCTCAAACTTCAATCTGGATATAATGAATTTTAAGGGGCATACATGTAGAAATAAAAAGTAATACTTTTGTTCAGATAAATCTTCACTTTTCTAGATATTTTTATTTGTGCTACCTTGTAGAAATTTAAGAAAGATGTGATCATATGATATGGTAAAATATGATCGGATGACTAATACATGATCATATTGAAGTGTTGATCTAAAGAAGCTACTTCTTGTGTTCACACATTGTGCTGATTTGCTTTCTATGGACTTGATTTGCTATAAGGTGTGATCAATGAACTTACATTCATTTTCATTTGTGGATGCGTGTATATATGCATATATCTATTTATTTTACTTATTGAATGGGTTAACCTGCATTGGAGTTTATATTAGAAATTGGAATTGTATATATATTTCTGTTTATATATAATCGTTGAATTAGAGTTCGTTTTATCTTTGTGGCTTTTATGATTATGCTAGGAGTGTCCCGATTAGACAAAAGGACAAATAATCTATTAAAAAGCAACAGAAACAGTATTTGCAAAATAATATTCTTCAAGAAATAACGAACAACCACAATCTACCCCATTCTCGTAGCCACCGCAAATGCCTTCCCTTGGAACAAAATGGAAACAGAAACATCTTCTTGTACCACTGTAAATGCCTTCTTAAAGTACAAGGACGCCTGCACTCTGCAGGTTCTCACTGATCTGCTGTCTTAGATTTTCGTTGCTTCGTCAGCTTTCCCATCTGTTTTCTTCTCCTCTGATTTGCTGGGTCCATCATCAGCTCTCCCATCTGTTTTCTTCTCCTCTGATTTCTTGGCCTCATCAGCTTTCCCATCTGTTTTCTTCTCCTCAGATGTCTTGGCGTCGGCAGCTTTTGCATCTGCCGTCGTCTCCTCAGACTTCTTTGCCTCATCGGCTTGTGCATCGGCCGTTGTCTCCTCAGGCTTCTTTGCCTTGTCGTCTTTTGCATCCGCCGTCTGCTCCTCAGATTTCTTTGCATCTACTGCAGCTTCAGATGCTTTTGCTGGTTCACCCTTCACCTCCTCAGCCTTCGGCTTTTCTTCCTCTTTTGTCTCTGATGGGGATTCGGTCGCCTTCTCTTTGTCTTCTGCTTCTTTCTTTTTATCATTCTGAGAATAAATTAAAGAGATCAACCTGAGTATATTGACAGACCAACTTTCTCGGCGGTTGGTTTCGATTTTGTGATATCCCAACAACAAAAGCTCAAGGATTGTGACATCGAAAGATAGTTCCCAGTTCTTATGTTTCCACCAGGCTTGTGTAGTGAAATGGATACTATAACCCATAAAACAACTGAACTTAGAGAACTAAAGAGTACCTCATTGAGCAGGGAGCCAAGAGACGTGATGTCCAGAGACCTGTCAGCACCGTCATTCTTGTTCTCAACATTTCCATCTTCCTTGACCTCTCTTGGTAGAACCTTGGCCTCCTCTTTGGTCACCGGCACCTCTTCCTTAGCCGGCTCAGGCGCTGGAACCGCATCGTTGTCGCCCTTGATTTTTGGGGCAGTAGCACAATTACCCATGTTAGAGCTCAAGAACCTTCAAGCTCTCTTTCTCTCTCCCTCCCTATCTGTTAGCGAGAGAAAGGTTGAAGAAGACCCAGGAAAGAAAAAAAATGATGTGAGGAGACACGGGGTGTGTAGGATGGTTTATAAAGGGTCGTTACAGGTGCCCAACTTTTCCATGGCCTAGAAAGATTTAAGGAGGCCAACGGTTACCATTAGTTGGATTCTATGTATATTTAGCAACTTTGCAATGAGTTGTAGGAATCAAACCCTTATTCGTAACAGCTGTGCGATTCTCGATCTCGGGCTGTTTGTCGATTACAATACACTAAAACCAATCTTTCCGTTTTCTCAAATAAACAACTCCAAACATGTATCCAAATATAGAAAATCCATGTTGTCTGTCTCTTGTGAGCACGAATATTCCACTCCTGCCTCCACGTTTGTTTCTGTGTTTGCTTCATATACTCCAGTTTTGAAAATCAAATTGTGGTGTAACAACGACAAGCCTGTGAACTACGTCTAGAAGGCTTAACTTCGTCACACATTTATGCAGAAAATAAGCCAAAAACAGCTGTCAGCCACCAATAACCAAGCTTGTCGATCCCTCACATGCTTCGTGTATCCGCTGGATTGGATCTACGAAGCTTGAAGAGCATCCATTTTTTCTATTTTTTAATTTTTTAATATATATATAATTGAGGATTCAAGGTAGGAGGATTTTATTAGGAGGGGAGACTTGAAATTCATGCTACTAAACGGCCAGGGTTCTAGCTATTGGATGGTGTGAAAGGGATTCTCTAATTCTTAAATGAATGTCTCTAGTGGACAGTAGTGCTTTATTTCAAGTAAGAAAGACTATGATTTTAACAGTTTATAATAAAATATGATTATTATTGTTCACAACTGAAATTTCCTCTATGCATTTTTTCCTTTTTCAAATTTCTTTCGATAGTTTTCTTGAGTTCCCCTGTATTTATTACTTTTAGATAATTAGCTGATTTGAAATTTTATCTACACCAAAATTTGCTTAAATGCTAAGTTTGTTGCATTTATATTATGATTTCTTTTCGTAGTAACGGAAGATTTTTCTGTGGGTCATAAGTTTTGGCATTTATTTCATTGGGGGAGTGCAACTCTCCCAAAAAGCTGGCCATAATTAGAAAAGGTCTCTCCATTGGAAGTGGTATAAACTGCCAAATCCTTGCCCAAATCAAGACGGACTACTGGAGATCCACAACTGCTCAAGGATGGTAGTGCTTCCCATGATGAATTTAGACGTCTATATTGTTTGTTATGACGTCTCTTGCTACTATTTTATTTTTTCAGATAATGAAGTCTTTGATGCAACATAGCTAAGAAAATTTTAATTTCTAACTTTTGTAGGTTTTTTTTTTTATAAATATATTGAGATTCCGTTTGCTTGGTTTACACTTCAAATTCTAAAAATAAATTCGAAGATATATTTTTCACATTTGATCTTTGGTTATTCCATCGAGTTTTTTTTTATCAAACACTTGTAAAAATTGTTTAGGATTGACTCCTAAAATACATCCGTAACAAAAAAAAAAAAATTCAGGAGTAAATTCATATACTTGCTGAAGAATTCCTTTAGCCTAAAATTTTTTTAAAAATATTTTGTGTTCAAAAAATTTATTTTTGACTATTTTTCTCAATAATTTCTTGCAAAACCAGGAACTCTTGAAGAATTAATTCATTAAATTTTCACAGGCTTTTGTGGAGTTAGGTAATTTTTAAAATGGTATTTGCATGTAGCTTTGCAACTAAATGTTCTGAACAAAAGTAAAAGATCCGTAAACTTTTATTTTTCTTTTCTTAAGAAAGAGGATAATTTTATACTTTTATAACTTATAAACAAAACTTCTAAATGATTATCTTTACCTTTAATGTTTTTGGAAAATAAATATGGATGAAAAGCACAAAAATTTTGAGGTTTAAAGATTTTGTCCGTCCATTCTGAAACGCTTGAAAATTTTTGTTTAATGCAAAAAAAAGATCCCAAAGAAAATGTCTTTTAAAAATACTAAAGCTATTAATGATTTAGATTTCTCAATTATCAAATTTTAAAAGTGCTAAAAGCTATTAATGATTTAGATTTGCAATTTATCAAAAAAGTCCTACTTCAATGATATTTAAATTGTCTATGGGCGTGCACTTTACTTATTGTAAGAGTTTCTATTTCAATTGAAACTATATGAATATGTCTCCGTCCCATTCTTTATTATGATTATTATAATTCCTATACACACTCTTTCCATTTTGGGATTTGAATAGCTAAGGATAAGGGGACCAACAACATGGAAATCTTTTTTCTATTGAATAAATTAGTATCAACCTTACCTTCACTTGATAACATGTCCAAGAGTATTAGAGATACGAATGACAGCATGATTGTTTTGTAATGTTCTTACTATATTTGGAGAAATTCTATCATACACGAAATCCGTTTATATGGAAAAATTATGATGTAAGATTTTTATTCATTGTTTTACTTAACTGAGTCTCCTTTTACATGCAAATTCTACAACCAAAGCTACTGCATACAATCTTGCTTTGTTTCCAATTAGTATTCTCCAAATTTAGTCATTTTTTATCTTCACATTAGAGCTAGGTTAATTGACATATCCCATCCACTTTCCAAGCACAATTCCTAAAAGAAATCAAAGCCCTTATCTCCCGAAGTAGTTCCTCAAGTTCGGTACCACGATAGAATGGATCCACGACCTTCATCATATCCCAAATTGTCCATACATCTTTATGGTGTTCCATCTCAAAATCACTTGGATGTGAACATAACTAAAACCACCATTGACATATATCCTTCCAATATGTTTGATAGAAAAATACCATCATAATTCTCTCAACAACATTCCCCTTGCCTCTCAATTGTTATTGGAATTAAAGTGACATAAGGTGACATCTTGATGTGTGGGGAGCATTAAGGACCATAATCCCATATGAAAAAGGTATAATTATAAACTAACGTTTAAATGAAAGAATTATTCCTTTAACTTTTAGGTTGAACTTTGGTCTTTTTTACAAAAAGGTGTTATAGACTTTTATCTTTACCATATTGTATTTTTTTTCTTTTTCTAACTTATTCTTTAAAATATTTTTATCACCTCTTGACATTTAACTAAATTATTTTTTTTGGAAATTCTTCACATATAAAACTCCAATTTCTTGGTCTCCAGCAAATTTGGTTGTCTTTTATCAAATTTGAATTTAGGCTATCAATTTTTTCAAGGTATTTCTTACAAATTTGATATACTTTTTTATATATTTTAACCAACAAAAAGTCATTGAAGAATTGATCTAACCAATGCTTTCTTTTCTAAGTCCATGTATTTTTTATTGAGCACTTTGGCAAATGGAGAATAATACCAACCATTGACATATATTGCGTTTTGTTTCATAACTTTGTTCCTATCATATCTTATTTATTATGAAAGGATAGGAAGCGTTATTTCTTATCTTACCTTCTAGAGTTTATTTAGTATGACTTTTATTAATTGGATTTCTATTTATAGAATACATAAGTATAAAAGTAGAAATAAAAAATGATTTTCCATAATTCTCTTATCAGGTACATGTTCCCCTAACCCTTTCATGTTGTTGACTAACTAACTTAACTTTGTAAAAAACCTTACAACATTGTAACTATCATGCACCTCATACTAAAAAGTTCATATGATAGTTCCATTATGTGATAGGTTTACTTTTGAAAAATATTTTGCACTTTTGGAAATACTATTTCCTAATAGTATACTTTCTTTTCAATAGAAAATTTCACTTCACCTTATAGTTTAGAAAAGTTATGTGTGTAACAAAAGTACAATATTGAATATGCAATTCCTTATGGTGAAATTTAAATGAAAGAAATGCCCCTTTAACCTTTAAGGTAACTTTTGGGTTGCATTTTTAGCCTTTTAACATGGTACTAGATCCCAGGATAAATATGCTCCATCTTGTGCAACATTGAGCCCAATGTTACTTGACTTGTAGGAGTGTATGTGCAGAAGAAAAAGTCCCCTAACTCTTGAGTTAACTTTTGAGTTGTACTTTTGTGCCTTCTAACATGGTACCATCTAAGATTAAATCTGCTTCAACATATGCAACCTTGAGCCTAATGGTGCTTGGCTTGTGAAAGCATATGTGTAAAAGACGAAAGTCCTCCATGAGTATATAATCCCTTGTAGTGAAGCTTAAATAAAGGAAATGCTCCCATAACTCTTAAGCTAGCTTTTGGGTTGAGTTTTTAGGTTTTCTAATAAGTTATACCAGTTAATATTAAAAAAAAAAAAAAAAAGGGTTCCTAACTCTTCTATCATGCAAAGAACTAAAATATTGCTAAAAGTGAAAATACGTAAAAATTGATGTTAAAATAGTTAGGAATATAGTTTATGGACAATTTATAAGCTTGTAAAATCATTATATTTTAGCATACTTTGTTGGCCCAATATTAATGAGCTCACTAATGTGGGTTGATATTAATGAGCTTTTGTGGAACTCACTTATACAAGCTTATATGAATGGATTCAAAATCGGTTTAATGAAGTGGATTCATAATCGTTAAATATGGATTGGTTAGCTAGTGGCTTAGTTGGAATCAAGGTAGCCATAATATGCCTTGCTATGGTTACTATTGTTGGTATTGTTGTGCACTTGCCAAAGATATGGCAAAAGAAAAGAGAAGAACAACATGCCTATCTTTCTTAAGCTATTTGAGGTCGAACTTAGTGTTCAAGATTGAGGTTCTCACTTGAAACCTAATTTTAATACTTATGTTTTTTCTTTTTTTTCTTTTTCTTTTTTATAAATAAAGTTAGCCAAATTCTTCTTTCGATGATTGATTCAACCTTTGATAATTTAAAAAGAAAAAAGAAAAAGAAAAAAAGAAATGCCTTGGTTAAGTTAAACCCGAGCTAAAACAAATGGTTTCTAGGTCAAATCGGGTTGACAAACTCATTTTCTACCCATGGCTCCTCTATTGCTTTTCACTATTTCACAGTGTTGTTTTGACACACCTAACACCACTAAACGACATATCTACTCCCAACAATTCTGTAGAGTATTGGTTCTCTCCACAAATCTAACAAATAAAAGCTAAAACTAGAATTTTTGTATTTACACTCTTAGGGGCGCAACCTGAATCTCTCTTAGCTGATTTTTTGACTAAATCTTGTAGATTCCCGCAATACAAAGACGAAAATCTTGCTATGGAGGACAGGAGAAGAAAATCCTTGCCTTAATCTCAATTTTGACCTCTTTGTGTGCATTACGTCAAGTTCATACAAAATAACCATTCTTCCACTTAATGCTTGATGAAGAACACATCTTGGGCCTAATTTAAGAACCAACATTCCAATAGTAGCTTGTTGAAACCAAAATCATAATTCTTAAGCTTGTAAAATCACTCAAGATCTCACTGCACATGCAAAGAAAATCAATCAAGAAAGATAAATAAGAATTACAAGGTTTGGGATGATTTCCCTATCCTTAGGAGCAAATTCTTCATTATCATGGAAGGGTATTATAGCATGCAAAAAAACCTAGCCACCTCACAAAGACAAAGTGATGTAGTAATCCTTTAAATAAACTTTGATGAAAAGGAGAATTGCAAGATAAATATGTTCTGCATATTATCTCTCCTACAATGAATACAAGGCCTTTCAAGTCCTTTATATAAAACGACTATTGTTAAGCATATAACAAAAAGATTTCCTATGCGGTTATTTAGAGACTTCTATAACTACAAGATTTGCATGGTTATTCAAAGGTTTCTATAATCGCATGATTCTAGAGGTTGAAGCTATTTTAACCGACAATTGATTGGCTTTGTTGTTTGATGACTTTACTACACAAGCCTATGAGTCCTCATATTCATTTGGCAGAAGTTGTTAAGAATGTTTAATAATCCCTTTCAAACTTGGTGTAAGTACTAAAGTTTGCAATGAAAGGATTGAAAGGGAAGCTTTGAGAGTGGCTTTGAGAAAATATTTGCTATTTGGTGGAATGAAGATATGTGTTTTGCAATTAGAGCTTTAATGGTTAATTGTAGGGTAGAATATTATCATAGTATAGGGTGGTGGCCATGGGTTGAGGTACGTCAAGATCACACACTATGGCACAAATCAAGTGTCCTCTGCCTCAACTGAGGATTAAGCAATGATGGGTTGTTGTTTAAAGCTATATGAAATATAGTTCTTAAAAAAAAGGAATACCCAAAAGTAGAATGATGAGTACTATTACATCCCCCCAAGTTGGCGTCACTATAATCACCAAGACTTAATGTACAATGGGGGTAAAGCTGAAGACCGTAATCAAGAGTTCCATGGATATATCAAAGTATTTGTTTGACATTATGAAAATTTGCCATTGTAGGATTATTCATTGCTTGGCATAAATAGTTGATGAAATAAGAGAGTTTGGGCCATGTCAATGTTAAATATTGTTACACCATGATGCAACTATGGTACAAGGAGGGTTAAGAGCATAATTGGAGTCCATTTTGATAATATGAGTTTTGATGACCATTGGAGTAGAAAGCAACTTAAAAGCAATCATAGAAGCATGACAAAGCAAATTGTAGGCACGCTATTTTTTAGGGAGAAAAAGGTCATCTAGGAGATGCTTGACTTCCACATTAAGAAATGAAGCTTGCCAAGTGATTTCATTGGAAATTCTCTACCCATACAAGACACAAGCTATTGCACATTAGAGGTGGAGTTGTTAGTGATGATTAAATCATCAATGTATAGTAAAAACCAAATAACTATTACATTATGTATGAAAATAGAAAATGAAGGATCAAATGCAGAGTAAAAGAAACCATGTTCAAGTGGAAGTGTTGATTTGGTTGAACCAAGCATAGGTGATGTAGATGCACTTAAGACCTAATATTATGAGTTCCTCCATCAAAGAGTTGAAGGTCCCCACTATGATCCAATAGTCCAAGAAACCTAAACTTAAAGGCATCCCAAAGATTCTTTAGGAATTTTGATTTTTTTTGGATTTTCTTTAAATTGTTTCCTTAATTTTCTAGGATTTTTTTATGTTTGGTTTTCCTTAACTATTTGGAACCCTGATTTATTTGGAATTTCTATAATTTTCAAATTCCTTATTTGTTTGAGGATCTCTTAATTATTGGGATCCTTGATTTGTTTGGAATTTCCTTAATTTTTGGGAATTCTAATTTGTTAAGGTCCTTAGGGTTAGGTCTAGTTCCCTATTTAAAGGAAAACAATTTTAGTTATAAGCAAACTTTTTTTTTTTGTTGCAAAGAATAGAAAACCCTAAGTTATGTGTTTCAACTTTTACTTCTTTTATCCAATTTTTGCCAAAGATTGTTTTAGTTCTTCTTATTCTTGTTTTAGCTTTTTTGGCTAGGGCCTTAGTGTAGGGCTTGGTCCTTTAAGATTTGAAGAACATCGAATAGTTGACCTCATTCAACTCAAGCAACAACATTTTATTTGCAAGCTCCCATGGCAAAATTAGGGAAGAAGTGCCACTAGGATTAGACATCTCGAGGAGGGCTTAAGGTTTTACATCAAAAGGACCACTTTCTATAGGGATCCCTTATGCTACAACAAGCTTGAGACTGCTAGCAAGGATAGAGGTAAAGAAAACGTTGGGGAAACTTTAAAGGCAAAGCCCAATTTTATAATGCAAGATCTAAAGGAGAAAAAGTGCTTCAAGTGCCAAGGATATGGCCATATATAGGCTAACTATCCAAACAAAAGGGTAATGATCGTGAAAGACATTGAAGAGATTGATGAAGCTTACTATAAAAAGGAGTATGGTTATGATGAGCTTGAGGTTGAACCAAAGGAGGAGAAAGAGATCGATGAACAAGTTGATTTTGAAAGTATGCTTATTCTTCGTAAAGCCTTGCATGCCCATGTTAATCCTCTAGATAAGTAAAGGGAGAAAATCTTTCAAACCCAATGCATAGTTAATGGAAAGGTGTGTTATGTTATTGTTGATAATGGGAGTTACGCTAACGTAGCTTCTACAACTCTTGTGGAGAAGTTGAATTTGCCTACATTATATCATTCCCATCCATACAAACTGCAATGGCTAAGCCAAAAGAGTCATCGTCAAGTTTCAAGGCAAGTCCTACTTACTTTTTTCATTAGAAAACATTATGTAAATCAAGTTACTTGTAATTTTGTACCTATGGATTGTCGTTTGTTGTTGGGGAGGCCATGGCAATATGATAGGGATGCTAAGCATGATGGTAGACAAAACACTTATTCTTTCAAAGTTTGTGAGAAACTTATAACTTTAGCTCCACTTAGCCTTTCCTAAATACACCAAACACCACATGGGCTAGAAGGTTCAAAACAATCTATTCCTAAATGAAACCCAATGAATCACAAATGCTTATTTAACCACTCCTATTTGAATTTGCTAATGTATTTCCCAATGATCTTCCACCTAGTTTACCACCAATTAAAAGGATAGAGCACCATATAGATTTACTTCCAAGGGCACCCTTACCTAATAAGGCAGACTACAGATGCAATCCCGAAGAGGCTAGGGAACTACAAAGGTAGGTAGATGAATTGGTGGCGTAAGGGTTTATAAGGGAGAGTATGAGCCCATGTTTGGTTCCAGTCCTATTGGTGCCAAAGACAAATGGGTCATTTCAAATGTGTGTAGATAGCAGAGTCATCAACAACATCACCATTCCAAGACTTGATGACATGCTAGATTAGTTACATGGAGCCACCATCTTCTCCAAGGTGGACTTAAGGAGTGGTTACCATCAAATTTGAATGAGAGTGGGAGATGAATGGAAGATAGCTTTCAAACTAAAAGAGGTCTGTATGAGTAGATGGTCATGCCATTCAGTCTTTCTAATGCCCCAAGTACCTTCATGTGTTTGATGAATGAGGTACTTTGTCTCTTTCTTGGTAAAATTGTTGTGGTTTATTTTAATGATATTCTTATTTATAGTAGATGTGAAGGAAACCACTTAGATCATTTGCAATAAGTGTTTGATGCATTAGGGTTTGCAATAAGTGTTTGATGCATTAAGAAGGCAAAAGCTTTATGCTAAGTTACAAAAGTATGAATTCTTTTCCTCTATTGTTGTGTTCCTTGGATATATGGTTTCCAAATATGGTATTATGGTTGATCAGTCCAAGGTTAAGGCAATTAAATCTTGGCCCCAACCTAGTTTCATTACTAAAGTAAGGAGTTTTTATGACGGCTTCATTCTACCACCGGTTTGTCTCTAACTTCAGTACCATGATGGCTCCTATTACTAAATGTATGAAGAAAAGTATTTTTGAATAGAGTACGAAAGCATATGAAGCTTTAAGGGTAATTAAACAAAAGTTGTGAGAAGGTCTAGTTCTTGCATTACCAGACTTTGATAAGGTCCTTGGAATGGAATGTGATGCTAGTGGCATTGGCATAGGTGTTGTCCTTGTTCAAGGAAAAAGGCCTTTAGCTTATTTTAGCGAGAAGCTTAATGAATGCAAGAGGAACTACTCCACTTATGATAAGGAGTTTTATGGAATTGTCAGGGCTTTAGATCATTGGAGTCATTACTTAAGACCTAGGCAATTTGTTCTATATGCGAATCATCACGCTTTGAAGTTCTTGAATGGCCAATATAAACTCAACCCGAGACATGTAAAATGGGTATAATTTTTCTAATCCTTTTCATTTATTTCAAATTATAAACAAGGTGTAACTAATGTTGTTGTAGATGCATTATCTAGAAGGTACTTCATGCTTACTACTATAGATGCTAGAGTACTTGGTTTCAACTTATGAAGGAACACTATCTTGAGGATGTGGATATGTCCTTGCTCATGACAGAATCCATAGGGTACCAATGGAGATTATGTGGTTCATGAGGGCTTTCTCTTCAAAGGGAATCAATTATGTGTTCCGAAGGGTTTCTTTAGAGAATTACTTGTAAGGAAGACACTTGGTGGAGGACTGGTTGGTCATTTTGGGATTCACAAGATCTTGGAGATCCTAAAGAAGCATTTCTATTGGCCAAAGATGTTGTGAGATGTTCAAGCTATCATTTTGAGATGTGGGACATTTTTTTTTTAAATTCTTGTCATTGATATTATTATCATAGGGTGAGTAAAGACTCAAAACCTATGTAAGAATTACATAGGATAAGGCATTGAACCTAATCCCTTAATACATCATCCTGAGTTTCGGGTAGTAAAAAAAGCCAAATAAAACATTAACATTCTTAAGAAAACCGTGCAATGAAATAATAAAGAGATCCAAAAATTGATAACCTTAAGGAGGCCCATAAAGTTCCAAGCCCAATTGATCTTCCTAAGCTATTTTCCTACAATGCGTCGGTAGTGATCCTAATGTTGATAAGACTTGTATCCCTATAATTAAGTGACCAAAGTTTGCCAATCCATCTGCAAGGAAATTGGCTTCACGAAAGAGATCTTGACATTCGAAGGTAAATAAGTTGAGCATTGATGTATTTCATATTCTAAATGCCAAGGGATTGAGAAGTTTCCTTTAATGCATTGTACCATGAATTGAGAATCAACTTCGATATTTGTTATATTCAAACCTTGCTGACGACATAGTTTTAGACCTTTTAGTAGAGCTAAAACCTCAGCTCGGGCACTATTTTCTTGTCCCAGATTTACTACATAAGCCAAAATAACACTTTCTCTCCAATCCCTCACCGCACCTCCTCCCACACATGCTCTATCCTTACATGAAGAATTTGATAAACTCTTGCATGTTTGTAAGAAAAGCTTGTTTATTGATTAAGCAAAACCAAAACAAGGTACAAGAAAAGACAAAGCCTTAAGGAAGAGAACTCTTAGTGTACGGCTATGTTAAAAATATTTTAACCTAAGAGGCTATATATAAACAAAAGTAAGGCTGATATAAGGAAACCCTAGTATCCTACAATATAGGAAAAATATATTGAGCATCATACAATATAGGAAAAATATATCATAGAGAGAAAACTGTCAATCTTCAACACCCCCCTTCAAGCTAAGGGTCGAAAGAAGTCTAAGACCCCAAGCTTGCTAAGGAAATGATAGTGTTGATTTGTCCTTACAGCCTTGGTTAGAATATCTACAGGTTGGTCACCACTCCCAACATGTGTTGTGCTAATTAAACCATGACATATTTTTTCTTGAATAAAATGACAAGAAACATCTATGTGCTTGGTCTTTTGATGAAAGCCTGGTTTTCTGTCAATTTTTGTGTTGCCTCATTATCACAATATAACAACATTGGCTGTTAAACATTAATTCCTATATTTTTTAATATACCAACCACCTAAACGATCTCACTAGTAGTGGTTGCCATGGCCATATATTCAGCCTTTATTGAAAAAAGAGTCATAACTGGTTACTTTTTACTTTTCCAAGAAATTACTGAATGTCTAAGTGTAAGACAGAAGCCAGTAGTAGATCAACATGTCATAGGGCATTTTGCATAGCTAGCATAACAAAAAGCTTGCAAGAGAAAATCACCATTTGAAGGAAAGAATAAACCAAGCCCTCTTGTTCCTTTGAGATACTTAACAATGTGGAGAATTGTCTCCCAATGGGATTGCTTGGGAGCATGCATGAACTGACTTAAGAGGTGTACTGGAAAAACTATGTTAGGACATGTCATATCAAGATAATTTAGCTTACCAATCAACTGTTAATAACTCAAGATGTTCTCAAATGATGGACCATTTATTTGTGGATGAACTTGCTCATCATATTTCAAGCTAATGAATAAGACATTTGTCTCCATGGGATTTCCAACAAGCTTTACAACTAACAATCCCAATTCAGAAATCAATTTTAAGATATACTTATGTTGATTAAGATGCATGCCATTTGAATCTCAAAGGATCTCAATCCCAAGAAAATACTTGAGTTCTTCTAAATCTTTGATTCAAAATGTGGAATGAAGATAAGCTTGCAAAGCCTTAATTTCTTGTGTATCATCACTAGTGATTAACATGCCATCCACATATATGAGCACTAAAACAATATTACCAGCTTATCCTTTAGTGAAAAGAGAATAGTCGTACAGCGATTGTCGATAACCAGTAGACACTAGAGCTTCTGTAAACTTCTCATTCCACTGTTGTGAAGCTTGCTTTAACCCATATAAAGATTTTCTCAACTGACATACTATGGACCCCCATTCAAAAGGATTCCTAAGTGGTGGTTTCATATATACTTCCTCCTGTAAGTCTCCCTATAGAAATGCATTATAGACATCCATTTGTCAAAAAGTCCATTTACGTTGTCAAGTAATAAATAATGCACTTCTAACTGTCACCGATTTTATTGTAGAAGAAAAAGTCTCATGATAATTGATCCCTTCTATCTGACTATGACCTTTCACTACTACACGAACCTTAAAGCGCTTAACACTCCCATTAGCATGATACTAATCTTGTATACCCATTTACATCCTATGGCTTTTCTTCATAGTAGTAGGTCTACCAGTTTCCATGTTCCATCCCATTCTAATGCTTTCATTTCTTGATCCATGGCATCTCGCCATCTAGAATCCTTAACTGCCTCATGGTAGAACAAGGGTTTTGTCTCAAGTGAAATGGCTGCTATGTGTTGGGTTTTATGGCTTACCAAGAAGGGGGGGGTTGAATTGGTTTTAAGTCTAGATCAAAATATTTGTCCTTTTGTTTAGATTTGTTTTAAATTGTTCTAAGATGTTGTCAAACAAGGTCTCATAAAATAGTGATAAATCATAGCATAAGAGATATGACACACAAGTTTATATGGTGGTTCGGCACTCAACCCTTGAGCCCTACGTCCACCCTCCTTATTCAACACAGCCAATTGAAGTCTACTTTACTACAAAGTTAGGAGAAAATGTTCCCCTACACTTTCCAACTCCTCCTCAAGGAGTTATACAATCCTTTCTCCAAGGATTACAATATAATGTATGCCTCAACACACATCAACAAGTTAAGGTTTATCAAACCTTTTACAAACTTAAGCAATTCCCTTAAGATATGATATGTATATGAGATATTGCTAAGTTAAGGGCTTTCTAAAGACAATCAAATAGCCAATCAAGCCCTAATTATGAAACCCCCAAATGATAATAGAGTTAGGGTTTCGGATTTACAAACAAGTATATATGCACAATAACATTCAGAGTCTAATAAGCACATATACAATTAGAAATCTCAAGTAATCTGGCAGAGTAATAGAATGAAAGAACTTCACCGAGATTTCTATTCAACTCAAGTTTCACAAATGGATCTTTTTCTTCTCAAAGTGGATTTTCGTTTCTCAAGATATCAGCAACTTCAACAACAACTTTTTCACTTTGTTTTCCACACAAGATAGATACAAAGAACACACCTTTTAATCTCTAAATATAGCCGTTCTGACTTGCTCAGAATTTCTTCTCGTTATAAAGAGATTAAGCCTGATTTTTGAGCCATTGGAGAGGCAAAGTCTTCTGAGTAAGTAGCTTCTCCATTCTGATTAAAACGTGCTTTCAAAATGCATCATTTAGTTGCTTTTTTAAATCGGATCTCGTGAAGCTTATTCAGGTCATAGGTCGAGTTCTCGGATCTCATGAAGATTCTTCCTCAATTCTTTTTCAATCTTGAAGCAGTCTTTTGTGGGTGCTTCACATATTGATGGAGCATCTTCTTCACTACAGAATCCCCATGATTTCAGCTTCATACCCTCTCTAATATGCTTCCAATTCTTCTTTTGAGCAGTTAGGTCAAGAACATGAAGAACACCCTTAATCTCTTTAATTTGATCTTCTTTGAGTAGTGGGTCTTTGATTTTCCTTCACAGAATTGTTCCTTTCTTCATTAGCTTTCCAACAAACCCTTTTGTAGCTTGATTGGAGAAGTTTTTAGCGGCCAATTTTACTCCCAAAGTGGCGGCATCAAACTGGGTCACGGGTCAAGCTATGTTCGGGTGCACGGGTGCTTAATCAAGTTTGCGGGTTGCGCAAAGCCTTCTGAGTCACACGCGGGTCACTTAATAAAGTCACGGGTCAAGAGAAGCTTCCGAGTCACTTAGATGCAAGCAAGCTTCAACGGGTCACGCGTACAGGGCTTAGTCCGTGCTTACGCGGGTAGCGCTTCATGTGGGCTGGACTGCTTATTGGATCTATGTCACACTGGCCTTGTTCCATTCACATTGGGTTGTGTTGTAAATAGACTGATCCATTAAACTTGATTAAAGCTAATTCTTTTTGGTCTTTACTTGGAACATTTTCCTACAAGAAAATTCACAAGTTAATTTTCTTGTAAAACAAATAATGACATCAAATATTAATTCGTTTATTCTTCCTAATAATACTTTCACAAATGTATTAAATAATATGATTATTATAATTTATAACACATAAATCATGAAAGATAATTAACACTAAAATATCCTTTCATGAAATATTTCCTTTTTCTTTTTCATCATCTAAACAATTGTGAAATAACAATATTTTTAACACTATGAAGTGTTGATGTGGAATGGGTAAATGTGTATAAGATACATATTTAGAGATAAGGTATTATATGGATGGATTGACAACGTTGTTGCAGACATAATCTTGAGTCCATAGCCTGGAAATTCTAGTAGATTGTTTAGGAGGTGATGGAGGGACTATGAGATCATGCATGGTTGGTGAGGAAGTATCATCCTTTGTCTCATCATAAGTGAAAACATGAAGTGATGTAGAAGGAGGATATGGAATCTCCAAGGTAGAATCATTTGGTTGGTTGCCTGATGTATTGGAAGTGGTAATATCTGGTGTAGTATGAGTGATAATATGAGGAATGAGATTTGATTGTGTAGGAGGGATTACCTGAGCATCTAAATCATGGTTAACTCTGATAACTTGTTGTGTAGGCTCCTCATCTTGAGATGGCATCATAGGGAATTCTGAAGAATGGGACCCAGTCTTTATGTTTGTAAAAGGAAAAATATTTTCATGAAAATGAACATCACGACTCATGAAAAATTCTTTTTTTTTTTCAATGTCATAAAATTTATACCTTTTTTGCCTAAAAGGACATCCCATGAAAATACTAGGAATAGATTGAGAGGCAAATTTGTCTTTATACCATACTATTGAAGCATAACAAAGATAACCGAAGACTCGAAATCTTGAAAGGTCAGGACCTTTCCCATGAATTACTTCATAAGGAGATTTCCCATGTAAGATTGAAGAAGGAATGCGATTGATAATATGTGTGGCAGTGAGTATACAATCACCCCAAAAACATTTAGGCATGTGACTTTGAAATTTTAATGCCTGTGCAACATCTAATAAGTGGCGATGCTTACATTATACCATAACATTATGTTGCGGGATATATACACATGAGCTCTCATGCATTATACCCCATGATGAAAACAACTTGTCACATGATGAATTAAAAAAATCAGTTGCATTATCAAAATGAATGCGTTTAATCCCAATGTTAAAATAATTTTTAATTGTGTTAAAAAAACATTCTAAATGTGATACCGTTTTAGTCTTATGTTTCATGAGGAAAGTCCAGGTCCCTCGTGAAAAGTCATCAACGATGGTTAAAAAATATTTTGAACCATCATTATTTGGGGCATGATATGGTCCCCAAATATCCACATGGATTAAATCAAAAAGGTTTTTGACATTCTTAGTGCGAACAATGAATGGATCACGTGTTTGCTTAGCAAGAGGAAAAAGCTGAGCAATGAAAATTAGAGGATGGAAAATCTTTGAAATCATTAAAAAAATTAAATTTAGATGAAGACATGTGACTAAGTCTCAAATGTCATAGATGAAAACTAAGGTCATTGTGTGTTGAAGTAATTGAAAAGGCATGTGTAGTACAGGAAGATTGGCTAACATGGTTATTCTTATGGTGTAGAAAAAAATAAAGTCCATGTTGCATTCTACCAATCCCTTTGATGTCACTTGTAGAGAGGTCTTAAAACACACATAAATTAGCATAGAAAACCACTAAACAATTATTCTCAGCAGTGAATTTAGTTACGAACAGTAAGTTATATTTAAAATCATGAAAGTAATGTACCGTGTGCAATTTCAAATTGTTGGCTAGGGTTGTGGAACCAGTGTGGATGACCTGTGTTAATTCTCCATTCGGCAATTTAGTAGATCTAGACTTAGACATGCATTTAACAGAAAATTTTACACAATTAAAATTAGCAGTAATATGATCACTAGCCCCACTATCTATAATCTAAATGTAAGGAAAAGATTTTGGAATACCTACTCCATTAGCATGAGAGGTCCTACCATAGTCCTTCTTAATCATATGGATAATGCAATCATATTGCTTTGGTGTGAAAGTACAATGACTATGCTCAGCAATGACCAGATTAACAGTATAATTACCAACAAAATTCTTGTGGCCTGAAGGATAGCAATTAAGCTTGTAACAAGTCTCTCAAAAAGTTCACAATGCTCACATTGAGGTCCCTTAAGATGATAACAACTGTTCTTACGGTGTCCTTTGCGTCCACAATGCTCACATTTGGGCTTGCCAAAAATCCTAGATGACATGGTAGTCATGAGGTGGAGATGCCGTTTGCAATGGAAAATACGGCAAATAGAATCAAGCACACTGAGTGTTCGATTGAAGAACTGTGAGAAATACAAAGCCATAAAATTATCCAAGAAAAATAATTGTTCGATAGATTATTCAAACAACAACAACAATCCAAAAGATAGTTACAAAGCGCGAAAGCAAGAATGAAACGAGAAAATACCAAGGTTCATATAGCTGCTTGGTGCAGACGGCATAATCAAAACAGTGAAACAAAGCACAATTTTATTGGCAAAAACTAGAAAATCCATGAAAATAATGAGTGCAACATGCACCTTTCCACCAGAGAGAAAGCCAAAAACACAAGATAAAACTAATCAACAAGAGCAAGAAAGCTCATCACTAAGAAATCTCATCAGTAAAAGTAAACTTGTCACCAAGAAATTCCGTCAACAAAAGGTGCCGCCAAAGAAACAATGCCTTTGTTTACTTGACAAAGGAAAAGGACAAAGCTTTGGCAATACTAAGGAGCCCAAACCGAGAAAAAGAATTCCATTTTCTACACGTTCACCAACCGAAGACAAGTTGAAAAGTATAAAGGAAAGCCAAAACAATAAGATGTGAAGCCGATGTACCTTTCAAATTGTCAAAGTGTGTAGAAAGGATGCTAGCCTTGAACGATGTGAAGGAGATAGCACAAGGGCCAAAACCAAAAACCAAAATGGTTAACGGCAAAGAAATAAGAAAGCCCTCTATGTAGTCCACAATGGAGAACTCCACAAGATTGTTAAGCTCTCAATACCATGAAGAATTTGATAAACTCTTGCATGTTTGGAAGAAAAGCTTATTTATTGATTAAGCAAAACCAAAACTAGTTACAAAAGAAGACAAAGCCATAAGGAAGAAAACTCTTAGTGTGCAGCTATGTTAAAAACATTTTAACCTAAGAGGCTATATATAAACAGAAGTAAGGCTAATACAAGGAAACCTTAGTATCCTACAATATAGGAAAAATATATCATAGAGAGAAAACTGTCAATCTTCAACAATTATATTCAAACCTTGCTGATGATATAGTTTTAGACCTTCTAATAGAGCTAAACCTCAGCTCATGCACTATTTCCTTGTCCCAGATTTACTACATAAGCCAAAATAACATTTCCCTTCCAATCCCTCACTGCATCTCCTCTCGCACATGCTCCATCCTTACATGATCCATCTATATTAAACTTTAAAGAGCACGGGGATGGACATGACCAATGTACCATACAATCTCTGCGAATTGGTGAAATAGTTTTAGGAATATTTAGTTCTTGTAATATTTTGCAATCTTTCATTGAAGGAAATGAACTAATTGGAAAAAAGGCCATGAAATGACAAACCTCTAATAGCACTTTCCTTATCAACACTAGAAATGACATTATTTCTTGTCAACCAAATTTGCCACAAAGTTACACAACCAACTAAAGCCAACGACATTCCTCCTTGTGAGAAGGTACTAGCCTCGCGCAACCAATTCTCAACCAAGTTCAATACCGTATCACGTCTAACTGAAACCTATAAAGTTTGACATAAATAATTCCATAATCCTGTTGCAAATTCTCCTTAACAAAAAAGATGATCTAATGTCTCACACTTCGATGTAGAACAACATGCACATCTTGAAGCCAAAGAAAAGCCTCTCCCCTGAATTCTATCATCTATTGGAAATCCATTATACATCACCTTCCACATGAAAAAACCAATCTTTGGTGGTAGATACTTATTCCATATAAACTTACTCTAAGTTTTCTTCTCTCCATGTGACCTTTTGTTTTCATATACTAATACTATAGAGAATACTCCATTAGAAGTTAACTTAAAGGCCATTATATCTAGATCATTTGTGAGGGTTATTTGACTTGCTTAATCCAATTGCTTTGGAGATAAAGTGGCTTATAGAAACTTTGAATCCTTCAAAGCTTCATGAATATTTCTTTGGTTGTCTGCACATGATGGATGCCATAGAATCTCATCTAACCATTTGTCTTTCCAGAAAGATCATTCTCCATTTCGAATCACCCACATGCTATGCTGTAAAACAAAAGAAATGTGAGTTTTAATAATTCCCTAACAATGTGAGGGTTTGGCATTTCTTGGTTGATGAAAAACTTCCATCTGGTCTCCATATTTCCTTTACATGAATTTTGCCCACAAGAAATCTCCTTTAATATAATTCCAAGCCATCTTTACCAGTAAGCTCTCCATTACTGTGGTCATATCTCTTATTTCCAACCCACCTTCGTCCATAGGATGACATGCTTTAGCCCATCCCACCCAGTGTGCTCTATACTCCCCCATATGACTCTATAAGAATTCAGACATATGCTTTTTTATCTCTTGCAATACTACTTTTGATGCTTTGGTTATCGACAAATAGTGGATAGGGATGGAGGATAGAACACTTTTAATTAACATTAGATTCCCTTCATGAGAAAGAAAATGATTCTTCTACTTACATATTCGTCATGTAATCCTCCTTATAATCTTATCAAAATAACGTCTCTTTGATCTTCCCTTAAAGAGTAGAACTCCTAAATAATTTATTAGTAAGTCAACAAGAGAAAACCATGTCTAACTCTAAATTTTTTGTTTTCTTGTGGGGATGATTTCTTTGCTAATAAAAAAATACATTTAGTTACGTTAACTTTCTGGCCATTGTAACGCTCATATTCCTTTAATAATATCATGAAATTCATAATTAACCATTTCTGCCCATTTATAAACACTATCATGTCATCTACATATAGCAAATGAGAAACATATCCAAAATTATTTGTACCTTTATACCTTCCAATATCCCCAACTTACATTAGATGTTTCAATTGTCGAGAAAAAGCTTTTTGTGCAAGTATGAATAGGTTTGGTGACAAAGGATCCTCTTTACGCAACCCACTTGTTGAGTGGATGTTCGGTGAAATTCTACATGCAAGTGTACATGTCGAACAAGTAATATAATGATGAGAATGAGTATCGTCCTACAGGGAATGGTGATTACTAAACTAATTAAGTACTAATGGTGAATAGACTCTAGAGTTTATCTAACCAACAGAAATGATAGAACATGAACTGAATAACTAAATTTAATCTAAACTTGATTAACGAAATGTGTTAGGGCATCCAATTTCACCTAATTACTAGATACAAATGTAGATCATCCATGCTCGCAAGATTAATTCTACTCATGTGATGGCGGAATCTCCTAATTTATTCACTATCCTATGTCTAGGTATAGCAAACCTACTTAGCTCATTAATTCATTGTGAGTCTACATATGAATTAAATGAACTAAGTGCATTAAGATTTGTGAATATTCCAGTTTGCACCTAAAGCCACACAAATCATATGGTATATGTCTATCCATATTAATCTATGGTTGAAAATTACATGAAGCAATTGCATGCTATCTCCTGTCAATCTCAAACATGCAAATCATATCAATTAAATGGTAGTTAATCACCTAAAAGCATTAAGCTCCGTAATATGCAACTTCACATTCATAAAATATCTCACAAAGCCTAAATAATCACATTTATACGTTATAATTAAGTTTCATCATAGCTCTAACAAACTAAACTAAAACAACATATTTACATAAATAAGAACAATGCAGAAAATTAAACAACACATTCTGTAAATTAAAAACATTAAGCTGTCACCAAAAATGTCTTCAAATCACAAAAAGGCTGCACAAATCTGCACATCAGGGGGAGGAAATGAAGTTGTCTGGAAAACGAAAGAAAACGAGGCTGAAACGCGCTTTCACGCGCCGTCATCACGTGCCGGTGCCACGCGTTGCCGCCGTTCTGCACAGAAACTACCGGAAACTATCGGGAATGACCTCTGGAGTGCTGATCTGTAAAAATCTTGTGCTGAATCTCCATCAAACGGCGTAGATCTGACGGAAAAGGCTCGGACGGTGTTCGCCGTCTTTTGCCAGAAAATCACCGGAAATCACCTGTAATTGCCACATAATGACCAAAAAATGCACCAGAGTTGCAGATCCGTTCTCCTCTTGCCAAAATCAACCCAGAAACGGCCAGAAAATGGATTTTATCATCGGAAATCGGTGCCTTTGCCGGAAAAGAGCTCCACGGACGGCTTTTGCCCAACCGCCGGAAAATCTGAGGCCATGCGCGCCACCAACTCTCTCTTTCTTTCAGTTTCTCCTCTGATTGTTTGCACTCTCCCCCCTCCTTCATTTGTTCGTTCGTGGTCCACTTAAGTCCCCTCTTTCGGTCACGTGCTTTCCCTTTTCCTTGTTAATTCATCTAGTCTCCTTTCTTTCAAGCCTTCCATATGTTTGATTAATTGCTTCTTTCATTTCTCTTCACTTTTCCTTCCAATTTTGCTTCATTTCCTTCATTTTCTTTCATTTTGGGTTTGCTACATGAAATAACAAAATATAAATAAATACAATAAAATATAAATATAATCTAATAAAAACTATATTAAATATAACCTAAAATAATAATAATAACTCTATATAAAATAGAGTTATCAGTGAAAAAAACCAAATTTCTTTCCTTGCAACTATATAAAGAACCAATTGTTTGAAATGCAGCTATACATCATATCAACCCATTCCTCTAAAAAACCAAAGCTCCGCATGACTTTCAAAAGAAAAGACCATTCCAACCTATCATATGCTTTTGACATGTCCATTTTAATAACTACATTATCCCCTTGTACCTTTCTGTTTATTTCATGAACCATCTCTTATGCCATTGCTAGGTTTTCCTATATGGATCTATCTTTCATAAAACCAAATTGTTCTAGAGAAATAGTCATTTCAAGCTAGGGCCTTATGTCCCTTTAAAGGTGCCAAACCAATCTTAGGAAGATTTAAGCATGGATTTCATTATGGCACTCCCAAGAACTTAACAAGGGAAGGACTCCATTATACTGGTAGTAGATCGGTTTTCTAAAATGGCACACTTACCTTCATGCCATAAGACTGAGGATGCCTTTAATGTTGTTGATTTGTTCTTTAAGGAGATTGTGAGATTGCATGGAATTCCAAGGATTATTGTGTCTAATCGAGATACCAAGTTTCTAGGTCACTTTTGGAGAACTCTGTGGGGAACTTGGCATTAAGCTTCTATTAAGAACTTCTTATCATCCTTAAACTGATGGCCAGATTGAGGTAACCAATTGCACATTGGGAATTCTCTTATGCACCATGATAAACCAGAATTTGAAGGATTGAGACGTGAAGCTTGCCCACGCTAAGTTTGCATACAATTAAGCTCCAAGTTCTATATCTGGGCATTTTTCATTTAAGGTAGTTTATGGCATCAATCCAATTACTCTTATTAAGCTAACCTTCATGCCTCTTGATACCCAAGTTAGTTTTTACACAAATGAAAAGGCCAAAGCTATGAAGAAGCTGCATAATAGTGTTCGTTCTCAAATAGAAAAGGTTGATGAAGCATACAAAAGGAAGGCCAATAAGCATTAAATGCCTTCTCAATTTCATCCAGGGGACTTAGTTTGAGTGCATCTACATCAATAGGGAGCTTGTTTCATACCATAAAGTGCAAGACAAAGGCAACAAACTAATTTTGGCCTAGATGGATCTTCAAAATCTAGTGCTTGCTCCATGAAGATTGAAACCTCAAGAAATCCATGTAAAAAGGTGTTATTAACATCAAATTAGAGAAAAAGCCATTGCTTGACTACAATAATCAAGAACCAAATGAATGGTTGTTAGAGATACCATTGGATTGAAAGTGTCTATAATGTTAATGCTAAAAGCTTAATGAAATCCCTCAGCAACAAGCCTTAACTTAAGCCTATCAAAAGAGTTGTCTAATGCTAATTTGGGTTTAAAAACTCATTTACAACCAACAATGTTCATTCCTTTTGTGCATGGAACAAGTAGCCACATTTTGTTTCTATAGAGTGTAGGATTCTAGCCTCCCTAATTAATCAAGAAATGGGGTTGAATTGATTGGTTGTTTTTAAAAATATTTTCCAGCAATTTGAAAAATAATGATAACTCACAAGCAAGCACACAATGAAATAGAGAATTTTTAGGAGATTCAACCATAACAAACAACTACCTATATCCGCCATTACCTTTTAATCAATGTGGTTAAAAAGCATCTTCCATTGTTCTTTAGTAATTAATCCTTACAAGAGTACATCACTCTTACATCAGATTTCTTGTCCAAAATATCAATACCAATACTATCAAAATCTAGTGGTTAATAGTGCAATACAATGTATACTACTTACTAGTAATATGAGAATTTATGCGAGTAATAAAAATACACAAACAGTCAAGTCAACAAGAATAATAAAGCAATAGAGTAAAGAAATACTCAATAATGTTATAGCTTTGATGAACACATTACAGCAACGAGAATGACTTGAATGCTTCTGAGTGTGAGTGAATTTCTTGGGTATATTCTTCTTAAACTTCCTTCTTTATTTATAGACTATTTTCTAAGCTAATTTTCTTTTCTTTCTCATGCCCATTAGACCTTTATAAACATTTTTTTTTCCTATTTTCTTCTACCAAAATTCCTCTTCAAGTTCTTCCTTTTCTCATTCAAGCATAATTTTAAGTTTGAATTTACAACTTGACTCTTGTTTGAAAACTTCCTTTCTTTGTATTTCATGAATTCAAAATTCCTTAAGATTATTGTCTTTGACATATAGTTTCCCTAATTGTAGTATAGTCTTGCCATAGTGAAATCCCATGAACTTTCCCCTTTTTTCTTTCCCTATACAAGAAACCCAAATAATATTTGAAAGTTGCACATCGTTGAATATTTTTTACTAGAGATTTCTTGCTTTGTTGTCATCTTTAATTTCAAAAATTTCTTCCTTCATTGATCATTCTTCCAAAACAGCCTCCCTCCTTTCTTTTTACATTTTTCTCCATTTTAAGCTCTTTTTTGAATTTCAAACAATGCTTTCCTCTTGTAATGAATTTCTTATATATTCCATTCATTTCCCAAAAAAATCATAGGTTGGAAAATAAAATAATTAGATGTCAAAAACACTTTTTTACACAATATTCTTGATGAAGAAGTTTATATATCTCAACTACAAGGTTTTATTAATCCACAAGTACCACACTTTGTTGTTTGTCTTCAACAATCACTTTACAATTTAAAACAAGCTTCACGTGCCTAGAATTGAGGACTAAGTCAATTTCTTTGAAAGATTGGCTTCACAGTTTCAAAACTTGATTCCTTACTTTTTATTTTAAATACTCCCTCATATAGTGCTTTCCTTTCAATTTATGTGAATGATATAATTTTTACAAGTAGCCTTTATGCTCCACTCTCTCAAATCCTCAAACAACTATGAAATAAGTTTGAGATAAAAGATGTTGGCAACCTCAACTATTTTCTTGGAGTTAAAGCCAACATTCAATAAATTGTTGGAAAAAGATGTGTTTTGGTTGTGAAAAATTTCGTTTGCCTATAATCAATAAATTTTTTTTCATATCTTAGTGTACAAACATTGAATTTCAATCAAATAAAAGGTGTACAAATTATAATATCAATCAATGATATTATAAAGTAGCCGGTTTCCTACATTCCTTCATTATACAACTTCATACAAGCCTTGGAGAAATAATTTTGTATGAAATAAGAGCTAAAAAAATATACTTGGTTACTTTGAAGAAAAATAATATTAGTTTTATATGCTTGTAGGTATATGTGTATCAAGGATCAAAGATTATCTATGAAGGCTAAAATCATACTATAAGGGTCTAATTATACAAGCTTGAAGCAAATTCGAATGAAGTTATTTACTAGCTGGTCTAAACCTAAGTGAAGTCATTTATCAGTTCATCCAAGAGTTGCATGAAGTAGGCCAAGCCCAAGCCTGCATGGTGTTCTACTTATTAAGCTGGACTAAGTCAGAAAGTTCCTAAGGCCCGTAAGTTCAACTCGCTTAACTAATTAATCAGACCAAGCCTAAGCTGATCAGAGTGATGTCATTTCACTTACATGTGAAACACGGCTATTTCACTTAAGCCGTGAGAAGGTGACTTAATCAAGTGAAATAGAGACAATGCCCTAAAGCCCTAAATCGATGAACTGCTCTATCGTTTCTCTCTATTGCTGATTCTCCAATAGGAAGAATTCTGAGTTTATAAAAGTGTTAGAACAACTATTTGCTACATTAATCATGGTCTCTACTATTGCATGAAGGAGATTACATCAAATCTCAATGGGAAAATCACAACGGGAAGATCAAGTTTGAAAAGAAACCCTAGAAAGCTTGATTCATTGAATATGCTATAAAGAGATGTTCTTTGAGGTTCTTAAGAGCTTTTGCAAGAAATACTATTAAGAGATTGTGAAAAAGATTGAAGCTGTGAAAGATTATACTCTTGTAATTGAGTTCTTTGATCTTCGGTGAAAGCTTGGATCTTCGGTGATATTCCTCTACATTCATATTCTTGTGAATATTCACTACTAGATTGAGTTATTTATATGCTAATTAAACTCTGATTATCATTTGCACATAAATCACTTTGTAAATCTAAAACCATAACTTTATGATAATTATGGGTTTTGTGATTAGAGCTTGAATTGACTTTGTGTATCTTCAATTAGTTATTTGTTAAGTAATTCTCCTCACAAATCATATATCATCAAGGACTTACTATTGTGCTAAGCTTGAGTCAACCTTATACTTGTAACCGAGAACTGTTTAACTCCTTATGAATGAGTTGGAAAGTATAGGATAAGATTTTCTTCTAACTTTGAAGTAAAATGGACTTCAACCGATTGTGTTGAAGGAGGAAGAGGGTGGAAGTAGGTGACAAAGGCTGAACCACTGTGTAAATCTTTGTCTCATCTTTTTTGTACTTATCTCTCTTGCTATTTGATCTCATTACTTGTGAATGATTCATTTGATTGCATAAAAAGTGAGTGAACCCGAATTAGAAGTGAAAAACCTAGGGTTACTAATTCAACCCCCCCCCCCCCCTTCCTTTCTTGGTAAGCCATTAAACCTTACATAAACAAACTCCCATTACATGAAGCCAAATTTGTACAAGAATAAAAAATGGGAGAAGCACATGATGTTTCTACACCCACCCTTAATTAATGATGGAGATCCTCTTCCAAATCTTACACATTACAAAAGCAATGTGGGCTCTTTGCAGTACCTTACCCATACAAGACTTAACATCTCATATGTTGTTAACATAGCATGCCAATATATTCACGTGGCCACAACAACTCATTGGACATTTGTAAAATGAATTCTTTGATTCCTTGCAGATAGTCTGAGATACGAACTCACCAAGTATTCCACAAATACTCTACATGCTTATTCTAATGCCATTTGGCTAGAAGATTGCAATGATTGATGATCAACTGGTAGATTTTGCATCTTTCTTGAATCAAATCTTATCTCATGGAATTTTAGGAAGCAAAAAACTACTATTTGATCTAGTAGTGAAGTTAAGTTCAAGAGTCTAATAGATATCATAGTAGAAATCATATGGATTGAAGAATTATTACAAGATCTCCATTTTCAATTAGCTCGACCACCCATGCCCTGGTTTTGCAATCTCTTAGTGCTCTATCTCTTTACCACTTCAATATTCCATGCCAAAACTAAATATGTCAAGATTAACTTCCATTTCATTTGCAAGTGAATCAATAACAAAAGTTTCCAATTCATTTCATAACCTTAGTTGACTAAACAATAGACATCCTTACAATAGGACTTTCATCAACATGTTTTAAGTAATTAAAAGACATGCTGACAATTCATACTAACCCTTCAGCTTGTGAAGGGATATTAAAACTGAAAATCATAAATTCTACCACATCATCAATCCATGTTAGCATGTTATGTCATTGTAACATGTTGAAGCCACATCAACAACACTTGCACATGTCGATTGCACACTTAGTGTGAAGCAATGGTCAACATTGATCCTTGGATATCATTAATTCTTAGAAGAATTTCCCCTTTCTTAACCAATAATTATTCATTGCAAATTTGATCTTAATTTTGGTTGCCAATCACACCGATCTCATCCTCTATCTAGCACTCATAGTTAGCCTATAAATTATGGAAGAAAGGTATATTTTTTATCATCAACTTCAAAATAATTATTTCTTTTCATATCATGCTTTTGGGCTCGTATTAGGGTTTTCATAATTTCAAGATTTTCTCCAAGAGTCAGCTTAATTTCTTAGTGTTTTCTCTATTTATCTCTCTTAACAATACCTAATGCAAGTTGCTTGTGATTAAATTTGAAAAAAATGGTAAATTACCATTTTGGATACACAAAATCTTTTGGATTGATGACTGAGTCATGAAATTAGGATTCCAATTTCCAATTTGAAACATGATTTTGGTCAAAATATGTTTAGATTGAGAGTAATTAAAGAACTTACTTTTATTGATTAGGTCTTAAGACTAGCAACTTTGTTAACTTGATGTCAAATTTGTGAAATTTGGCCTATATCCTAATTCAAGGACCTTAATTACAAGATTGGTAGTTTCAATTAGAATAAATCATAGCGAAATGATCATGAATTAACAAATAGATGTTATTGGTGTTACTCTAGTTAAGACCTTATATTGATTGAATAGCAATTGGGTTTAGATAATAACAAGTTCAAATTACAAAAGCCTAAGATGTGAGAATCATAATCTTGGTCTTTGGTTCAACACTCCAAAAGTGCATGAATTATTTTTTAAAAATAGATGGTTAATTTGTTATAACAATAATTTTTTAAGTAAATTTCTTGGAATTGGTGGTGTATATTTAATATATATATATATATATATATATATACTTGGTTAATTTAAAATTTCTTAATTTGAGAATTTTGGGCCACTTTTTGCTAGGATAGTAATTAATATATTTTTATACAAACAGCATTTGGATGTTGTTTATACATTCATAAGGGTTTTTTTTATCCTTGATAATAATTGAGTTCATTTAAGTCACTTAAAAGTGTGCCGACAAATAAGGCAAGTGACCTGATTAGTAAAAATTAAAAAAAATCCTATCTGTGGCATTTAATTCCTTTGATAACTTGTCGTCATTATTTGTTTTACTCGTTTATTCATTAAAAAATATTTGCTATAATATATTTGTCCAAGTGGACAAATTGGACAAATTGGACAAATTGCTATAACAATATATGCCATAAATTGGATAAGGCAGTTTACATTGTTTCTTATGGTAACTGCAATTAGGAAATAATACCTTAGATAGCATGTACTAATAAATGGAAACTTTCATTTTTTATAAAGATTTATATGCTTCCGAAAATAATATCTATTTCAAATTTATTCATAGAGCTATTACTAATATTTGCAGAATTAATTTTTCTAAAGAGTAGACTTATATTTTATCTTTTATATTTTTCCAAGAGATGATTTTTCCGTCAAGCCTTATTATTATTATTATTATTTAATAAAATGTGTCTGTACCTCCACAACCTTCTTTGCACAAAATAAAAATAAACATGAGAAAAAGGAAGAAAAGAACCCGGAGGAAAAGAGCCCTCCAACTACGCGGCGACGGACGCGAAGGATTTGAACCGAAGACAAAAAGAACGAATCTCAACTCTGTGTCTTCGTCTCGAATCGCCGATGTCGCGGCCGCTGCAAAGCCGGGAAGAAGGCTCCCAAAAGCTGTCAAAACCGATAGTGGGAAGAGCAAAAGGCTCGCCGAAGCGCTTTGTGAAGAGCCAAATCCCTGACTCCATCCTCAACGACGCTGCCCTTAACGCCGCCATCGCGCTTCTTCCCTCCAACTACAATTTCGAGGTTCACAAGTGCGTCTGGCGCGCGCTCTCCACGAATGCCAAGCGCGTGGCCCTCCAGCTTCCTGAGGGCCTTCTCATGTACTCCCTCGTCATCTCCGACATCCTCACCTCCTTCGCCTCTGTCTCTCACTGCTTCGTCCTCGGCGACGTCACTTACGGCGCCTGCTGCGTCGATGATCTCTCGGCCTCGGCTCTCGGGGCTGACCTCCTCATCCATTACGGTCATAGCTGCTTAGTCCCCATCGATTCCACCTGCATCCCCTGCCTGTACGTCTTCGTTGACATCCAAATAGATACCCACCGTCTCCTCCAAACTCTAACCCTCAATCTCCCCACCACTAAGACCCTTGTCCTCGCCGGGACTATCCAATTTGCTTCGGCCATCAGGTCGCTCAAGCCCGAGCTCGAAAGCCACGGTTTCCGGGTCTTGATCCCGCAGTCGAAGCCGTTATCCTCTGGCGAGGTCCTCGGTTGCACTGCCCCGAGGATTCCCAAGGACGGGAAGGAGGAGAGCGTGATAGTGTTCGTGGCGGACGGGAGGTTCCATCTGGAAGCGATGATGATAGCAAACCCGGGCATTAGGGCGTTCCGCTACGACCCTTACATGGGAAAACTATTCTTGGAGGAGTATGATCATGAAGGCATGAAGGAGGCTAGGAAGAGTGCGATTTCGAGGGCTATGAGGGAGGCTAAGAGTTGGGGCATTGTCTTGGGGACCTTGGGTAGGCAAGGGAATCCTCGGATTCTTGAGAGGTTGGAGCGGAGAATGGAAGAGAAGGGCTTAGATTACATGGTTGTTCTGATGTCAGAGATTAGTCCCCAGAGGATGGCATTGTTCGAGGACTCCGTTGATGCTTGGATTCAGATAGCGTGTCCTCGGTTGTCCATTGATTGGGGCGAGGCGTTCCAGAAGCCACTCTTGACTCCGTTCGAGGCTGAGATTGCACTTGGCTTAATACCCGGATGGTGGGAGAAGAGTGTGGCAGTGACTTGCGGTACAGGCTGCTGCAACAAGAGTGAGTCCTGCAGCGGGTGCGGAGACGGGGATTATCCTATGGATTATTATGCTCAGGATGGAGGGGACTGGAATTCCTCTTATGTCAAGAAGAACAAGTTGTCTCGCCCTGTGCGGAGAAATCGCGCGTCCTCTGGGGCTGATGTTGCTGTTTCTTAACACTAGAGTGGTATAAATCAAGTGAGGCTTTTTCTGTATTTATCCTGATTATTTTATGGATTTGATTATAAGTTTTTTTGTTTATTCCCCATGGTTCTCATCTTATAGTGTTACTGACGAGATAATCACGCTTACATTTTCAAAACCAAAAAGGTGAATATAGTTAGGCCCATCACGTTCATTTTCAGCATTGTGGCTTTGCTTCTGAGTTTGATGGTCGGATGCGAACATATAGCTGAATGGTAGTCGCATACAGTCACATAGATACTGGATTTTATTTACGCCATGCTTTGAGATGCATTTTTGGTGGATTAAGTTGAAGCTTAGGAATCAAAGAGTGACGAGGAAGTACTGGGCTCACAATCCCATTGTATTTCATAGATACTGGATTTACTTCTGTAGTACCATTGTTTGCATACGGTTATAAGTTAGTGAATGTCTAGCATCCTTCTGTCCACCATGGGAGCTACTTCTTGAATTAGCAATGTTCCGTTAAAATTTTAAATGTACTTCCCTTGCTTCAATCCTGTTGTCTTCCCCTCTCTCTTCCCCTTTAGAAGTGTATTTTGATGCTGGATTTTCCTTATTCAAGATATACTTTTGGAAGAATGGTTTCACTTCCAAAAGATCTGAAGTTGGTTTATATATTTTATCTTCTATTTGAAAAGGTGCAGAAAATAAGTAAACTACAAAATCTTTCCTCAAATACGGACTTGAATTTTAAACATTAGCTGTTATTCGAGTTTCCTGGAGAGGTCTTGACTCACAAGTCTCGTTTTGTAAATCTATAAATGGAAGAGAATTTAGAGAAAGGCAGTGCTTGCATTAAAAATGATGAAAGAAACATATGAAATAAGCAATTCCTATTGTCCTCAATATGTAAGAATCCTGTTTTGCTTTCTTTAACAGACTTTGATCTTCACGACAGCCAGCTAATACTCAACTGCAACTAAATTCAATCATAATCTGGAAACTGTTTGCATCAAGGATGTTTGAAGCATGACATAAGTAAAATTTGACTGGTTCATGTATTTTTCTCCAAACACAGACTATAGAAAGGTAAATAAACTTATGCTTGTGATATTTAGAAAGGTAATCCAGTGGAGATTTGACCAAGAGAAACATAGGAGAAGAAACCTTCACTCTTGCAGTGGTAGTAAAGTAACTTGCTGTTACGGTAAGGAAAGGAACATTGAGCAGATGACCAATGAATTTAGAGGAAGGCAGTAACTTGCTCGTCCCTTTATTCAGTCCTCTGCCAGCTTGAAATGATTGGGTTTCCAGATAATTTAGAAAGCGCTTAAGCTTCAACTTGATCCACCATCTTTGTCAACATCGTGTCCTGAACTCCCAGTATCAAGTAATCGTCTTTGGACATGTATTTGCCTTTGTGATGCTTAATTTATAAAAAATTGACTGAGAATCTGGGAAGCGGATAGAACTTCCCGATCATTATGGATTTATTTGGCTGCTACCCACTTTCTTTTCCTGACCAGAATGTAGGAATACAAGAATAAGAAACCCAAAAACGTTGTCTAATCAGAGTTTAGTTTATTTGTTGACTTTAGGATTTATGGGACAGAGTTCTATACTATGTTTCACTATAAGTAATTTTTTCCATGGAGCTGAGATATAGAATGTGGGAGAAGAACAACAGTAACGTACTCATGCATTTGTGTGAGATGAATCTATCATTCTATTACTTGACAGCTGGTGATTGGTTTAATTGCCAAAAGCTTGTTTAGTGTTTTGCAGAAGGAATGAAAAGCACACTGAAATTGCGCCAAATTGATTTATCCTGCAATGCATCTGTGCACCAGACAAATTGAATATTGGGCTTCTTCTGAGGAGCTCCAGTTTATTCGTTCTGGGATCAGTTAAATTTCTGCTTGTGCATTCCTAGGTTTTACCCAAAATGATGATGACCTTTCCACTTAATTCCACTATTGTATGTGGAAGTAAGCTTTATATGCTCATTTCTGCCACAGTCAAGTAGCACTTCATAGCATAGCGTAGCATCACCATTCCTGGCCAATAACACTAGAACTTTTGGTATGTTGGTCAGGGTTTGATCCAGTGAGTGTCCCTCTAATCACTATAGTAAAACGATTTCTAAGACTGAAATGGTTTTCACTCTTCAATCTAAGAATTCTGCCTGTGGAATTTTATTTCTTAGTCCCGTAAACTCTGCTAGGATGACTCCTGATCTTGTTTGCTGTTCTGACAGTATGTATCTGATCTTGAATACATGTCGTGATTCAGAAAAAAGCAATTATTAATCTGTTTCTCGGTTTGGAAGCTGTGTAACATCATATATACCAATGCTTTTGTTTGATTGCTATAGCAAACATTTTATATAGAAGAGTCAACGAAATGCTTGTAGAACACCTCAAAATGTGCGTGTTGGACTTGACTTCTCTTTTCTATCAATTTTATGCTATATAAGTTTCTCGAATCTAACAGGCCTTCCAATTGATTTTGGCGTGCAGTCTGGTTGTTGCATCTGGTGACTGGAATATTTTCTATACCAGACTACCTGAAGGGAAAAAGATTTGAGGGGTGTCTATTCCTCAGAAAGTTTTGCATGCGGAATGCCCAAATGTTTTCTGCTTTAATGGTGAATCATGCGACGGAAGGTTGCTCAAAAGAATTGAAGGTGACCGTTAGATGATGGCAATTGTCAACAAGAAATCACTCTTCTCGCCATTGTTATGTGCTGCTTTCCAGGGCTTCAGGAACAATACTTAGGACAATGACCATCGGAATAGATGCTGGGCTGGATTTTACATTAGTATGTACAGTATTTATGTGAATTCCTCTTATTATCAGGAATATATTTTCCGCTTATAGAGATTTTTCTACTTTCATTGGAAACTCTTAGAACTAAAGAATATGCTTTTGTTCTGTTCAATTTTTTTCGAACTGTTTTTTTTTCTCCTCCTTGATAATCTTTTACTACTTGGGGCTACATTTATCCACTTGGGAATAAATGCTGGAGCTGGTTGAGATTCTCTGCTGCTAGCTTGATCACTGATTTTGCACTAGTGGGTGAAAATAGTCATCCTACTCAAAACTGCTCCTCTCCTGAGTTGTTTAACTTCAGATTAATAGTCATCCTACCAGTTGCATTATTTTGTTGTACAGTTGTGTTGGTTTAGTTCTGAACAAAACGAAGAATAGAATATTTGGGCATAAGAAGTGGTCTTCAAAAACAATTTACACCAAAGGAAGGTGGATATATATATTTTGTTCCAATTGTACCATGCTTTGTATTGCAGTGGCAATCAAGAATCTTTTGATATGTTGTACTCTTTAAAGGGTGGAATGTTATGATGTTAGGACAAAGCTTCTGGAAGACTATGATGCATTTTTTAAATAAAATACATTTTAGATAAGATATAATTTTTAAATATGTTTAGTTTGGGTTAAACTAAGATTTCTAATATGCTTATATAAGACAGTCTCAATCTATAGAAAAGGTCATCAAAGAATTTTTTATTTTATCCTAATAGTTTCTTAGCTTTAGTCTTAATAATCTTTTGCTTTCTTCTTTTCTTTTTGTTTTTTCTTTTTAAATAATGTTCACACATGGCAAAGGGAGAGTAGGTAAACCTTTAACCTAGTAGACTCATAGATCAAGAGCTCCCTAGCTTTTTGTCACTAAGCCAAGGGGGTCCATCCCCTTTTCTTGCTTTCTTAAGAGTAGTTTCATAGTTTTATTGTCACTATTTTGATTGTTGTAATCTTTTCTTGAATTAAATCAATAAATAAGGTATTATTCCATCTGGGTTCATTGTATTCTTTGATTAGGGTTTGTATAAGGTGCAAGTTGTAACAT
Organism: Casuarina cunninghamiana; assembly: GCA_028551485.1. Classification (NCBI taxonomy): domain Eukaryota; kingdom Viridiplantae; phylum Streptophyta; class Magnoliopsida; order Fagales; family Casuarinaceae; genus Casuarina; species Casuarina cunninghamiana. The sequence continues at coordinate 12,876,141 of CM052371.1, forward strand.
ATGGGCTTTTGCCACCAATCGAACTAAAGGACGTTGTAATGGCTGGTTTTCAAAGACGAAGAAGAAAGTTCCTTCCACCTCCTAGACTGTCATATTGATAAGACAAAACAAAGAAGGGCTTGCTCGAGGGAAATGCCACCTCCAAGGTTTCCTTATGAACATTAAATAGCTTACACTTGGTTCCCCTTTCTTATAAACGCAACACCCTATTATGAACCTATCTACGTGGCATGATAGAATGGTGAAGCTTAAAGGAGCGTGATTGTCAAGATAACTTCATCATAGAATGGTGAAGCTTAAAGGAGCGTGACTGTCAAGATAACTTCATCATCACTTATGTGAACTTGGCACTTGAGTGCATTAGGCCATCATTGCAGTGTAGTCACAAGTTTCTTAGGAAATTGATCAAAGGCAACCAATGCTTAGGAGCATGCAAAATGGCATGCAAGTCTTTTGTAGTAGCTGAATGTTGTAGCCACAGTCTTAGCATATATTAGCTTTATTTGTCTTGTTGTCATTAAGAAGTGTTAGACCTTCTCTTAAAAATCATGTTACATGGTCTTTAAATGGGAAGAGTGTTTTCGTTGTAAGTCAAGCTTTGTGTGAAATGAAAGTGTAAGGAGTATCTTTCCTCACCTAAGCCTTCCATCTTTGGTTTAACAAACCTAGGTGGAAAAAAGAAACAATATGCAAACCTTTTCCATGAGAAATCGGTTTTACCTTGTCGTGTAACCCGTTCCTTCACATCAAATCATAACAAAGTGGCATCGGAGCCTCTCCTTGGGATGGCCAACACCATTGATTCTAATTTGGATTGTCGATTTAGAGATCTTACCAACAGCATCCACCAAATGTTTTTTGCCATGAATAATTGTGTGGAAGGTCTTGCTAAAGAGCTTTAAAAGCGCCCTGTTAATGATTCTATTCTTGGAGGCAACATTTCTAATGGCTCTTCCCAGGGTGAAGGCCCTAAGGCTAGTGGCCCGCATATTGACGTTCCCCCTCTTATCCCCCCTAGAGGTTGTCCGGTGATAAAGATGGATTTCCCTCTTTATAATGGTGAAGGAAACCCAATAGATTGGATTTGTCAGGCTAAACAATTCTTTGACTACTACTAGGTGGTTAAACCTGATAAGGTTTCCATCGCTTCATGGAACCTTGAGGGAAAAGCCCAAGTCTAGTTTTGTTTATTCAAAATGATCATCTTGGTGCTATGTTAACATGGCATATGATGGTGAACAACTTGGTGGCCTGAAATGGATCAAGAATGTTTTCTAACCATTATGGTGACCTCACCAAACTCCAACGAAAAGGTAGTGTGGAGCACTTTTTAAAGGAGTTCTCACAGCTACTACTACAGGTGGGTGGCATGTCACCCAAACAACAAGTTAGTTGTTTTGTTTCGAGGCTTAAAGGGGCTATACAAGTTGACGTGCGGGTGGCCAAACCCACCACGTTGTCTAAAGCCATTGGGCTTGTTAAAATTTATGAAAGCAAAGCTCTAGCCTTATATCTAATGATCCCAACACTGCCACGATGCTCCACAAGGATTACAATTACTCACCATGCAGCAACATCAAATCCATCAAAGCCTACTGGCAATTTTCGTCAACTTTCCCTAGCAAAGATCAATGAATGATTTACACTTGGCCATAGGTGTAAATGACTTTTTCTTTTAGAGGCATGGGTTTCGGAAGATCAAAATGTCTTTGAACTACAAAAGTAGTTGGGTGATTTGGAGGTAATTGAGACACCAAAAATTTCATTGTCAGCCATTTTTGGGGTTCCTAGTCCCCAAACAATGAAGTTTGAAGGGCATATTCAAGGCTATCCACAATGAATTTATTTTTAGCTAACTTGGGCTCTACTCACAATTTCATTAGTGAATAGATGGCCATACACACTAGTATTCAAGTAGATCAACTAGGCACTTTTGTTGTAAGGGTGGCTAATGGGGATTGTATAAGAAGTTTCGGCCTCTGTAAGAATTTGGCAATTTGCCTCCAAGGAATCAACTTTCAAGCTTACTTTTATCTATTACCCTTGGTGGGGTTAGAAGTAGTTTTGGGAGCCAACTGGCTTTATTCCATGGGTCCCATTTTATGGAATTTTTCAAAACTAACTATGGTTTTTGAATATCAAGGGAGGAAAGTGGTGTTAACAGGAAGTTTGGAATTGTCCTAGACTAATTTAGGAGCGGGAGGTGTGGGCAACGTTGAAAAAAAAAGGGAAAGGAAAGTAAATAGATGACTCTATGTCTATTGTAACCGCATTGGTAATTAATGGGGCCCAGATGGCAAAGGAGCTACAGAAATAAAGCCACGAATTAGTTCTACAAGTGATGACTCTCAAACCTAAAGCCACGTGCCTTCTTACCTAAAGCATTAAAGAAAGTCAATCAGAGCCGTCGAAACTAAAGGAACTTCTGGAAGAATACAAAGATGTTTTCTCTGAGCCCATGCAATTACCTCCTGCACATGACCACAACCACAATATATTATTAAAAGATGAAAGCAAGCCAGTATCAGTAAAACCATATCGATACCCATATTTCTAGAAAGTAGAAATCGAAAAAATAGTTCGTGAGCTCGTTCAATTTAGCATGATCCATCCTAGCACAAGCTCTTTCTCCTCCCCTGTCCTCCTAGTGAAAAAAAAAAAAAAAAGATGGTACCTAGCGTATATTTGTGGACTACCAAGCCTTCAATGCTCAAACTATACAAGATAAGTTTCCAATCCCCAACATCGATGAATTGTTGGATGAACTCTATGGTGCAATTTACTTTTCAAAGATGGATCTCCATTTTGGATATCATCAAATTTGGATGTCATCGGAAGTTGTGAAGGAAATGGCCTTTCAAATGCATCATAGGCACTTTGAATGGTTAGTGATGCCCTTCAAGCTCACCAACGCACCATCTACGTTCCAAGCACTCATGAATTTAGTGTTTAAAAAGCTAATCAAAAGGTATGTCTTAGTTTTTTTTATGATATACTCATCTTTAGCAAAAGTTAGGCAAAACACATTGAACACCTATGTACAGTGTTGGCTCTTCTACGAGCTCAAAAGTTGTTTGCAAAAAAGTCCAAATGCACCTTTGGGTCTACTGAAGTTGCTTTCTTGGGACATGTGGTGAGCCATACGAGTGTTGGTGTGGACTCTAAGAAAATATTGACTATTATGGAATGGCCGAAGCTAACAACGCTCAAATCCTTAAGGGGTTTTCTTGGTCTTACTGATTACTATTGCCGGTTTATGAAGCACTACGATACCCTGGCACAGTCCTTGACATCATTGCTTAAGAAGGATAGCTTTTTTTAGGGGGAAAAGGGAAAAGGCAGAGCAAGCATTCCAATGTCTCAAATAGACCATGGTGAAAACATCGGTATTATCTCTTCCAAATTTTTCTAAAACCTTCTTTATTGAATGTAATACCTTTGGGATAAGAGTAGGGATCATTCTCTTTTAGACTCGCAATCCTATCTCGTTTTTTAGCCAAGCCTTGCAGGGGCGAAATCTACTCCTCTCAACCTATGAAAAGGAGATGCTCACTATCTTACTTGCAGTGAAGAAATGGTGACATTATTTGCTTGGATGTCAGTTGTAGTTTAGACATATCAACAGAACCTCAAGCATATGTGGAATTAAAAAATCGTCACCCCAGCTCAACAGAAATGGCTTTTCAAGCTAATGGGGTATGATTTCCGCATTGAGTATAAACCTAGGAAGGAAAATGGCATGGCAAACACTCTATCTTGCCAACTTGAGATCAATCTGACCTTTCACTCATCCATCAATGGTGTTAGGGTAGTAGGTGCGAAGAATACAGAGAAGATGACAGTTCAAATTGTTGGGCCTCAAAAGAACTTCGGTGGGTTAAGCTGCATAGTCCTAAACAACTTGAGGCCCACCAAGATTGCAGATAAGGACAACTATAGCATGCAAAAACGCTTATTTAAGAAGTCAAAAGTGGCCACACCAAAAGAGATTAAAGGAGAAGCAGATGTCGAGGCAATTTCATCCCCCATTCCTTTATGGGTCAAGCTAATCAAAGAAGAAATCAAAAGGGATGTCGCGATGCAAGCTCTCATTAAGAGGATTTAGGAAGGAGAGGCAATTAGCCCCTGGAACTATCATTATGGTATTATTTTCTTTAAAAGGAAAATTTTTTTGTCCAAAAAATATGAATTAATCAGTCTGATCATTAAAGAATTCCATGGGATGGCACATTAAGGGTTCCTAAAGACGGTAGAAAGAGTGAAGGGGGTCTTTTTATGGAAAGGGCTATCACAAGATGTAAAGGAGCATATCCGAAGCTACCATGTGTGACAAATTCAAAAAGCTGACAACCGCACACCTAATGGCTTACTACAACCCCTTCCTATTCTAGAGGCCATATAGACAAAATTTCACTTGATTTTATAAATGGATTGCCGGTATCCCACTGCAAAAATTCTATCCTTGTGGTTGTTGACCATTTGACCAAGTATGCTTGGGTCATAGCATTAACTCACCCTTATTTAGCTCAATCAATGGTGCAAGTGTTCTTTATGGAAATTTTCAAGCATTATAGCCTTCCCAAAACCGTGGTATGTGATCGAGGTTCAATTTTTACCAACCTTTTTTGGAAGGAATTGTTCTAGCTTCAAAGGACCAGCTTCAACTTTTCATCAGCCTATCACTTTTAAATCGACGGACAAACTGAGATAGTTAATCATTCCTTGGAATTATACTTATAATGTTTAATAGGGGATAAGCCGGGAGAGTAGTACAAATGGTTGTCAGGGGCAAAATTTATTCACAACACATTTATCCACAACAGCACCAAGGTGTCACCCTACCAAGCCCTCTATGGAAGACCTCCACCCACTTTAGTTTATTATATCCCTGGGACAACAAGGGTTGAGAAAGTGGGTCGAGAATTAGAAAAAAGAAATGCAACCCTAAGATTAATCAATGATCATCTTTGCACAACACAGGAAAGAATGAAGTTGGCTTATGACAAGCATCATTGTGATGAGGAATTTGCAGTCGAGGACAAAGTTTATCTATGTCTGAGGCCTTTTCGAAAAACTTCTATAGCCATGAAAAAGGCTTCCAAGATGCAAGCAAGGTATTACGGACCCTTCCTAGTAACTCAGCAGATTGGTAAGGTTGCTTATAAACTCTCCCTTCTTTCCAACTCTAAAATTCACCATGTCTTTCATGTGTCTTGCCTGAAATGAAGCATAGGAGATCACATCAAGGTTCAACCTTCTTTGCCTCAGTATGTCAATGGAGGAACTCCGTTTGCTTTTCCTTAGGCAGTGCTTGATTGTCATCTTAGAAAAAGGCGCCCTGAGGTTTTGATCCACTGGCAAGGATTGACGCCAGCGGAAGCCATTTGGGAGGATGTGGAAGATTTGCAATTCCAATTTCTGGAAGCTAACCTTGGGCACAAGGTCTAAAACCTTAGGGGGAAGTATTTGTTATGGACCTATCTATGCGGCATGATTGAATGGTGAAGCTTAAAGAAGCTTGAATGTCAAGATAACTTCATCGTCACTTTTGTGAACCTGGCACTTAAGTGCATCAGGCCATCATTGCAGCATAGTCATGGGTTGCTTAGGAAATTGATCAAAGGCAGCCAATACCTAGGAGCGTGCAAATTGGCGTGCAAGTCTTTGTAGTAGCTGAACGTTGTAGCTACAGTCTTAGCGTGTATTAGCTTTATTTGTCTTGTTGTCATTAAGAAGTGTTAGACCTTCTCATAAGAATCACATTATGTGGTCTTTAAATGGGAAGTGTGTTTTCATTGTAAGTCAAGCTTTGTGTGAAATGAAAGTGTAAGGAGTATCTTCCCTCACCTAAGCCTTTCATTTTTGGTTTAACAAACCTAGGTGGAAAAAAGAAATGGTACACCAACCTCCTCCACATCAAATCGTAACACTCACTTGCCCTAACACCATAAGGCCGAGCTTACAAAAACCTATGTGGGGCAATGCTTACTCGACAACAAGCATATTTGTATGCCTAGTCATACTTTATTCAAGCAACCCATCATTTAACTCAAAGTTATGATGTTATGATGTTGCATTTGGAGGGCTTAAATCAATGAGAGTTCATAAGGATGTTATGTAGAATTTTAGCTTTGACATTATATTAAAAGGTTAATTATTAAATCAATTCAAGAGGTGGTAAAATTTATTTTTTTATAAGTATGATTTTTTAATAACTTATTTGCCCATATAAGATTCATTAGCCACATCTTAACCTAACTCTATTCCGTACTACGATAAACCAAACCATACTCATACGGCTTTTATTTCACACGGCACCCCGTAGCTCAGCTTCCATGCTGTTCTGTTCCTCTGTCGTGGCTTGCCCTGCTGTGACATAACTCAAAAGACAAGGCCATGTACGATCATGACACGCTGTTTAATTGCAAGAACAATAATTTATCCAAATGCTTACTCATGAGAAAAAGATACGAATTGGACAGAGATTCTGATTCTATTTCAAAAATTGAACAATGAAAACTCATTATCTTCGATTCTGTTTTCGATCAAACTGGATAGCTCTAGGTTCATGTCTGTTATAAAACAAGACCCAGAACACTCGATCTCCCACCTAACTCATACTGGGTGGCTCCATGCATCTCTCGTATCAATTTCTGACATCGTTCATATTAGCAAATAGGTCGGGAGACTATTGAGTACTAAACTTTTTGTCTCGTTAGAGGCTAGCATCGTGGCATCCTTAAAAAGAAAGTCTCTTTACGCCTCTCATTGATTTGATATATACAAGCACTTTCCAAAATAGATGGTACTTCCAAAGTATAGCGAATATTAGTATAACAAACGTAGTAGGCATAGTATAGTTTAACAGAAGTGTCGAGGATAAAGAACACTAACATGATTAATGAGTATCTGATTAAACATAGCTAAATTAGAGAAAATTTGTTGTTAAAGCTTAAATTCCAACCTTCACTTATTTTTAGAGTCAGTGTATAGATCTTTTGTGACCATTTATCAAGCAATTACCTTCTAGGAAAATCAATTTTCTTTCTTCCTTTGAATGCTGTTTGTAGCAGTGTTAATTACTTGGATTGTACTCCTCACTACAGAAAGTTTATTTTGTATGGGTCAAATTTATATCCTATCCTTTGTACTGTTACAAAGTACAATTATTATGCTCAACCTTGCTATTATTGCTTGTTTCATAAATTAAAAAATAAAAAATAAAAAGGTCTTCCGAACAGCGAACATCGATATGGGAAGCGAATAAAAACACATTGCAATTAGTAAGGGCATGATACATAGATATATTAAAGCTTATCGATGACAAAATGATTATATACAAGACACAAACAAAGTCAGTGAGAAGCAAACATTGAGTGTTTGCTTAGAGTATTTACAAAGGACAAACTCCTTACAAACTGGTTGTTTTCTTAAGTTCAGGGTTTGTATTTAAAACACTGGAAATTGTGCAGGCAAGGAACCCTTGTAAGCATCTGATACAGCAACAGCAGTTTCTGCAATACCACTTTTCATTTCAGAAATTTTGGACCCCACATATTCTTTGTATTTTGAGACTGCATCAACCAATGTAAACAGTTCACAAGCACGCTTCTGAATTTCCTCATCACTTTGTCTGATTGCTTCCTGCAACCTCAATTCAGAGGTCTTGACAGAAACATGAAGTTTAATTAGGACATATCCAGCACTTTAGCTCTTTCCTTGATAGATAATAGCCATAAAGATAAGTAGGATATTAATATCAAAGGTTAAACCATTGATTTCTTTCGTATATTTCTGCTTTGTAAAAAGTGTGGTCCAAGAAAATCGTTATTGCCTCAGATTTTCAAAATCATCATCGCCAATGTAATGACCTTAACAGTCCACCCTAAGATAGAAGGCAATACCTTCAGAATCTCCGTCGCTTCTCTTTCCACAACATCTAAGTTACGAGTCTCTGTTTGAACCTCCTCCATCATCTTCTTAGCTTCGGCTGCACATCTATGAGTATAGTCCTCTGTTTCCTTCTTCAGCAAGTTCAGCTGCGCTTCCAGCTGAAATTAAAGTTATTTAAGAAGCAAAAGTTGTCCATCAAACCAGAGGCATTTAGAAAATAACCTCTTTCCAGTTCCTCAAAGGGTCTAAAGTTCGTGAAGAATACTTAAAAAAAAAAAAAAAATCAAACAAAAACAAATTGACAGGCAAAGTTTGGGAAGCATGCGGTATTAAAGATGAAGGAGCAGAGGTTTGTTGTAAAATAAGGAGGTCCCAGTAAGGTTTCTTCCAAGAGATAGACGTCACTTCAAAATAGACCTTCAAATAGCCCAAAAGGTGGCCTCTTTGTGGATCGTTTCATTGCCCATACTGCTATCCTTAAATTAAATGGTCTTTTCCATTGGTTTCACCGTGTTGTTAAGATTAAGTTAATAATTTTAACCAGTTTCCCTTTCTTTTTCTTTCCCAACATCTTATTCCTAGGAGTTATTGGTCTCTCCACGATGATGGCTTTCACAAACTGGACTGCTCAGGGATTAAAATTTGAAGATTGTCGAAGTAGTAGAACATTTACAGGGTAAATTGATCAAGTGACAAAAGGCCAACAAAGAAAGCACCTTCCTCCGATCCATTGATTGGTTTCATCATATTGTATACCATTAAGTGTCTTACAAGTCCCTTGTTAAAGGTTTCCTCTGGAGCTATGTATCCAAACTAGCATCAGATCAAATATGCAAAGCTGTAATACTAGCACAATGGCAACAGCTACACAAATATTTAATTCAAACTAGCATCAGTTACACATACTTTGTTTCGATCAACATCATCCAAAACCATAATTGTTGTCCAACATAATTGATCGTTATGACAGATATATTCCAGGCCATGGGAGCTATTTTCCGTTTCATTCCAAAGATTACATACCTTCCAAAAGGCCAAAATTTTTTTCCTTAATCTGGTTTTCTGCAACACTGGATTTTTAATGCTAATAACCTGATAAAGAGAACTGCTAGCATTGGAACCTACAGTACAGATTTCTCCCTCAAATTCTAGTAGTTTTGTGTTTTTATTCTTTTTCCTTTTCTAGTACTTTTAGCTTAAACCTTCTTGCATCGCTATAAGTACATTTTTCATTAGTAAGCCTATACAGCATGAACAAATGCTTGCCAGATACACAAACAGGAGAACAATTAAGGAAATGTCAAACATGAGAGGTTAGAACTTGAACCCCATAACAGCCAACACACAAGCACATATATACAGAGTGTGCTAAGGAAATGTCAAAAGCACATGTTGAGGAAAAAAAACTGGCGTATAAATGCAACCCAAAGAAACTATTTTAAACAACCGACTATCCAATAACCATTGGTTCATGTAATGCCCTGCTAAGAGGCAAGTCTCATAATTTTGATAATTTGAATTTCTAATTGACAGACACATCAGTCTTTGATTCTCCAGAAAACTTGATATGGTTAATAGTCTTATTAAAGCCATATGCACCAGCATTTCACTTATAGCACCCCAAACTTTACATTCATCCAAAGCAAGGGTACCTCAATTCCCAAAAGGTCATGACAGGCACTTTCTTGCCAAAATTATTCGAGAATTAGATTCATGGACCCAAATCAAAGCAGATGCATAAAATTTAGCCACCTGTCGTCAATGACATACAGAACTTATGAGCCCCCCCCGCCCTGCCCACCCACCTGCCTAAATGATATTGCCTCTTATTAACCCATACTTCTATGGTTTTTATGAGTTTGAAAATTCAGAGTTATCTCAGGTCATATTAAACTTCATTACTTCATAGGTTCTCCAGAAAATGATCACATTTAAGTGGGACTAGCATTTGGTAGTGACCACTTACAATTTCATCAGAGGGGATAATACTAGCCTTTACTTTTTCATTTTATATTCATTCGCTGCTTTCCTAAGAGAAGGATGAAAAGTTGGCAGCCGATACTAACCCATGAAAGTATGTAAACGGACATCTATAGGATATGAACTAGAGGTAACATGGAATCCACTTATAAATACCATAGCACAAAGATCTAGCTTTGATGTACTTACCTCGTCAATGTAGGACTGAAGCTTTGCCAGATGATTTCTTTTCCCCTCAATCCTAGCAGCATTTTCCTTTGATTGTTGCTGAAGGGAAACCAATTCTTCTAGTTTCGCCATAGAACTCTTCTGTATGTCATTGACATAGGAACTAAGTACAGGCTGGAGTTTTGATTTGTAATCAATCCCCATTATCTCAGTAGGTGTTGACCCTTTAGAATTCAATACATACTGAAAATCATTATCCATCTTTAACCTAAAATGGCCACAATTAGAGCAGTTGTATTAGAGATTGTAATCACAATACTATAGCAGGTGGAAGTTTCCAAAAAGAGAGAAAAAGATAAAGATAAAAGAATTATCAACGCAATATCAAACCTTCTTAGGTGCTTATAGATATATATTACAAAGTTTCATTGGTATAGATAGGTTCGGCATGACCCTGTGTAAGGATGACATGCATAGTCTGAGAAATGCTCCATGATTCTGCCAATGAGATGGAGCTCAAAAAGCACCTCTCCCATCCATTGAAAGAGGCAAAGATTAAGATTATTGGGGATGTGTGTCAAGTAAAATATATGAAACAGAAGAACCTCACTGCTGCCAACGTATGGAAACAGTTCAAACACCTACTAAAGCTTTGAGTGATTAATCAAGGTTAAGCAAAATCTATCACAAGCACCTATCTCAACGAACGTGCAAGAAAAATGGAACGTTCAGCGGGAATTTCACATCTCACTCGATAGGCAAACTTCAGCAGTATAATACCACAGGCACTTAAGAAGTACGATCACACTCGATAGGAAATATTATGTCTAAGAGCAGTGCCAAAGTAATCATTTGACGGCAATAGAAAGCCCAAAATTTTGAAGAATTTCAAGAAACAAATGGTCCATAGACATTAATTATTACTTTAACCACAAAACATAGAGAGAATAAGCGAACCTCCTCATGGCCTGGTTGCATTGCATAGCAAGCGCCTCGAGTTCCTTAAACTTGTGGTCGAGCGTACCGTCAAGTTCCCAGGACTTCTCGTCCCAAGCACTCCTGGCCAACTCGGTCTCTCCAATATCCCTCTCCATGGCCTGCAACTCCCTCCTCATCCTTTCCATGTCCCTAGCATTCACTGTCTGCGTCTCTACCTGCCTCTTCAGCTCTTCATTCTCCTCACAGATCCTCTTCCTTTCTTCCACCTTGGCCTCCAACTCCCTCTCCTTCTCCTCTAGCACCTTCTCCATCGCCCCTATCCTTTCCGAGAATTCCGTGATTATTGTGTGGAACTTGCTCACATCCTCCTCCAGCAGCCCCCTCTCCTTCTCCAGAGCCTCCATCTGCGACGGCTCTGACCGCAGCGCCTCCACCTTTGCCTCCAGCTCTCCCACATTGGCAGCCAACACCCCCACGCTCTCTCTCAGGTCCTGCTTCTTACTCTCCAACCTTTCCACGAAAACACCATCCAAGGCGTCCACCTCATCGTCGTCGCCGCGTATGTAGTGCAGGTAACTCTCCAGTACGTAGGCTTTCATCTCGTCATGGTCAGCGTCGGCGAAGAGCGTGGGCGACGAGGATAGATGATCATTAAAGAGCGCAATCTGGACAAGCCAGTGGATCAACGCCAGAAAAGCGGGCCACTGGTGCGGAGTACCGGGGGACTTGAGAATTGATTTGTTGAATTTGAAGGGATAATTGAGGGACTTGAGGAGAAAGGGGAGATCGTCCTCGAGCTTTGAGGTAGGGAAGTCGAGGCGGAAGAGAAGGAAATGGAGGGCTTGAGTGATCTCCTTAGCAGAGGGTAGGGGCGTTTTGAGGGGAGGGAAGGAGTGGGAGGAGAGGTAGGAATTGATAGTGGAGACGGCCGATTGCTGGAGAGAGCGGTCCTTGTAGATCTCTAAGGAGGGAGCGGAGGAGGGGCCGCGGCCCATCCCGACGGAGGAGGGCCGGTTGCTGCCGAAGCTAGCGTCGGAGTCTCGTCCGAATTGGCGGTGGTGCTCCAGCGGGGTCGGCGGTGGGGGAGGGTTGAACGACTCCTTTGGACGGCGCCGGCGACCGCCTGCACCTCTCATCGTTTTGAGTAGTGGCTTGTGCTTGTGTTTTCAATTTTGAGAGAGTTTTCCCGCTTGTTAGGTCTGCGGAGAAGGTGAAGAGGAGAATTTCAAAGCATGGAAGTGGCGATGAATGCCGAATTGGGTTGGGCCCTGCTCGCTCTCCAAGGAGTCCTTTGCTACCTCCTTCTCTTTGGGTCGTACTCGTAGTCGTAGTTATTATCTGAGTTGCTCATGGACGGTTTAGAGCCGATGTCCGTTGCATCCCAGTCCAACTCAAGTTAACTACTTCGTTCATAAATTAGTAGGATCTTGTACATTTTAATCAGCTTTTCAAAAATTACCATTTTTTATTTTCAAAACATTAGAGTTTCAGACTTTTCCATTTCCAACCCTTATTTTTTTTTTTTTTTTTTTGTAGATAGAGATAGGATTTACGGAACAACTATTTAAAAATATATTTTGTGCAACACTCCTTATATATGAAAAAAAAATTAATCCACCAGCTTGTTTTGGGTTTAAATAAAAAAAAAAAAATTGGGTGACATCCTAAAATGTCCTTGTGTTGCACCCCCGCTTTAAAAAAAAGAAAAATCATATCTTATTATGTGTTTTTAACTTATTTAGTGATATTAGAAAGGAATACTTTTTAGGAGATATAAGTCAAAACAATAACAATAATGTTTTTTGTGGAATATCTGTCATAATCCCTGGGGAGGAATTTCATTAGCAAACAGATAAACCATAAAAAATGAGAGAAAAATTGTATAAGGATTTTCTCAACAAACAAACACAACTTGGAAAATAACAAAAAGTGTACAGAACCTAAAATGTTTATAAACTCGATGATTTACAAAGAGAACCACGTCCTTTTTTATAATACTAGCTACCAGACTTATAAATGTGATTCAAACTTGAGACATGAAGGTACTTCTTAAACAAAATATCATAAACTCACCCATTACATTAAAAGTCCTAAAACTTAAGATTAACTGACCGTTTTTCACTAAAATCATAATTATTGTGCTGGCGCCATAAGACCCTTGCCGTCATGACAGAGGTGTGACATTATTGGATGTTGATGAGCCCGAGAAGAATTGACTGCTAGCTTGCAAATGAGTGAAGGAACAAATGAACGAGAATCATATGTTTACTTTTTACTGTTCTAATAGTTTGGACAGACAAAATATGTTTACTTGGTCACTGTTAACAGAAGTCAAGTAGGCCTTTAGGTGTGAGTTAAAAGTAGGGAGACTAACTCATTTTAAAATTCATAGATAATAAGTGATACATTCCCTTTACATAATACAAAATATCATTGACAAATTGAGAATGCTCGTAACTCTGATACCATATTAAAGTAAGAAAACTTATCTTAAAACTTACAAGCAATAAAAAGTGTACTTTTGTCACTAATAATAAAATCATACTCACGTGTCTTTACTTCTAATGTGAGATAAGCACTCTCATTAGTGTGTACCATGCAATATGAAAAAGATGAGATGTGGAGGAAAAGGGCAAGGAACACATGATTTTCAGGTAAAAGAACTTGTTTATAGTAACAACGCTAGGAACAAGGTAACATGTTAACAAGCGCCGGCGAACATGCTTTTCGTCCGAAGGTAAACTTCCCTTAATTTTGGAACCACTGCCGGGTTGATATTTCAACAAGAAAATGAGCATATATCAATATTTATTAGTTAACTGTATCCCTCAAATATAAGAAACCCTTTCTAAAATATAAGGCTTCACGCAAATTTATGATCTCTTTCCTTCAGCGGCAGCGTAAAGAGCTTTAATTTCCTCGACATCATCATAGCTGCCAAGGAACACAGGGGACCTTTCATGTATCTTCTCTGGAAACAAGTCAAGTGCCTGCAGCATCATCCACCTTGGGGTGAGTTTAGCCAACAACACGGAAAATTGATACACAAATATTCACTGCGGAGAATGAGTTAGTTTTCTCCTTACAGATCAAAGAAAAAAAAGTTTGACAATGATTCTTCGTTGTTATTTGGTTTTAGATTTATAATTCAAAAGAACAAGCATACGTCAGAAAAGAAAGATCATAAAAATTGATTACAGAAAATCAATTACTGGAAAGCATATAAAAAACAGAGCACTTGAAAGGAGACTTGTTAATACCCGCTGCTTGCCGGTAAAAGCTTGGCCTCCAGCTTGCTCCATCAAGTATGACATTGGGAAGACTTCATAAAGAACTCTGTTTTATAGAAGCCAAATCCTTAAGTTTCCAAAAGAAAAGAAAAAAGAAAACTGCATTTGATTTGAAATAAGGAAAAGAAACTAAAGATGGGAACTTGTGAGAACTTGCAGTGGTTAGTGAACTGTAAATCTCCCTAGGTGTTACTTGCAAGAAAAGTTACCAGCAATCAAAACATACCGTAGTTTTCCATTTGGGCTTTTCTTGTCGCCAGGGTACATGAAGATACCTCCGTAAAGCAACGTCCGATGAACATCAGCAACCATGCTGCATTCAATAACAGGATTATGCTATGATCAGAAACACTCAGAACTGGCTGCATGAGCAGGGGAAGTTCATGGACAAAGCTCCAAATCTTATAACAGAGACAGATGGGGAAAAAAAAAGGTAATAATAATTTAAAGAGATATGGCTTATATCCCAAAGGAGTAGACATATGAAGATCGATTCCTGGTTCCAAACCATGGAATATAGGTGGACCAAAACCTTCCCCTGGAAACTCTTCAATTCTTAACGTCACTGAGACTCAAAAATGATAATGTTATTCATGGCAGGAACCTTGACATGAGGAATGAAGTTCTTTTATTGTACTTATAGTGACTATACAGAAAGTCATTCTTTGTAAATTTTTCTTAACCACAACGTAAAAATGGTAGTTCTGACATTCAAAAAGAGTATATTGAATGGTAACAATAGAAATAATCAGCAAAAGTGTACTTTAAAATGTCTAATTTCAAAATTATGGGATCGGTTACTTGAAGGCTGGTAATTGAAATACCTTCCAATGTATCTAAGGGACTTTGGTGAAGAACCATCTTTAGGAAACTTGCAGCTTTCCACATACCTGGGAAAGGGAGAATATCAATAACTTTGACAAACAGAAAGGATGCCAAAATAAATGAAAAGACATACTTAGCAGTTATGTCATCCCAGTTTTTGGCGTTTCCTTCATTTACTGAATAAATCTTTCCTTTCTTGGGAATCTGTTTAAAATAATTAGCAGATATTAAATGCAAATCTTGTCCCCAAATGCTATAGCAGTAACCAGCACTAGGAAAGGGGTATGAGAAGGTACAGGGGCTCAAGGAAAAGAGTAGTTTGTATTTTTTGTGGTCCAGACTTTTGCTTTCACAAAGAAAAGAACCCAAACCAAGCATTATGAGAGGAAATGAAGGAAGATGACAAGCAGAAAACTTGTATGTTTTACATATGACATACCTTGATGTCGGGGTGAGTCAATATGAATTCCCCAAGAGATGGATCAAGAGTGAACCCATTGACACCATTTCCAGTGCTCAGCACTAGCTGCAATTCCAAAAGTTTTTGCACTCATCATTGTGACTGAAGTACACAGGCACTAAAATTCTCTTTTTAACGAGTATTACACAAAAAGCTCGAAGAATGAAACCGATAATTTTTATAATGGACAGAAAGAACATTGTTTGTACCGTGCAAGAGCTCCCGTACATGCAGTAACCAGCAGCCAACATATTTTTTCCTGGTTGCAGAACATCATCAAGCGTTGGTTCATTGTTGTGTTTAACCATGTAAATCCCAAAAATCTACACCAGAAAGGAGTCAATGAAATTTATCACTCTCATTCCAAATTATTCTTGAAATGTAAGCATTTATTTAAAGCCAAAGTTTCAGGGAGATAATAGGTAAGAGGCCATACTGTTCCAATGGAAACACCACAGTCAATATTCGAGGATCCATCCAGTGGATCAAAGACGACAATATATCTGCATAATCATCAAGAATTTTGAAGTATACAAGTAAGGGGGCCCATATAGTTCAGTAACTAGAAAAGAATAAGAAATAATTCAACAGTAGGGAACTTTTGCAGAAACCTTCCCCGCTTTGATGGCTCGACAAAGGTAGCCTTTTCATCTTCTTCAGAAACAAGGATGCACTGAAAGAGTGTGTTCAACGACATAAAATGTCTGTAAAGTAGACTAATTATCTATCTGGAAAGATGTAGATATTCCTTAGGTGAACTTTGTCTCTAAAGCTAGATGATAAAATGAACTTTACTGTGTATCCGATGCAATTAAGTTTTTTATCTTCTTAATCAATGCTTAAACAAGCTTATCGATTGACAGCCTTTTCGGATGTTTCGGAAGACATTCAAGCCTGTAGCAGAAAACTTGGATGGACTTACCGTACGCCCACTGCTGACTAAAGCCTTGACAAAAACTTCATTTGAGAGCACATCCAATTTTTTCTGTTCTTCACCCTGGGATTAGACGAGCAAATTACCATGGTTTTCAAGCATGTTCCCAGAATTGATCCAATATCAAAAGATGAACCAATTCATCTGCAAAAGAGATCATCAAGAATTCACCTGAACATTGGTCTCTCCAGCAAGTCCAATGAGTTTGGCAAGACCTGCCTGGAAAGGGAAAAGTATTCACGGTTTACATCGGGAGAAAAAGGGGCAAAAACGAAGCCTAAGACAGTTATTCTATGTAGATCAGCTACGAATTCCCTTTCGCAACCGAGAAAACGAAAATTTGAACTGCCTAAGGAGCTACACATCCCTTTCATTGTTCTTTCAAAACGGAGCAACGCAGTTATACGTAGGCAACCCAATCAAATTCCCAACAAAATTCAGGAATAAAAAGTAGCCAGCAGAGTCTTTAATTCACGCAAAAGAAATTCAACAAGCGCAATAGAGAGAGAGTCTCTGTCCCAGCCAAGAACTAGGGGCAAAGAACTGAAGAAATAGCAATTGAGTCAACATTCAAAACCCGTAAGCGAGAATGACAACTCAAGAAACCGAGCACGAGGAGATATAGGTAAAGAGTGAACAACACCAAAGACCTTGTTAACGGCGGAACACACGAACTTGCAGCCGAGAACAATGTGATTGAGCAAGATACTGAAATCCCCACGCGACTCGGGATGCTTGGACTGCTCGTTAAGAACGTGACGCGTGATGGTCATCAAATCAGTTCGATGAGCTTCAGCTGCGTGATCCATGGCTGACAATTGAGGAATGAAAAACGAGTCTGTTTCTGAATCCCAAGTTAAGAGGAAGATGAGTATTTATTCATGCATACATGAAAGCATGACAACTTGGTCTGACACGATGCTGTGTAATATAAGAGAAGATCACGGCAAGGAGATTGCAAAGACACGTGTTGGCCACGCCATGCCTGATCAGCTTCTTGTGGCGTTGAGTCAAATGGAACCAATAAAGATAACGCCTTTCGTCTCCTCCTTCCTTCTTTCACAAACATCCCCTCCCTCGCTTTGGTCCTTTGTCCGATGAGATATGGAAGTTGGAAAGGACAAAGGTAGCATGTTTTCAGGGCATTTATTATCTGCAGATGCTCCAACGGACAAGTTGCATGCAGTTTTTGTTCCTTCGAATCAGCGGACGTGTCGTGGGGCAGTCTGTTCTTGAAACTCATGAAGTCGATAATTACAACGGTGATTTTTCTATCAATTCACAAAAAGATTCCGTATTTCTAGAAGAATATTCCTCTATTTGTGTTTCATAAGTGGAGGTGAATGGGGAGTAGTTGCCTCGCTGTCATTTTTGGCTGTTTTTATTTTAATATATAAATAAAAAATTTCAATCTTTCCTTCCCTTAGTCAACGTATTAGGTGTAGATGACACCCTTTTATGAAAATAAAAAATAAAAAATTCAAAAGGAGTTGATGTATGCTTTTAGCACCATATTTGAATTAACGTTGATTGGCTTTTCCATTAAAGAAAGTAGACATCTTAACGTAGGACCTCCAAAAAAGAGGGGGAAAATAAGAAGGAAAAAAGAAATCTTTACTACACACGTAGTTTAGCTTGAGCCATGACACTAAAGCAATTTGATTGGACAAAATAAACTAATAGGATCATACAAAGTACTTCGAAATATGAATATAAATTGAATATTTTACACAAAACTTAAATAAGTAAAGTGAAATTGAGACACCGTTGATTTTATTAGATGTTATCTATTTTGTTTAAGCATTTGTTGGATTGCTTTAAGGCCAGAACTGTTCAAGGAGAAAAGGAGTGATAATTTAAAAGCAAAGAAATGGGACCAGCATCTCTTATAATCTTCGGGTACAATTATTCAAATTATGGACCTTACGTTCTTGATGGAACACTTAGCAACCAAGCCGGCCGCCTGACCCGTTAGTCAATGCTTCTTTCTCGAAGTTGCTTTCCATCGCATCGTCTCTTGTTAGCAGCATGAATTAAGCTCACAGAGTGATTGAATCAAAGCCACATTTTCTTCTTCTTTGATCTCACTTTATCTCAAACGTTGGACATCTAAAAACCTCAAATTTCTTGCCCCGTATATAAATCTAATTCTTTACTTGCTTATTGCTTCTTAGGAAAGCCTTAAAAATTGAAGTGTTGGAGTGACGTAGAACAAGAGATCCCTCACAATTTTTTGCCATTATTTGGACGCCCTTACACGATTTCTGTTAGGATTGAGAACAATGGAGGAGTGTGTCGATAGACCATGCTCTTGTTCATGCGTGCTACGAAGTTGGGGAGGTTTTGTTTTCTTACTTTTTGATCAAGTAAATCAGGTACAGGAGTTTTCAAGGCAACTGCCAAAGTTCCAGCATAGAACAAGCATTCCTTGACAGCAGCTTCGCCATTTCAGCTATATCCTCAATGATGCCCAGATAAAGTAATATCATCGAAAACAAATTTGCAAGGAATAAATAGAACAAAGTAGGCGCTCAGAACCAATACCACTAAAAGGGACGGGCAAAGGGAAGAAAATGATGATGGAAAGGATCAAGGTCACCTGCAATTCTTCGCTAGAAAAGTTCAATGCAAACTGACGTAAAAACTGAGCTACGCATACATATTTGACAGACATGACACAAAAATCCAAGCTTGGAGAAAATGGTGACAAAACTTACCAGTATTTTTCTCAAGGCACATCGGTTCATGGCCAGAAACATGCAAAATGGTAGACCAAAGCAAACAAGATAGCTACCAGCTAGGTTCCAAGGCTACCCAACCATTGCCAATTATATATTGGCTTCAATGACTCTCATGCGACAGCATACAACATGTTGGATGCTACAACCCCAAGCATCCAATGCAGTAACATCTCTTCCCTATTAATAAAAACCAGACCTTCAAAAGTCTACTAGACTCATATAACACAAGACTTTTCATACACCACCATTTCTTCCTCACCAACTTAGAAGCATTTGCGGTGGACAATTGCTGGACCAGATTCGTCATATTCACCCTTGGATATCCACATCTGAACATCAGAAAATAAATAAATAAATAAATAAAAATCAATAGAGCAAACAAATAAGACTCGTAAAATTCATGCATATCATCCTTTGCAAGAAAGATCGGATATAGTAATGAGAAAGAAAGCTTTTGGCAATTCCTTCAGAAAACCAAAAACATAATGGAAATAGTTGTCACCTGTTGGAAGGTGCTGAGAGATGCCAAGATTGACCCTCCAATCCAGACACTGTACTTTCTTTCAGGAGGTGCAACCACCTTGATCTTCATGCTACTGGGAGCAAGAGCTGTAATCTCCTTGCTCATACGATCAGCAATTCCAGGGAACATGGTTGACCCACCACTAAGCACAATGTTTCCATATAAATCCTTCCTGATATCAACATCACACTTCATGATGGAGTTGTAAGTGGTTTCATGGATTCCAGGAGCTTCCATACCAATGAGAGATGGCTGGAAGAGTACTTCTGGGCAGCGGAACCTCTCAGCTCCAATTGTAATAACCTGACCATCTGGTAACTCATAGCTCTTCTCAATTGCAGAGCTGCTCTTTGCAGTCTCCAACTCTTGCTCATAATCCAGAGCAACATAAGCAAGTTTCTCCTTTATGTCACGAACAATTTCTCGTTCAGCAGTGGTGGTAAAGGAGTACCCTCTCTCAGTAAGGATTTTCATCAAGGCATCAGTTAGATCACGACCTGCTAGGTCCAACCTAAGAATTGCATGGGGGAGCGCATACCCTTCATAAATTGGCACTGTGTGGCTCACACCATCACCAGAATCCAAGACAATACCTATCCAAGCCCAAAAATCAGTAATTAGACAAGAGAAAGATAATGAAACTAAAAAGTGGGAGAAACCACAAAACTCTCAAACAAAAGAATAAAACAAAAGAGATAGGCATCTCCCAGAATTGTAAAATATTTAATCTAATACCAAAGAACGATAGCAGTTCAACTGCTATCAGTATCTCCAACTTTAGTCTGTTAAATTATACTACATATTTTACCCAAACAAAACATGTTTATCTTACTGCATTTCCCAATCAAGCTCCATTCTGGCTTCCTTACTTTTTCAAGTTATCTACCTGATTTTCAGCTAAAACACTCTCACATTGATTCTTTCAAGTACAAACTGCCCAGATGAGCAACACCAAAAAGACTGAAAAAGTCATATCCATGTGTTTGGCTTGTGTGTTTAAATTAAGTTGAGTGTTCCAAGTTTATGTTCACAAAATATTACCAAAACCAGATATATATCAATCCACAAACCTGTTGTACGTCCACTGGCATAGAGGGACAAAACAGCCTGGATAGCAACATACATAGCAGGCACATTGAAAGTCTCAAACATAATCTGGGTCATCTTCTCCCTATTGGCCTTAGGGTTCAGTGGTGCCTCAGTAAGAAGTACTGGATGCTCTTCAGGGGCAACTCGAAGCTCATTGTAGAAAGTGTGATGCCAAATCTTCTCCATGTCATCCCAATTGCTGACTATACCATGCTCAATAGGATACTTCAAGGTAAGGATACCTCTTTTCGACTGGGCTTCATCACCAACATAGGCATCTTTCTGACCCATCCCAACCATTACACCAGTATGGCGAGGTCGCCCAACAATACTTGGAAACACTGCCCTTGGAGCATCATCACCAGCAAATCCAGCCTGGACATATAAGCACGCAGTAAGCAAAAATATTTGTGTTTATTAAGGCAAAAGTTTCCAAAACAATTACTAGGCACAACATGGAGCCATGACAGGCCTGTGGACTACATACTGAATTATTCAATCATGTGTATCATGATAGAGGGGTGAAGAAGATGTTCATAGAGTGAAGAAAATAAAATGTAAATTAGGAAAATTGAGCTTAATCACTGTTCCCAGGTCATGAAAAATAAAATTGAAAACAGCCTTAAAACCTTTGCCATGAATTTTTATTTGGTATTTCCTTCCACAGACAGAAGAGTTGATGATGCCAAAAAAAGGAATATGCAGGGACATCAGGTGAAAACCAACATTTTGATGGCTTGTTGAAAGGAAAACATGAACTTATCAAAGCAAAAGAGAAGAATTCACTAACCTTGACCATTCCAGTTCCATTGTCACAGACGAGAGGTTGAATATCCTCTTCTGCCATCTTTTATAATCCTGCACAAGGAAAATGGTATGAAGTAGAAGAAACTACCACGAAAGGATGGTCTAATGGAAGCCCAACTAATGGCTTTCAAATCTAAAGTTTTGCCCTCTGCTGCACTATTATTATGTCGTACATATGAGACCATTAACAAGCTTGAGCCTCATTTGGATTTCTTCAAAAAAAAGAAAAAAGGAGCCAAAAGTTAAAGAGAATCAAAACTGTCTTTTGAGAATTTCTCTTATCACCATGCTAAAAGGTAATAGATTAGTAAATCAAAATACAGGAACAAATCTTTATCAGGCTGCTTCGAACAGTTAAATCTTCTAGACCAACTGCAACGCATAAAAAGCAAAAGAACTCAATCAATCTATAATAGAACAGCTAGCTACCATGCTATTGATCATAATTGAACTTTTGAAATAAGCAACCTACGACAGAAACAAGACGAGGGAAGCTAATAACATGAACACAAAAATCAAGAGCCTGTCAGGATTAAGGTTGCAAAACATGTTTCCTTCAAGGAATCAATTTTTAATTTTCGGGTCCGAAACAGTCAATATCCGGAAAGAAGTTCATCCCCAGCGATATTAATTTCTTAAAAAAGATTTGAACATGCATAAAAAAAACATATCTAGAAATCTTTGTCGCAAAGAAAGTTTTAAAATTTAAGAATTCACTAACATAAAGGTACAGACTTCACAAAAAAAAAAAAGAAAAAAAAAAAGAAGAAGAAAAAACCACTTACCCAGTATAAAATCACACCATAACATATTTCCATCGCGCGCGCGCGCACGCACACATGACCATAAAAATTCATACATCCAGAAAAACCGAGTAAAAAACTGAAAATTTAAAAAACAAAGAAACATCTGAAATATGTACACGAGAAGGATCTAGACCAGACAGGAAACTGTAACAAAAACAAGAGGAAAGCTAACAGAGTTTTGTAGATCGGACAACGCATGAAATCATAAACGAGAAAGATCTATACTGTACCAAGTTCTCAAAGAGGCGCCGGCTTTTGGGAAGGATGAACCAGGGGTGCAGAGCTTGGCAGCGTAGCTGAAAATGAAAGAGCAAGGAATAGCAGGCGACTGACTAATATACCCAAATGCAAAACTTGGGGTCTGTTTGGTTGCAGAAGGAAAGTTAACCGGGATAAAGAAAGTAAAGCATGGCATCCAAAAGACCTTTCTCGAGAGCCAAACGGAAGAGGCGTGGGAGTGACGTGTAAGTGCGACTTTAGCTGCCCCTCTTCAGAAACGAATCTTGTCCGAAGTGAGAATAGGAATCCGACAAAGTCCTCGGCTGGTCGAACCGTGAATCTGTCGATCCGAGTCACGCAGATGTCTGTAATGTTTGGTATGTTTTCCACGTCAGTAGGGCGGCTATTATAGACGGCTGGACGGTTGGGCAGGCTGAGTGCCGACCACGACTTGGAAATTTGCTGGATTCGGAGGTGGCAAAGGCCCCCACCAACTTTTACTCACCCAAAAGGAAAAATAAAGAGAAAAAGAAAGAAACAATTGGCGTACTTTTCTTTTTTCATTTTTAAATTCTTTACACTCTTTTTATTTTTTTAATTTTCTAACCTCACAAATATAACAACTTAGTTTTGCTTTAATCATAGCATGTGTTTAAATTTAAAAAATATTTTCTTCATGTTTTATAAAATATGTTGGAGACATTATTCTGTTCGGATGTGAGTAGTGACATGGCTGCCATGTCAACCATCCCACTTGCATCGACTGAGCCGTAGTAGCTTAGTAGCTCAACAATAGCATCACAACAACATAACAGCTACTCAAGTAGTTGCTGTGAAGTTGTCTCCGCCGATATCATAGAGAACGTGTGCAGATGGGACAAAATAGGTTGCCTAAGCGTTCCTCAGTTTTCTTCTTCTATTTATAAACATGTATAGAACACTTTTCATTTTATCATAGTATCAATCACCCGTTTGAATATAGCTTGTATTAGGGTTTTCTTACTTTATCAATGAAAGATGCAACTTTTCACCCAAATATGAGCGTGTTTTGACATGACATCGAGAGCTTAGGTTTTCTTAACTATATTTTCCATGAATCGAGCTTAAAACTCATTCTTTTTCTTTTGATCTGAATCACTTCCGCTCATAACTCACAAATCAGAGTTTTTTTTTGGCTAATTTCTAGTCAAAACTGACCGCAAAAATGCCCTCTAACATTTTTTATCCAATCGGACAGCACCCCAACCTTAGCACTATGTTTATTTTGGTGACCTCATCCAAAATGATGTAGTTTTAGGTTCAACTCATTTGTTCAAAGAGGATGAAGCCCAAAACGACAACATTTCCTTACTTTGTGTTTTAGTGGAATGACGTCATTCATCATTTGAAATAATCAACTTTCGAAATGACATCGTTTCACTTAAATGACACCATTGCCTAGACCAAGCAACGATGTCGTTTTCTTCTCAATGATGTCATTTTGATCCAAACCTCCTTTAACCGCCGAGATGGCAAATTCCGACCAGTCCACGCCTTACATGCTACCGTAGAATCGGAGCGAAGGAAGCCAAATTGGTCTTCGCACCTATCATCGTGCATCTCTAGGCATTCCACCACCATAGGAACTAGATAATATGGTTCAAACCCTAGATTACTCTAATCCTCTCTATTTGCCACCTAGAGACACCAATTCGACATCATTTGTGACAATTAAGCTCAATGGAAGCTCCAATTATATAGCTTGGAACGAAACAATGAAGATTGCCTTCTCAATTAAGAACAAATTTGAGTTCATTAACGGCTCTTACACATTGCCAAAACCTAACTCCCCGACCCAAAAGTAGTGGAAATGATGCAATTGTTGGGTTTTATGGCTTACCAAGAAGGGGGGGGGGGGTTGAATTGGTTTTAAGTCTAGATCAAAATCCTTGTCCCCTTTTTGATTTGTTTTGAATTGTTCTAAGATGTTGTCAAACAAGGTCTCATAAAATAGTGATGAATCAGAGAACAAGAGATATGACACACAAGTTTACACGGTGGTTTGACACTCAACCTTTGAGCCCTACGTCCACCCTCCTCCTTTAATACAACCGGTTGAAGTCCATTTTACTACAAAGTTAGGAGAAAACGCTCCCCTACACTTTCCAACTCCTCCTCAAGGAGTTATACAATCCTTTCTCCAAGGATTACAATATAATGTGTGCCTCAACACACATCAACAAGTTAAGGTTTATCAAACCTTTTACAAATTTAGGCAATTCCCTTAAAATATGATATGTATATGAGAGATTGCTAAGTTAAGGGCTTTCTAAAGACAATCAAATAGCTAATCAAGCCCTAATCATGAAACCCCCAAATGATAATAGAGTTAGGGTTTCTGATTTACAAACAAGAATATGTGCACAATAATATTCATAATTTAATCAGCACATATACAACTAGAAATCTCAAGTAATCTGGTAGAGTAATAGAATGAAAGAACTTCACCGAGATTTCCATTAAGCTCAAGCTTCAGATTGATCTTTTTCTTCTCAAAGTGGATTTTCGTTTCTCAAGATATTAGCAACTTTAACAACAACTTTTTCACTTTGTTTTTCACGCCAGATAGATCCAAAGAACGCACCTTTTAATCTCCAAATATAGCCATTTTGATTTGCTCAGAATTTCTTCTTGTTATGGAAAGATTAAGCCTGATTTTTGAGCCGCTGGAGAGGCAGAGTCTTTTGAGTAAGTAGCTTCTCCATTCTGGTTAAAACATGCTATCAAAACGCATCGTTTAGTTTCTTCTTTAAATCGGATCTCGTGAAGCTTATTCGGGTCATGGGTCGGGTTCTCAAATCTCATCAAGATTCTTCCTCAATTCTCCTTCAATCTTGAAGCAGTTCTTTGTGGGTGTTTCACATATTGATAAAACATTTTCTTTCCTACAAAATCCCCATGATTTAAGCTTCATACCCTTTTTAATTTGCTTCTAATTCTTCTTTTGAGCAATTAGGTCAAGAACACGAAGAACACCCTTAATCTCTTTAATTTGATCTTCTCTGAGCAGTGGGTCTTCAATTTTCCTTCATAGAATTGTTCCTCTCTTCATTAGCGTTCCAACGAACCCTTTTGCAGCTTGATTGGAGAAGTTTACGGTGGCTAATTTTATCAGCAAAATGGCGGTTCGAACTGGGTTGCGGGTCAAGCTATGTTCAGGTGCGTGTGTTCTTAATCAGGATCGCGTGTCACATAAAGCCTTATGAGTTATGTGCGAGTCACTTCATTAAGTCACGGGTCAGGAGATGCTTCTGGGTCGCTTAGACGTAGGCAGGCTTCAACGAGTCACACGTCCAGGGCTTGGTCCGTGCTCACACGGGTCACGCTTCATGTAGGCTGGACTGCTTAACGGATTTATGTCACGCTGGCCTTGTTCCATTTGCATTAGGTTGTGCAGTAAACAGACTGATCCATTAAACCTGATTAAAGCTAATTCTTTTTGGTCTTTACTTGGAACATTTTCCTACAAGAAAATTAACTTATAAATTTTCTTGTAAAACAAATAATGACATCAAATATTAATTCATTTATTCTTCCTAATACTACTTTCACAAATGTATTAAATAGTATGATTATAATAATTTATAACACATAAATCACTAAAGATAATTAACACTAAAATATCCTTGGTGGAGTTAGAAATGACCTCTATTATTTTGTTGCATGTTCTAATATGAATGATGTCACACAACTTCTAAGGCATGTCCTAGCTTTTGTAAATACAATGTCAACATGTAATGTTTTAAATTCCAAAGTTTAGCATCGTAGACTCGGACATATGTCTAATGGAAAATTCCAATATATTGATGATTTCAAAATTTCAAAATTCTCTTAACATGAGCCTTGCATGATTTGTCCTCTTGCGAAATAGACTTGCAATCCTTTTCCCACGCCCAGTCATACTATGCAATGGATTTTTGACCTAGTTCATGTAGATGTTTGGACCTTATAGAATTCCTAATCATGATGGGTCAAGATATTTTCTCACTCTAGTTGATGACTTCTCAAGCGAAACTTGGACATTTATAATGAAAGTTAAGAATGAAACTTATTCACGATTGGAAGAATTCCTTATCCTGGTAAAAAACTAGTTTGACACGGAAGTCAAATGTGTTAGAATTGACAATGCACTTGATTTTTTCAATCAATACACAAAGTAATTATTCACTTCACGTGGCATCAAACATGAAAGTTCATGTGTACACACACCACAACTTAATGGTATAGTTGAGCATAAACATCGCCACATTTTGGATGTTGTGTGAACTTTGAAATTTCAAAGTTCAATACTTGACAAATTTTGGCAGAAATATATACTTACTACTACCTATCTGATTAATATGATGCCATCCTCAGTCTTGCATGGAATTACTATGTTTGAGAAACCTTTTGGAAAATCACTAAAATTCTCACATCCTCTTGTTTTTTGGATGTTTATATCATGCCACCACTGTAAAGGGCAAGTTTGCCCTTCGAGCAATCACTAGTATCTTCATGGGATATGCTTAAGGTCAAAAGGGTTATAGGTTATATGACCTTAAGAAAGATAAATTTTTTGTAAGTCGGGGTGTGAAATTCCACGAGGATGTCTTTCATTTCTCACAAGTAAGGGGTTAAGTCACATCCTACCATCTAAGTACCTTTTACAGAGCTCACTTCAGAGGTTCCAAGGATGCCTTTGAGGTACCTTTTGACCCTACACATCACCCATTCCAACTGATCTAAATGACCACCACTCAGAAATATTACCCTCACCATGCCATCTTATACACCTATACCACCACCACCTTTAGTTGAACCACTTGACATTTTTTTCTAATGATAACATTGATGACATCATACATGCATAAGATAGTCTACCTGAATTGCAACTACAAATGACCCTTCAATGTTCTACTAGGAACACCAGACCTCGTTTATGGTCAAAAGATTATGTATGTCCTACCATTCATGTAGTAGAAACATAATCATTGGCCTACCCTTTTTCAACCTACATCTTATATGACCACTTGCCATTGGATAACCAACATTTCATTGCATCTATATATGCTGATATTGAGTCAATGCATCACCATGGGGCGATTGGCAATTCTAGATGGTAAGAGGCCATGGAACAAGAGATTAGGGCATTGGAGGTAAATTACACATGGGAGCTAGTAGACCTACCTCAAGGAAGAAAACCCATCGATTGTAAGTGAGTGTACAAGATCAAGTATAAAGCTGATAGATCAATAGAAAGGTACAAGGCATGATTGGTAGCAAAATGATACAATCAGAAAGCAAGAGTGGATTAGCATGAGATCTTTGCCCCAATTGTGAAATAAATTATGATTAGGTGTGCACTTTCCTTAGTAACCTAGAATTAATAGGACATCCATGAGATGGATGTTAATAATGCCTTCTTGCAAGGAGATCTAGATGAAGAGGTTTACATGAGACCTCCACCCGGTGATCTGGTAGAGAATAATGGGAAAGTTTTCAAATTGAAAAAGTCCATCTAAAAACTTAAGTAGGTAGCCAAACAAATGGTATGAGAAGTTCACAGAAGCCCTACTCATAGTCGGTTATTGGGATTCCATGCATGACACCTTGTTATTTGTTCGAATAAGTGGTGATCTTATTGTCATTCTTATGATTTATGTTAATGATATAGTTATTACTAGCAATGACACTAAGGGAATATAAGAACTAAAGGCACACCTACATTATGTCTTTCATATTAAGGACTTGGGAGATCTCAAGTTTTTTCCTGGGATTGAGGTCCTTAAAGATGATAGAGGCATTCATTTGAGTCAATGCAAGTACATTCTAGAGATGATAGATGAGATGGGATTGATGGACAGTAAGCTAGTAGATAACTCCATGGACACCAATTTATCGTTGACCACTTTTAAACATAATCAGGTAGCAAAAGTGCCTCGAGATGATGATCCGCTTCTTAGTAAACCATTTAAGTATCAGCAGCTCATATTAAAGCTGAACTATCTCATTGTTACTAGACTTGACATTTCTTACACCATGTATAATTTGGCCTAGTTCATGCATTCACCTAAGAAATCTCACTGGAAAGCAACCACTAGATTAGTAAAATATCTAAAGAGCTACTCAAGCATAGGTTTACTCACCCTGCTTCTGGAGGTTACAAAATGATAGCATATTGTGATTCAAATTATGCCACCTATGAAGTTGAGAGAAAATCAATCACTAGCTTATGTGTTATGCTTGGAGAGGCACTCATCTCTTGGAAAAGTAAGAAACAGGCAGTGGTATCTTTCTCCACCACCAAAGTGGAGTATTGAGCCATGACTTTCACATCATGTGAGATCATTTGGTTGTTAGGCCTTCTAGGAGATATGGGGATTGAAGTCCCTCGACCAGTGGCTTTATACTATGACAATAAGGCTATAATGGAGTTATCAGCAAATCCTATGGTACATCAGCATACTAAGTACATAGATGTTGATTGTCACTTTATCAGGAAAAATATCAAGCGTGGCCTCATCAAAACTCAGCATGTTAAAACTAGAGATCAACTAATGGATGTTTTTACAAAGGTTTTAGGAGCAAATTAGCATGCTCATCTCCTCAACAAGCTGAATGTCATCAATTCCTATCGACCTTCAGCTTGAAGGGGGTGTTTGGATATGAGTAGTGACATGGCTGCCATGTCAGCCATTCCATTTGCACTGACTGAGCCATAGTAGCTTAGTAGCTTAGCACTAGCAACGCAGTAGCACAACATCTACTCAAGTAGCTACTGTGAAGTCGTCTCAGCTGATCTCATAAAGAACGTGTGTAGATGGGACATAATAGGATGCCCCCTCAAGTCACCGACAAGCATTCCTCAATTTTCTTCTTCTATTTATAAACATGTATAAAACACTTTTCATTTTATCATAGGATTAATCACTTGTTTGAATATAGCTTGTATTAGGGTTTTCTTGCTTTATCAATGAAGGATGCAATTTTTCACTCAAATATGAGTGTGTTTTGACATATTCAATCTAGAAGTCAATTTAAGAATTAATGGAACTCATTATTACATAAGTAAGAATTTTAATACATTCCTTAGCAATGTAAAATTTGTCAACATCTTAACAAAACTTTTCATCATGATGGTCAAGTTTTTAAAATTAATTGGAGCTCAAAGAGAGAGAAAGAAGGTGGGGTTGAAGGAATCTTGGTTCTAATGCTAGGTTTTATAAAATATAAGAGACATATTATTCAATTTAAAAGTAATTTAAAAATTAATAAAACTCATTGTTATGTAAGAATTTTAAGACACTCTTTAACAATGTAAAATTTGTCCACATCTTAGCACACCTCCACACTATGATGGTTAAAATTTTGAATTATCATGGTGTTATACTATGTGAATAATACATGGACTTAAATTAATTAAAGCCTAAAGGGGTGCTAAGGGAATCTTGGTTATGATGCAAAGACATATTATCCAACCTAAAAGTTTATTTAAGAATTGATTTAATCAATTATTATATAAGCATAAATCTTAATATATTCCTTAGTAATGTAGGACTTATGTAGAACTTAATGGAATACGTACTTGGGGACACTAAATATTATTGGGAAAAAAGCTTGTACTCTCCTACTTTGATTATACTTGTGAGAAAAATTGAATACAACCAATGGAAGTATTTTAAATCACAAATAAAATATTCAAATATCATAATCAACTCAATCAACATGAGAATTTTTATGTGAAAAACTCCTATAATGTAAAGGATAAAAATCATAGGACTAATCACAAAGTTTACCCAAAATTTCATTGCATAATTCTTTAAGTATACAACCCAATTAAGTTTTCAACAATATGAATAGGATAAACATCCACCATTTTAGCAATAATAAAATCTAGAATTTATAATGAATAACAAGTTGAAACTTTAACTCAAAAGCAAAGTTGAAGAAATATCACCCAAAAATTCAATCTCAATCTATTAGTATAGAGTGCTTGAAATGACAATCAAATTGTTTAAAATAAAGAAAAACCAATCATAAACCTACTAACCAAAAGTTAGCTAAATTGAACCATAAATCAACCTTCATCAATGATTTGTAGGACTACTACATAGGGTGTTTAATTCCTACAAAACTTTGCTTTTTTTTTTCTTCTCTCTCTCTCTTTCTCTCTCTCTCTCTTTATCTATCTATCTATCTCTATCTTTCTTTTATTTTCATTTTCTATGACTAACTCTTCTTTCTTGTTTCTAAGATTAGGGCAACCAATACCTTAAAGGACCCATTGAGTTTCAAAAAAGACCAAGTTAGCTTAGACTGACCTAGCAAAACTTTCCATCCACCCCAACAAAGGTGATTCCAAACATTTATTTCTTAAGTAGAATCCACACCAGCCAAATGCTGACAAAACTCAAATTTCTCCCATCAAAGTGCTTTTGTCATTATATTTTAGCCATTGTCTTTAGTATGTATTTCTTAAGTTTTACCTCTTTGATTTCCATGATATTTAATATCTATTAGGTATAATGGCCAACCAAGAAAGGGGGTTGATTTGATTGTTTGATTAATTAATCTTTAAAAGTTGTTTTATAATATTCACACAAATTTAAGACTAGGTTAATACTAAAGCAAAAACAATCAACACAAAGAACACATAATTTTTCCATGGTGGTTCATCCCTTGACACTTATATTTACCCTCTTATTTCCTTAATCCAACTAATTGAAGTCTATTTTACTTCACTTAGAAGAAAACATTTCCACCCTTACAATCCTTTCCACCCCAATAAAGGTGATTCCAAACATTTATTTCTCAAGTATAATCGATGCCAGCCAACTGTTGACAAAACTCAAATTTCTCCCATCAAAGTGCTTTTGTCATCATATTTGAGCCATTGTCTTTAGTATGTATTTCTCAAGTTTTACCTCTTTGATTTCCATGATATTTAATATCTATTACGTATAACGGCCAACCAAGAAAAATGGGTTGATTTGATTGTTTGATTAATCACTCTTTAAAAGTTGTTTTATAATTTTCACACAAATTTAAGACTAGGTTAAAACTAAAGGAAAAACAATCAACACAAAGAACACATAATTTTACCATGGTGGTTCATCCTTCGACATTTATATTTACCCTTTTCTTTCCTCAATTCAACTAATTGAAGTCTATTTTAGTTCACTTAGAAGAAAACATTTCCACTCTTACAATCCTTTCACCAAAGGATTACAACACATTGTATGTCTCAACATATACCATTTTGTCACAACTATTAAAAGGTTTCGTTAACCTTATATAACTTAAACAATCCCTTAAATTATAGATTTGTATGGGAAATTACTAAAGCAAAAAGTACCAAAATAAAGTTTAGGAAGATGAACAAAAAGTTCAACTTAGTTACAAATTTAGCTCAATAGGTACTCTAGAGAGGCTCTAAATATCAATACAAACAATGATCGATCACAAGTAGAGCCTTAATTAGAAAACTCCAAATCATAGTATAGTTAAGGTTTTAAAATCTCAATCAAATATATGCTTAAGAGTAATATCAATAGATACAACATATATATATGTAGGAAAACAATATTTCTTGCAAGTATATAAAAGCAAAGAAGCACTTTACAATAAGTATCAACATAATTCAAGCTTCACAAGATTTCAATAAATTGTTCTTTGAAAATTGTTCTATATTTTGTATCTAAACTTTGAGCTCTTTCACTGAACTTATAGCAAAGCAAGTCATACCTTTTCCTTCTAGAAATTGGCTATTCTAATGCCTCGAAATCTTTTTAAAATTTTCAAATTTTTAAGGAACTTCTCTCCTCATTTTTTACTGGATTTTTAGGTTATGAGAGTACTATTATTACGGCCAACCTTTACTTCCAAATAATTCAAATCCCTTAATCAAAATGTCACCATTTTATCAAGATATTTTCTTTTTCATTTTTGGGTCTTCATGGGTCACTTCTTGGGTAATGGAATGAGCTCATAGGTTGCATTGCAAATCTTCCTCAAATCTCTTCAATCTTGAACCAAATCCTTCTAAGCATGTCTTAGATCAATAGATTAGCTTCTTCTTTAACAAACTCTATATTTTTAGCTTACGAAACACTTGATTTTGCCATCCACTGCTCGTTTACGCAATTAGGTCACATAGAACCCATTAAGTTGCAAAGAATATCACAAGTCATCTCCTTCAATCTTCTTTGAGTAGTTGAGTTGCAAAATCTTTGTTAATGAGTTCTTCCCATCTCAAATATCTCTAAGCTATAGTCGAATTTCTTAATCATTAAAGCTCTTTGAGGGTTATGCATAGAGGCAAGTTGAAAAGTAGGCATCTTGTTTCTCTAGTTGGGTTATATGTTAGGTTGTGGACAATGAGCTTTTTGGTCACACAAAAGCTTCTAGGTTGCATGGGTTGATCAATTGGGTCACACACAAAAGTAGTTAGGTCCTACTTAGGTTGCTACATTGGATTATACTATCGTGTCATGAACTTGGGTTAATGAGTTTTGTGCACAAGCTTCTAGGGCACAAGGTCATTTTAGGCTCACGTGTTTGGGTCACTAAATTGAGTTGCATAGAGCTCCTTGTCCTTATCATTTTTCCTTTCTAATAAATCTTTCACAAATGTAGGCAATTTGTTACTTTATGATACCATTTTTTGATATTATAATTCACACACCATTATTTCTTATATTTATATAGCACATAAATCATGAAAAACTTTTATACATAAAATTTAGAACATTTTGTCACATTAAAATATGTTTTCATGAGATATGCTATTTTTCCTTTTTGTCATCATCAAAATAATAGTAGAATAACAATATTCAAGACAACATTCAATAATACCTTATATCAATATGTTTTAATCTTTGATAAAAACTAACTTTTAACAAAACGTATAACACTTTGGCTATCATAAAATAAGACATGCCTTTTTTAAGTGAGACTGAGTTCTTTTATGAATTCTTTAATCCAAAGTAAATTTTTACATGCTTCCATTATTGTAATAAATTCTACTTTCTTTGTAAATAAAGCCATACATTTTTGTAATCTCATTGCATTTCTTTTAAAAACTTTACCAAATACCCTAAAGTAGATCTCCTATTATTAAATCCTTTGCCATGTCCAAATCTATATATCCAATAAGAATTGTCTTTCCATTCCCAAGTGAAAGTTTCAAACTAGAATGTTTTACAAGATATCTTAAGATCTACTTTACATTCTAATATTCTATTCCAAATTTTAAGTTGTACTTGTTAATTACTCGAATTGCATAAGCCATGTTTGATCTTACACAAATCATTGCATATATTAAACTACCAACAGTAGATGCATAAGGAACCCTTTCCATATTTTAACCTTTTTCTATTTTGTTGGCCATTATTTTTCACTAAGCTTGATGTGTGCAACAAGAGGCATGTTCAACATTCTAGCTTAATCCATCTTCAATCTTTGAAGCATTCTTTTGAGACAATTGTAATCTCTCAACTTCTTTATCATGATTGACTCTCATACTAAGAATTTGCTTAATTAGGCCAAGTCTTTTATTGAGAATGACTTACTCAATCTTGCTTCAAATTTTCAAATTCTTGTAGCTTTCTTATCAATTATAAGCATGTCATCCATGTAAAGTAATAAAATATTTAAATTATCTTTTTAAAACTTCTACACAAATATACATTGATTAGAATTTGTCTTCTTATAGGCGTGCTCCTTATAAGATACTCAAATTTTTAATATTACGAACTTAGTGCTGGCTTTAAGCCACATAAGTTTTTTTTAAGCTTACAAATATAGTTTTCTTTACCTTTTTCTTTAAAACCCTCTAGTTTCTCTATGTAAATTTTTTCATTTAAGTCAATGTGAAGAAAAGTTGTCTTTATGTCTATTGGTCAATCCCAAGATTTAAACTAGTTACCAAACCTAAAACCACTAGGATTGAAAACCTTTTCATAATAGGTGAGAAGATTTCATCATAATCAGTTTTTTTTTTTTTTTTTTTTTTGGTTGAAATCCTTAACATCTAGTATAACTTTGTATCAATGACATGAAATATTTTCATCATGCTTTAACTTATAAATTCATCAATTCTTTAAAGCTCTCTTACCTTTAGGTAATATTTTAAGGTCTTTAAGGCAACCTAAGAGGGGGGTGAATTAGGTTTTAATAATAATTGTTAAGGATGCTTAGATATAATCCCCCATCAAAAGTGAAGATACATGAAACTGGCTTTATATTTAGGTAGAGCTATACTTTCTGTTGTTTATAGGTTTGAAGATGGGTCTCCCTACTTTAACAATAATCCTTTAAATTCTGCTTTCTATTTCTTACTAGAGGAAATTATAGCTTGCTATCATATAACACTAGTTAGCATAATTTAAAGACATTAAATTATTGCATGGTAATGTTCTTCAATCACATGCATAATAAACTTAATGCAAGCAATTCACATCAAACATGAAACCATGTCCCATTTTTAGAAACATCACTGGTGAAGCTTGTATGTTCACAAAGATAAATTACTCAATGCAAGTAAGTGCAACCAAATTAGACACATGTTTAGATAAAGACAGAGAGAGAGAGTAGAAATTGCACACACAATTTAAATGATTGAAAAATTACTTCCAACCCACCTCCTTTGATAGACCTATAAAAGGAATCCATTAATTTTTTAAGTGATTGGATGAAAACATCTAACCCACCTTTATTGACAAACTATCAAATAGAGTAAACCCATAAATTACCTATTAAAAGATCAGCTTTTGAGTAATAACAATCCTTGCTCTATAAGAATAAACTAATTATGGCACAATGAAGGCCTTAATATAAAGAAACCTTAAATATTAATAATGATTCAACTCCTAGGTTTTTTTTACTAATATCATACACAATTAAAACAATTAATAAGAGTAGTAATTTAAGTTAATATAATGATCATCAACAATAAGTGCATAGAGAAGCAAACTCATGATAATAGTATATTGTGATTTTTCTCTCTCCTTCAAATTTATTTAAGCCTCTTCTCCATATTTTTTTTTAATGTTCTTCACATTCCATAGCCTCCAACGTCTCCTTAGTCTAAATTATGTTTTTAGATAAGACAAATGGTGGCAAAACAGTAGGAATTTCAAAAAGATCGAATTTGCAATGCTTTTCTCTCTCTTTCTCCTTTTCTCCTTCTTTCTTCTTCCCTTTATGTGACAACTTTCTTTTCCCTTTTCTTTCTATTTTGCCCAAAGCAACACGATGATGTTTTGGTTTTCTCATTAAATCAAACATAACCTGGGCCTTCCTTATGTGCATGGGCTCAATTGAATTCACTATAGGCTGGGCCTTCCTTATGTGCATAGGCTCAATTGAATTCACTATAGGCTGGGCTTTTTTCTCTTGATTATAGGTTGTCCTTTCAACTTTAAGGCAACCATCCTTTATTTCAACTTATTTTGCAAGCCTTGTTAAATATGGACACTAGAGAGAAGATTCCATCAAAGTATAAGGTCCATTTTAAAATAGATATATAGGCTATGAACATATTCTATTAAGTGGTGATTTTCGCAAAAAGTAGTTTCAATATTCCTATAAATATAAGTTTAGGACTATAAGGAATATTGTGTAAAGTATAATCACATAATCATGGAGAGAAGCACAATATTAGAATAAATTAAAAATCATTATAAAAAAAATTAGTTTACTTGACTTAATAAATGTCACCAACTTAAACGTATGATTGTCATGTAAAGATTTCAACTCATTTTACATTATATCAATCCATTTTTTCTTGTTTACATCTTTCATTGTTTCTTCAAAGCTTTTAGGCTTACTTGCATTAGTCAATAATACATACTCCTCAACAAGGTATTTAAAGGATGAATGATGATCTATAATAAACCTCTTTAATGTTGGAACTATAGATGAATTTTTGTTAAACACCAACAATATTATTTACCTAAGTGTCATTGTTATCTATACCCTCTTGGTCATTCTAAATGTCATCTTGAATTTTATCTTGAACTCTATACTAAATATCACCTTCAACATATTTTGGCAATTGTCTTTGTAGATCACTTAAAGGGATTAAATCAATATTAACATCTGTTCGGTGAAATTCTAAATGCAAGTGAACATGTCGAACAAGTAATATAATGATAAGAAAGATATCGTCCCACAAAAATTGGTGATTACTAGACCAACTAATTACTAACGGTAAATAACTCCTAGAATTTATCTAACAAACCAAATTGATAGATGATAGATTAACTAACTAAATCTAAGAAAACTAAATACAAGAAATATGTTAGAGCATATGATTTCACCATAATTACTAAGGTATTAATATTGATTATTTATGCTTGCAAGAGGGATAATATCTATGTGATGGCGGAACTTCTTAATTTATTTACTATCCTATGTCTAGGTATAGTAAACCTACTTAGTTTATTAATTCACTATATCTCTATATGTGAATTGAAACAAACCAAATGCATTAGGATCTATGAACATTCACAATTTACACCGAAAGCCACACAAACAATATGGTATACGTCTATCCATATTTAATTTATGGTTACAAATTACAAGAAACAACTGCATATCATTTCCTGTCGGTCTCAAACATGCAAATCAGATCATTGAAGTGGTAGATAATCACTTAAAAGCATTAAACACAGTAATATGTAACTTCACATAAACAAAATATCTTACAAAGCATAATAATCATAAGATTCATACCATCATAATTAGGTTACATCGTAGCTCTAACAAAAATAAACTAAAACATAAAGAAATAATGAGGAAGAACAATAATAAGAAACAAAGAAGGCATCTTGAATCTAAGAACAAGAAGTCTGTCACCCTTTTTGTCTTTTCTTCAAGAAAACCTTGAATTCTTGACCTCTATCTTGAGTTGTGCTCAATTTCCTCCTCCTCCTTTCTTTTGCCTCTTCTTTTCTCATAAATAGGATTTGGGTTTAGACCTACCTCCTATCCTATTAGAATTGGGTTTTAGAGATCTAAAACAATTGGGTTTTGAACTTCTAAATTAATTAGAATTTGAATTCCTAACATGATTGGGTTTTCTAAATAAATAGAAAACCCAATAACAATAGAAAAACTAATAACAATCATCTAAAGCCCAAGCCCATCTTGACTCTCTTGATCTTGATATTATGATTTTGCCACACAATAAGCATCAGGTTCTCCATGTTCATTCCTTTTCTCCTTGCCTTTTTGTACTACATAAACAAGATAAATTTAGGTAAATAAAAAGGAGTTCAAATGTTTTCTTACAATTATTAAAGTTATTTATTGCCTAAAATAGGTAAAATAACTCTTAATTTTAAATGAAAAAAAAGGTTTTTACTGGAAATAAAAAGGGGATATCCGGCCCACATTTAGCCCAAAAGGTTATTATCATAAAAAAGTCAACAATTTTTATAAATTATTTTATTTACGAGAAATATCTTGTAATTCCTAGAAGAAATAGATATAGTGAATGATTAAAAAAAAAATACTGATGTCCATATATATGTGGAAAATATATATTCTAATACCAATGTAAGCCGAGGATTTGGGGATAATTACTTTCAAACGAACAAATAGAACAAATAACAAATGAAATTCTGTAATGTGCTCGACTATCTTAAAGGACATTTAAGAATGTATGACTAGTGTTTACTGTACAATCTTCGTGAATGACAATGGAAAAACTAACTTTAGCCCTAGGATTGCCAGTTCATCAGGATACCCTTGTTGTCGACAATCGAACTTGAAAAGGTACTTCAAACTTTCCACTCCTAAATCTTGTCAAAGTGGTGTGCAGCTAAAGAATAAGGCTATGAAATGATTAAGATTCTAAGCACTTTATTTTGTTTATGTTCATTTTATTAATTTGATTATAATTTATTACGAAAAAGATAAAAGTTTTCAGACTTTGCTTCACACGTAAATTTTTACATACATCAACTCACTTTTCCATGTAGAATTAATATTCTTATTTTTATATAAACGGTCAGAGCTTAATAGTTCGTGGATTGACCTTGCACTTGCTTTTAGTTGATGCTCTCGTACACATTGGTTATCACAGCAAGAAGCATGCTTCTGGTTGTAAAAGAGATTAAACTATTATTTAAATTTAAATTTTAAATTTTTGAATTTTGGATAAATAATTTCTGGATGATAAAAAATTGTCAAGAAAGATCAATTGCCAATATTTGTTGAAATGTAAATATTTGTAAACGTTGATGATGGCAACTATCTATTAGTTAGCTTATTGTTGACCAAAACTTTACTTAAGTGTAAATAGTTTTTTACTCTTTAAGAAAACTTTTGTCATATTCCTCTTTTGATTGTAGGTTTTATATTGAAGCATAAATCTTCTTATAAGTATCTTTGTTTGTGGGTTCTGAACATGAGGAGTGTCTTTCTTAATGATTTAATGTCATATTAAGAAATTTCATTTATTTTCAAAATTAACTTAAAGAGTGGAAAGTTCTTTTTTTATTTTTTCCCTCTCATAAAGAAGATTTTCAAGTAAAATTTAAGCAATATGAGAGTTTTGCCAAATTGCTTTTAACACAGCCCGTTGTAGCTAAGGTGGCTATGAAATTCCCTGGGAAACCACTTTAGGTTGTGGTCTTTGTCTAAGAAGTGTCATCTCCCAAAGTTTAGAAAGCATGTTAGAAAATTTATTTATTTATGAAAAAATGGCTTAAGAATATGAATCTTTTTTCCTTATTGAAAGAAAATCTAAATATAATTTAAGTTATGAGACTTTTGTTACACCATTTTTAATAGTGTTGATTATTTAATCCCTGTCAGTCCTAACAAATGTACGCACTATAATTCTACAAGTACTCTAGTGTGTGTGATAAGGAAATAGTTGCTCTTTAAGAGTACACAGATACCAGGCCCACATTTCGCCCAAAAGGCTCTAGGGAGTATAACATGCTTGGCACGTGCAAACGTGGGCGACATACGCTACAGGCGCACACAAACATAAGAAGGAGCCCAAACTGGGAAGTGCTTATATTGTTAACTTCTTGACTAGCCTCCGTGTTCCAGACCTTTGGGGTTGGAGTTCCGCTGGTAAGCGCTAGTTTCATACGATCTCCATGTCTGATGTCTTCTTCAACAGCATACTCTTACTTCTTTCTTCTTGACAGATCTGTTATTTTTTTTGTACAGTAATATTCTGGAACTTAAGAATCTGTTGTATGCCCGATCTGCAAATCTAGGTTTTAGGTTTCGTATTCTAAGCTTTTATGTGTTTAACAAAGGGGCCTTGACAAAAGTGAAAAAAGAATAGAAGAGATCATCCTTCGGAATTGATGTATGTGATTGCTGTAGAAGTGCGAATATTTACGGATTCCATTAGTTTTTCTTATTGTTTAATTTGGAAAAGCATTGACTTTCCGCTGTTTTTGATTTTCCTTTTTCTGATATACGAAATGAAGGAAAAACGCGGTAAACGAAATTTGTGAAGAAAAAAAAAGTATTATTTTTACTGAGGGAGTATTTTTGTTCCGTGGACCTTATTCAGATTTTTTGCCTCAGTGTGCTGACAAATTATCTCTGATTAATGATTATATTCGTCATTTTTTCGTTTACTAGTTACTTTAAATTAAAGCAGAACCATTTTCCGACTATTAACGTTTGTGATTCTCGACCGTAAGTTTCTGTTTGATGGTATTAGGTTTTACCTGGGGTCATTTTGAGTTTTGTTTCAATTTTTTTGGTTTTTGTTGTGTTGGAATGAGCTTATTTAATAGTTTATGGACATGATGATTTGAGATGTTGACTGTTAGCTTGCCATTGAATGCTGTCAGGTGACCCAAAACGCTCGTCTGTGCTTGAAGTTGTTTGACTTATCGTTACCTTTCAATGTAAGTGCAACTCCAGAATGTTGTATGTGTAACCATAAGCCCCATTCTTTCCCCTCCCACACACTTTCTTGTTGCAAATGCCATGAGTAATGTACTATTGTATAATTATATTGACCTCCTCCTTAGGGGGAAGCACGTGAACTTTGGTTTAGATTCATTACTCCTATATTTAAACTTAATGTCATGTTCCTTTTGTAGAACTTATCACCATTTTTATTGCTCACATCTTCCTCATTTATCTTGTTATCCTTCTTCCCAGGATTATCATTGCATAATCTGAACCTTTTTTAATTGTTCTGATATATTTGCCTTGTGTATGGATAGATTGTTAACGTGCCATTTCCTCATTTAGCTCCTGCAATTCTTAAATATTATACTCTATTTTTGGACACCTTATTTTCTACCGTGGAGCACCCATTAACTGTTGCATTCCTGCACATGACGTGGAGTCTGGTCTTCCCATCTATCCACTCACAGATTAAAGAAACTGTAAGAAGTTATTACGTATGCTCACTCATCTATAGGTATCCTCCAAATGGAAAAGAAAAGGAGAGGAAGAAGAAGAGAGAGAGAAGAGGGGGGAGGGGGTTGTTGGGGGTTTTGGTTGGTCCTTAAGCCAGAACTCATCTACTTCTTCTTCCAACTGTTGTTCTCCATATACTCTGTGATGTATTTATGTTCTTGTAACTCATGTGGGTGTGTCATCGCTGGTTATAGTGTCTGATTACTTTCCTGTTGTAAACCAATTTATAATCTTCATAGTTACTTTGGAGACGGTTGCATTGAGTTACAACAACAGACACCATAGATTTTTTCATTTTCACACTTTATGATCTACTTTTGTTTATATTATCTGTAATAATTTTCCCTCGTCTTGATAATGACCACTTTGTTATATGTTTTGGCATTTCTTGCATTTGAACTTAGGCTTTTACTTATTCTTAATGAGAATTATTTATATGTTTATGATTTTTAGTTCATGTCTTGCAAGAGCTCTAACCTTTGGAATGTGGTAAGGAGAATGGAAAGAATACTGATTTTTCCATGCTTTTTTTGTGTTTGATGAGAAGAATGCAAACTATTTGCTTTATTCATTTTATTCTGAAGATAATTGCAGAAAAGCATACATATTTATGTTACTAATTTACCTTTCTGTATTTAATTAAGATACTACCAAATAGAATTTAATTTGTCAACTAACATGATTTATTTGTATGCATCTATTTTCTTCCTATTTTTGGGAGCATCGAATGTGGAGGGCCCAAGTTGAAAGCCCCGTCAGCTCCCTTTTTCTTTCTGTTTGCACTGCTACTAAATGGGGAGACATTTTGCTTTTCTGCAATTTCCTTCCTCTCTTTCTCTTCTATACCAGACAATATGTAGGTTAGTGTGATTTGATGTGTAAATTTGTCTATTGGAACGTGCCAGGGAGATTTGTTGAACATATGTACTTGTTTGCTAAACATAAATCACATATCTAGAGAGACACTGAAAGGGAGAAGTTGTTTTGGAAATATATTAGTGCATCCTTTCATCTAAATAAAATTAACGAAGAGATATGGGATTTAAAGAAAAATAAAAAATTCTTTCTTGCTGTTGGATGAGTGATGACTACAGAACAATATCTTCCTTCTGGTTTCAGAAGAAGGAAAAAGGACTTCTGCTGTTGGAGTGGAAAGTACTAAAAATATTTAATTACTGACATTCAAACTACTTGTTGTCCATCCCTTCAAATTCACTTTGGCAGCATAATTTAGAATTATGGGAATCGCACAATCATTTTATTCAATGTCCTGAATTTCAGTTTTATAACTCTCTAATTCAGTGATGTGGGGTTGCTGCTCCTTTATTGTTGTGTCCTCAATGTATTTTCTGTACATGTAGGGCGGATGAGGAACTTGTTGACCCAAAGAAGTATCTTGAAGAGTCTTGCAAGCCTAAGTGTGTGAAACCATTACTTGAATATCAGGTACGTTCTTGAATTTTTCAAACTGGATGTTGCATCTGCAGAGTTTAGGATAAAGTCTTTACTTATGATTCCATGATTAAAGTTTCTGGCACATCTTTGTTCTTAAGTTTTGGTCCTTAATATATAACATAAACTTAAGGACCAAAATTCTATTCTTATATTATACAGAAGAACAGTTATCCAAACTTCAATTTAAGGATTTCTTTTATTCTAGTTATAAAGGATGTGAAAGTTTTGATTTTTTCTGTGAAAGAACAATCTGCTAAAAACTAAAAAATAAACTAAGTAAAATGTAGAAAAAGGTGGTGTTCAAAACCCCACAAATAGTGGCGGGGCAGGGAGATCTCGCCTGTGATCCATGTTATTGTGGTGTATTGCCTCACCCTTCTATGTTATTTGCTCCATTTCTTTTATCCTGGTTCCTCTATCGTTGCTTTCTTTGGCCTTTTTTTATTATTTGATGCCATTCCTTGTGATGGCCGGAGTTTTCTAAATGAAAGGATGTATTCTTTTGATCCTATTGTCGTATTGTGTTCATTTTAAGACGGTAATAAATCATGCAATTAAATCCAACGCATTGAACTTCAAGTACGTCATAATTTGATCCTATTGTCACATTGTGTTCATTTTAAGACCAAAATAAATCATGCAATTATATTCAATGCATTGAACTTAAATACGATGACTTCTGTTTAAGCGTGTTCTCGGATTTTAAGTGGAAACTGGATAATGTTTTGGTTGAAATACTCTAGGGTGAATAATAGGAAAAGAAAGAGGATAAAGCTGGAATTTTCTTTTTTTTTTGGGGGTGGGGATTCTGATATTTTCATAGAGATGAACAAGTTGGTGTTAGTGGCTTCCATTTTCAAATAAAAAATCTGTCTAACCTGCAAGAGAAGTTGGGGAGTTCCTGCTTCCTTTGTATTCTGCATTTACTAGTCCTCCTCCCTCTTTCATTGACATGCCTGGAATCAATAGAGTAATATACTTGCAAAAAAGTTATTTGCTAAAGGAAATATATTCTGAGCAGCAAAGTGATCCGAAAGCAATTTCATACGTTGTCACAGGCATGTGTTAAAAGAATCCAAGGAGATGAAACAGGGCACAAGCACTGTACTGGACAATACTTTGATTACTGGTCATGTGTTGACAAATGCGTAAGTATAATTCCTAAACTAGTACTGATTT
The DNA here is from genome assembly GCA_028551485.1 of Casuarina cunninghamiana. Lineage (NCBI taxonomy): Eukaryota > Viridiplantae > Streptophyta > Magnoliopsida > Fagales > Casuarinaceae > Casuarina > Casuarina cunninghamiana. The sequence continues at coordinate 12,919,878 of CM052371.1, forward strand.
CATTGCATTAATTCTCATCTTACACTAAAGTTTGCATTCTGCAACGCAGGTGGCTCCGAAGCTCCTCACAAAACTGAAGTGATGAGAAAGTTGGTATCGTCGCACTTCAATTCGCATTTCTGGGTCCAAATCGGGATAAAACATTTAATCTTGCTCTGTGAACTATGAATGCCTGTATGGTTTTCTTTGCAGGACAGTGCATTTTTTGAACTATAGAGACTGAGTTATGAGTAATAAAAAAGAATCCTGGCGTTAGACATGCCCAATCAAATTGTACAATGCCCTTGTTTTCTATGAGACGACAACATCTCTAAACTGGAATGAAGCTAAACTTGACAATAATTTTAAATTAGCTTAAGCAATCACATTGATTTGAAGTTCCTGGTTCGACTGTTCCTTTAGGATTCTCTCCGATTTTTGATTTCTTTTGTTTTGTGGAGCCTATTATAGTTGCTTTCCGCGTCTTATCTGAAAGTTGATGGTTTTGGGTATTGAAATAGCAGCCTACAAAAATACTCAAAGCCCAGCTTTCTCAAGCATGTGTTGACGCGCACATGGTGTTGTTTTCCCATTTCGTATCTCTCGACATGTTCATAGAGTTGTTCATTCTGGCAAAAAGATTGCACCTCCGGAGTACGCACCCGTTATCAGTATGACATTCATTTTATAACAGCATTGCACATATCACATGTCCATGGAGAAGACACACAAGGTTGTCTTGTTAGTCCACTATGGTCGGATTGCTTTTCTGCGGTCCTTCAAGGCTACTTCAAGCATATCGGGTTTGAAATGCATGCCTTCCATGTGCTGAAAGCATTGTATTTGTCATGTTCTGGATGTACATCTAAGAGGCCAAACCGGAGCCGAACCTGAGTCCATTTCCACGTCAACTCCTATGAAGGGGACATATGTTTATGTCGACCAATTCTACTTAACAGTAGTGTCAACAAACAGTCTTATCTTTGCTCTCTGGCCAAGCACTAGAGGCGATTGCTCGTGTGATTAAGTTAATCGTAGCCTACTGACATACCTTTGATGCTCTTGAATCAATCACGAGAAGTCTGTCTATTAATAACATGCAATAAAAAAAAAAAATGTTAATAACCTCATGAACTGACAAAAAGCGTAGCTAACAGAATGGCAAAATTCCAGTTTTATACACCGAAACCCTAAATGACGAGCATGAAAGGCATCTCTTGCCTTTTGATACTGGGACCACCCTCTTTTTGAAGGGTACAATCCTGCCTTTGATGAAGTGATTTCAGGTCTATATATTTAGTTCTTTAATAATGCTAAGGATCCTTACCAAAGATAAGGACCTTGATACTTGACGTGAATCGTCACAAGATTTGGAGCATTCTTGATGACTTCCCCATAGTGGACCAGGGCTGAACACTGCCCACTCCGTTTTCAAGGTCGACAACGCTATAATTTTTCTATTCCATATCGTGATGCCGTTATGGAGTCAAGAAAACACGTTTAGAAGTCAACTTGAGCTCACAAAAGCATTGGCCCAATTGGCATCCGTTATAGCCAATTAACTAAAAATTCGAACCTTGATATCTTGATACATAATTTGTAGTTTCCACTAAAGTATCTTAATGTTTGTTCGAGAACCTTTTTAATATGGGCTTGTTGAGCGAAACCTAGAAGTTTCTTTAGTGATCTAGGAAGATCTTTGCTGTTAGAATGGAGTCTATTTCGCCCATGTCATGTACCTCAAAATGGATACTCACACTTTTGCAAAGGTATTCCTAACCATTTCTAATTTAGCCTTTTTTGGTGGATTTTTTGTCATTAGTTTTGGCCCAATATCGATTGGTCTCTAATACCACTTCTTAATTTTTAAGTTTGGAAGGGCCTAACACCTTTGAAAACTGGTTCACTTATATGTTGCTATTTTTCTTCTTGTTTGCCCGATGTGGGATTGCTTCTAATAGTTCCCTTGTCACACATTGGGCTTGCAGCGACAATCATCAGTTTAATTCCTTTTTGCCCTATTGAGAATTAACAAGATCATGACATAAAGCCTTTTGAAATGTCCATATCAGCTTATGGTGTGATAGAAAAGAAAGAGCTTTTCTTTCAAATTCAAAATGATGATATGAGAACTTTCCATGTTTGTTATTCTGCATCTAATGTTGTGAATTTTCTGGTTGTAAGTGATACTGCCACCTTATGATACTCTTATTGTCCAATAGTTATTAGAAGCATAGGAAACACTGTATTATCTTTTGGCTATTGTTCTATTCTTCTTGTATCCATGAAGGGGCATTAATCATTCATGCATGTAGATTCAGTGATCTTGTTATATACTCAGTTGTTGCGTTATTATGCAATTCATTTTTTTATGACTTCCTTTAGTGGTGTGCTTCCACTAGTCTTTTCTACTATCTTTAGGAGCTTGAGGAATTTGCGTTTTTAGATTCTTAGATAGGCTATAAGATGGGAGTCTTATAATTCCTTAATTAAAGCCCATAATTACTGCTTAAAGCTTTAATGACCTTGTTTAATTGATTCTCAAACAAATTGTGGGAGATAAAATAGGCAATGTAAAGAGTTGTCTATACATGTTATGAAGTAAATACTCCCATGAAGTAGACCATTTTGGATTTGTCTTTTCAACTGCTGAACTCATGTTATGGGCTAATTATACTGATGGAAATCGGGTGTTAGCGTGGCCTTAAAAAGACCACAGGAAGGTTGTCAAACATGAAGCACGCTTGGTTCAAGTAATAACGCATGTTGGTGCCTATAATAACTCGTAGCTGTAAAATAGAGTAGCTTGATATGTATTGATGATTTTAGGGATGCTTCCAAGGGAGGTGGAAGGTCAAAGCTTGGGCTCATTCGACGGGCTCATTCGATGGTCACTATGGTTAGTTGTTTTCCTTTTGAGATTTTTTTTTTGTTTTTTTGTAAGGCTACTAGGTAGTCCTTTGTTTCATAGGTAGTAGAACAAAGTTTATTTATAAGGTCAAATTTTGTAAACATGGCAAGCCTTTGTGATTTAGTGAAAGTAGGAAGGTTTGGTTTTCCCTCTATAGATTTCCAATTGTTCTTGTTCACTTGTTCTTATCTTACCAATGATTAGTCACCATAGGACTACATAAGAAGTATTCCTTCATGTTTGACCCTAATGTTACATTCAAAGGCCACATAACAGGTGATAGGGCAAGATGGCAGAGGTGGTTCATTGAGAAGGAGATCAACGAAACTTTTTTTTTTCCCCTCAATCTTGAACGAAGGGGAGAATAAGAGGAAAAACAAGTGATTTTGGAATTTTCAAGGGAGTTCCAACCTTCTTAGACTAACATGCCAATCGTTGCCATCTCTTTACACCTTCCTCCATTTATAAAGACCAAGGCTTTTTGACAATGTGTGCTTGTCTTGCTTAACATGTAGGATGTTGCCTAAATGTAAACATATGGGACCTCTTACAAGAACAAAAGGTGGATATGCTAATCCACTAGCTACAAAATGACAAAGGAGCATTACACACATAAAATAGAGAGATTGGCCAACAAATAAGACAAACATAAGGATTGAACAGAACATATATGATGTAGATTGAAATAAAAACAAATTGGTGTGTCGGACATTTACATGTGCCAAAGTACATTATTCTCCTTCAAAAAAATCAATTTCATGATGCATAGGATACACGTTAGTGCTTAAATTTCAAAATTATAGCAAAAACTCTTGGGTGATTCAAACCTTGCACCCAAGGTTGAATTTTGAGAAATGATGAGCCATAATTTTAACGTATTCCTAGGTTGCATTTGATGGAGAGAATCCATGCTAGAGAATCAAAACTTCTTAATGTTGCTTGTGAATGCGGCTATCTAGAACAGCTTTGGGTTGGGCAAAAAAAGTGTTCTCGTCATTCAACATAATGGGGAGTTGAGCTTGTACATGGGCATGGTTACCAAGGACTTGTTTTAGGCTATAAACATGGAAGACAAGATGAATGCATGACCCTTATGGAAGTTCCAAGTGGTAAGCTATGATTCTAATCTTTTCCAAAATCCTGAAGAGGGTTGAAGTAGCAAGTTGAAAGCTTGAAGGCATAGTGCATAATGCATAGCCATGGATGCTTGGCGATAAGGCTATAGTTGAAGGTAAACCCACTCGCTAACCTAGTAGTTGACCTTCTAATGATTAGCATCATAAAAATGCTTTATTCATTCCTAGGTTGCAACTAGGTTAGCCTTGATCTCCTTTAGCACATGAGTTTGGAGTTCTTGGTCAATAACAACCACCCAAATAGTTTTTGAAACATACAAGAGTGTAGGAGGAGGGTGGCCATACACAATTTCATAAGGAGACTTTTTAGTTTTAGTTGAAGAACAAATTCCTTGAGAAATTAGATTGATTTCTCAAGAACACGATAAACTTCAAGAACACAGTGAGTAAAAAGGGGATTTTGAGTTCGATGAATTGTTTACAGAAATTGAGTCTAATTTATAGACCTATACAATCTATACAAGAAAGGAAAATAAATCCCTAAATAAATTAAGACCAATTACAAGATTGAAACTTCTAGGGTTTGGATTTGAGATTGGCTATGTTTTGGAATGAGTTTGAAATCAGAACGGAATACCTTGATTGAGGATGCCGATTCTTTCCTTGAAGATGCCGATTACAGAAGTGTCTAGAGACTAGCTGATTATGGAAGGTTTCCCGACGACGTGTTTTTAGCCAGGTGCGTGCGGTAGGTAATGGCTTCTTCAGGGTCAAAGGCTACACATCGAGCTTACAACGCATAGGGCTGATGTGGCATTGTGGTGCCACATGGTTTATGAATGTTGAGGTGGTGCGACGTGGCACTGATGTGGCAAGGTTAATGTGGACAAACTATAAGCTTGTTTTGAAGTAGAGATACGTGAGTGGAGGAGAGACCTTTGGTGAAGATATTTGTAGCATGGTCAATAGAGGAAATGAACTGGATGTGTAGCTGTTGTTTTTGAATGTGTTCCCAAATGAAGTTAAAGTCGATTTCCACATGTTTGTTTCGGGCATGGAAGACTAGATTGGTGGAGAGGTATAATGCTGAAAGATTATCACACCATAATGAATGAGGCATGGAGAGCGGATGCTTGAGATCACAAAGGAAAGCTTTAATCCAAATGAGTTCTATAGTGGTGTCTACCAAAGATTTGAATTCGGCTTCAGTGCTTGAGTGTGCAATAGTCTTTTATTTGCAAGAGTTCTAGGAGTTCCACGAGATGAGGTTGGATCCAATGAAGATGCAGAAGCCCCTAGTGGATTGTTGATCATCACAATCGCCAACCCAACTTGTGTCAAAGTATGCATGAAGTTGATGAGATGTTGACTTTGTGATATGGATGCCATAGCGAGGAGTATTTGCAAGAAATCGTATAATGTGTTTGATAACTGTCCAGTGAGTGGAGGTAGAGGCATGCATGTATTAACATGCAGTATTGAGGACATAAGCTATGTTGGGCTGAGTAAGGGTGAGGTATTGAAGTGCTCCAACAATACTTTGATAATGAGTAGGATCATGAAAGAGTTCTCTGTCATGGATGGATGGAGGTTGTCTAGTAGTACTGGGTGTCGAAACCCCATGAGCAGCTCCCATTTTGGCATGAATGATTATGTCATGTGTAAATTTGGCTTGATGTAGTAGAAGACCAGTGGGAGTAGATAATGTTTCGATCCTAAGAAAATAATGAGGATCACCAAGATCTTTGATGTCAAACTCCTTTTGTAGTTGTTGGAGAATATGAGAGAGGGGAGCATTGGGCTACTAGTAAGGATGATATCATCCACATAAACCAACAGAAACACACTATATGAGGTAGTGTGTAGGATAAATAAAGATGTATTGGCCTTAGAGATGGAAAAAGCAATGTGTTGGAGAAATTGAGGTAGGCGGTAATTCCATGCTTAAGGTGCTTGTTTGAGGCCGTAAAGAGAACGTCGAAGTCGACAAACATGATGAGGAAAATGGGGATCAATGAAGCCCTGAGGTTGTTGCATGAACACTTTCTCATCAAGGTGGAGATGGAGAAATGCATTTTTAACATCCAATTGGTGAATTGTCCACCCATTGCTAACTGCAATAAAGATTAGGGTCCAAATTGTGATAGGTTTAGCAATAGGACTAAAGGTTTTATTATAGTTAATGCCTAGGTGTTGATGAAACCCTTTTACTACTAGTCGAGCTTTATATCGTTTGAGGGAGCCATTGGATTGAAGTTTAATTTTGTAAATCCATTTGTAACCTATTGGTTGGACATTCAAGGATGGGGGGACAAGATCCCATGTTTGATTTCTCATTAGAGTAGTGTATTCATCTGCCATGGCTTTGCGCCATTTAGGAGAAGCATTGGCTTCAGTGATGCATATGGGTCCCTTGTATGGCTGAGTGGTAGTTGTTAAGGCATACGTTTGTTGCCTAGTTAATGTCCTTCATGCAATAGTACCACCTTTAAGACGAATAGTCATGGGATGATTGGAGGTGGTATTAGATGTTGGAGGAGGAGCCTAAGTGGTATTGAGAGATTCCTCATGAGAGGCCGATTAATGTTGTGGTTCTATACTCAAGGGAATCGTAGGCCTAGATGAAGTAGGGAGAGTAAGTGGAAGTGGAATATAGGATGAAGTCGATGTCTGAGATGAATGAGATGCCTAAGAAAAAGGAAAAAGAGTCTCATCAAAGGATGCATTGGCTACAATGTATATCCAATTTGTACTTGGACAGAGACATCTATAGCCTTTAAGTCAAAGGGGTATCCCAAGAATATGCAAAGTTTGAATGAGGTTCCAATTTGTTTTTAGCATAAGGTCATAAATTTGGAAAAAGAAGACAACCGAAAATATAAAGATGGGATACAAGGGGTTGTTGACCATAAAATAGTTCCCATGGAGATTTATTACCAATGATAGCACTAGGAAGCCGATTGATAATGTGGACAGCGGCTTCAAAGGCATAGTCCTAATAGAGAGAGGGAACTTGGGTGTGATTAAGTAGAGAAAGCCCTGTTTCGATGATGTGGCAATGTTTCCGCTCAATAGAGCCGTTTTGAAAATGTGCATAGGGATTGGATATATGTTGATGAATGCCCAATTGTGTAAGTAAATTGGTGAAGGCAGAAGATGTAAATTCAGAAGCATTATCACATTCAATATTTTTAATTTTAAAAGAGCATTGATTTCTAACAAATTTTTAAAATTTTTCAAAAATTGGAATGAATTGATTTTGAGATTGGAATGCATATATTCAGGTAAATTTCGAGAAATCATCAATAAAGGCAATATAATATTTTTTGCTTGAGTGTGATAGAGTCGAGGAATATCAAAGTGAATTAGGTTAAGTGGGACCTTGGATTTTGTGCGAGTAGGTGGATGTGAATGTTGCGCACTTTCACTCATATGACAATCAATACAAATAGAATTAAAATTGCCTTCAACATTTATTTTATTCATATGAAGCACTTTGAGTACAATAGGGTAGTTTGCATGCCCTAGACGATGATGCCATTTTTCAGACATATTAAGAGTTACATTAAAAATTTTAGGCTTGTGCTCCAATTTATTTGCGTGAAGGCGATATAGCCCGCGATCCAATGAGCCCTTAAGTAAAGTCTAGCTAGTGTTGTACAACACAAAAATTAGGGTAAAAAATGAAGGCACAATTATTATCCTTGGTAAATTGTGAAACAGATAATAGAAGTTTTCCAGTTAAGCTAAATTGGTTCAAGAGACTCTTGAACTCAAATAGGAAAATAGGAAGTTGTCTTCCTTCCTTATGGAGGTTGTGTATTTGAGATAGGAGGTTAAATTTCCTAGCTTCAGTTTTTTGAACAAAATGATTTGTGAGAGCTACCAATACTTTAGTAGAAGTATACCCCAAATATGTCTAAGTGCTTTGTTAAATAGAATGCTTATAATTTAGGACTTGACTAGTACATCACTTTGCACCTAGGTGTTGTAGTCTAGATTGTGTTCTTCTTGATTACCGGTATTAAGGTTAGCTGGTGAGCATTTGGTTTCTTTAGTAATAAAACCTATTAGCTTTTGAGTTTGGATAAGTGACTTCATTTGTATTGTCTAAGGTAAATAATTTTCTTCGGTAAGCTTAATAGTAACAAAGTTACCCATATTTACCGAGTTTGGAAACGGGAAAAACATTCTCAAGGCTATGCTTAGAGTCGTTAGTGGAAAGCTAGCTTGAAAGTAAAATGGTGAAAATTGAAATCCGCTCCAACACCAAGAGAAAGTTTGAACTCAGTAGGTTCGGTGTTTAGACACCCACGGGAAAACTTTAGTATTTCACAAATGGTTACAAACTTAGCTTAAACACGATGCAACTCACACTTCATGGTGAATTCTGCTTATTTAAACAACACTTATAGGAAACACACATTACATACAAAATAAGCTATCATGGAAATTTGTCTTGATTTGGCTAGACGGTGCCACCCAGGTCAGTAGGGTCGACTACTCCCTTCATCATTTTTGCAAGTGGATTATAGTCTTCTAGATGTGGGTACGATAATGAAAAAGCTATGGACACCCTACCCATAGTGAGGTGGTGCATGTGGTCAACTGTGGGCCTGCCAGCCCTCAATGTCCTGCTACACACGTTCTGTTTCTCGATTCCCTTGATTGATCCGACCGTGTTCTTTCTTCAAAATCTGGGGCCTTTCCATTTCTTCGTGTGTAATTTCTAAAGGTTAAGTTTTGGTGTGGCATCTAAGGTGGAACTTGGGGCATGGTAAGCGTTCCCCTAGTGGGTTCTAGGAGACATGGATTTACATGGAGAACGTGGGCCATTGTATGGTATGGGTGGACTCCTTGAACTGCTGTGCTGGTTCCTGGGTAGAAGGGTGGCGCAACTGCACTGGTAGTGAGGTACCCCTGCATGGGAGAGAGGTAGGCAGCGTTTGCTTGCATTTGAGTGATACTGGTCCTTGGATGGCATTCCCGAGCAGCTACAAAGGGCTTTTAGTTCCAACTCCAGCCTCTACTACTTGAGTGCTGATTTCTTTGAAAACTCCTTCAATTTCACATTTAGGATGCTTGTTTCGATTGAAATCCCAAGGCAGTTCTAGAGGAAGCCAACTAGCATGAAGAAGGTCAGCACACCAAATGACATCCTTCTAAGATCTCGGACCTTTTCCTTTGTAAATCATGTGAGGAGATGCTATTAAGAATTTCAAAGCACTCAGAAAGCTCATCCTCAAGTACGAAACGTGCCCCACACTCTTTCAATTTCACATTTGGGATGCTTGTTTCAATTGAAACCCCAAGGCAGTTGATGCGACCTCTGGAGCGAACCTAACTTGTCCTAAGAGTCTGATAATTTATAAACATCTAAACTCCATTTCGCCCTAAGAGAAGAACTTCTGGGACACGGAAAGCGAGGGTAACTGTATCAGACTCTTGGGCCAGTAACTTGCAAACAAACACGGAAAGGTTAGGACCATTCCCATCAAATATTGTTGCCCTTGAATTTTCATGGTCATCAAGCTCTACTTTTTTTTCCTTCGCTTTGACAACTGTCAGGCTTATGAACTTCATAAGCAATAAATATTGCACATCCTGAAATCCTCGAATCCCAAGAAACCGCAAAAGTAACCCTTTGATTCGATCCAAGGAAGCTGTTGCTTCTAAGGATGAACCACATTGGGATTTTAGATATCGAGGTTGGCCCCATGCTATCGCTGTAAAAATGACCTAAGATTTTAAAAACTAAAAAAGAAAATAAAAAAAAAACAAGAGAAAACTGTCAATTACAAGTCTTTCAAGCTTTCAAAAAATAGTCACTCGTATTTGTTTTAACAATAAGGAACATGTCTGTTAAAAGGGATAGTAAGAGACTTACCTGGCCACGATCTGCAAAATTAGGTTCATAAACATGTATGGTCTTGTGAGGTTGCCCACCATAGCCAAAATTGTATAAGGCAAAACTGAGATTATTGGTCACCAACTTTTCACTTGAAGTCAATAAACCCACTAAGTTACAGGATGCATCCAACGATAGAGAACCTTTTACGTGAATACTCAATAGGCCCAACGGCAACTTTGACAATACGCAAAGCTCACAACAATCACGCACCTTGAGTTCATAAAGATTGGAAAGTTGCATTATGCCATATGGAATTCTTGTAAATTTATTGCCAGATAAATTTAATTTCTTTAGTGAGAATAAGAAATTCATATCGTTAGGAAATGCTCCATCCAACAAATTGCAGGAAGTCAAATCCAATTCAACTAAAGATCTTAAACTTGAGAACGAATTAGGAAGCAACAAATCAATTGGACTTGAGGAACTACTTCCCATGCGTAGGACTTCAAGTTTCTGGGAAGATACATCAAAGGATGGAAATTGTGTTATAGTAGTTCCTGTTGCATCAAATACCTTAAGGCTTTGGAGCCCACTCAAATATGGTGTTTGGGTCAGCTTTTGTGAATGCCTCAAGTCAATATGCTTTAATTTGTCAAAATGCTGGTACAAACAAAACAAATTGTTATTAATAAAAAGAAGATTAAAGGACATAAAAAGAAGAAAATAGATTTGCATAAATCAAAATCTTAGCCTTCTTTCCTTTCCACAGTACTTTGATCTCACTCCAAGGTATTATCAACTCAACAAGATTATTTGGTTGAAAACTTGTTGGCAAAGACTAGAGGATATCCCCACCATTCAATAAAACATGACTCATTACTTAGCGTAAGTTTTGATGGATCTCCATACCACTTCACTGTCTTTAAATCTGCAGAGATTTCATGATATCTATGTGGATTAAAAGAATGTATATCCCAACTCTCTTTTGGACTAATTAGAAGCATTTTCAAGATTTTCATGTTTGAAAATGCTTCAAAACTTAGTTCCAATGACTTCGGTAAAGGTAATTTTAAAACAATACCTTTAATTGCACTAGTTCCCTGCAAGCAAAATAATAATAATAATAATAATATGGTTAAAATTCTTATCAAATTGATATCAATTATGCTTATGGTAATACGAAAATATGTACAACATTATTTTCCAACACATAAATGATATCTTCAAGATGCCATAATCTGCTTCGTTTGCCAAGCTTATTTGAAGATTCACGATTGACTATTCAATGACCATTTCTTGTAATAGATCATGCATCTCAAACTTTCCATCCATGGAGATTGTTATAAGAGATTTGTCCATGAGAATATCAATATCGATAGCATAGTGATCAAGAGCTCTCAATCTAGATAAAGCATACTCTTTGATCTCTCCTTTAAAAAAAATGTAATATCTAAAAACAATTTTTTTTGCCTATCTTCCAATCCGTCAAAACTTATTTGAATTTTATGCAAAATTTCAGCATTTGGATATTTTTTTATTTGAACCAAGACATTTTCCCATGCATCCATTGAAGCATTAAATAAAAAGGGACCATAAACTTTAAGGGCCAATGGAAGCCCTTTAGCATAATTTACAATATTTTTTGTCATTAAACCATAACATTCTTTGGGATAGGGATTCCTAAAAGCATTCCAGCTAAAAAGTTTTAAAGTATCATTGTAATCTATCCCTTCCACATCATAAATCTCATCCACAAATTTATTTAGTAATTGCATGTCCCTACTAGTTACAAGAACCCTACTTCCTAGACCAAACCAATTATCTTCCCTAGCTAAGGCCTCAATTTGTGCATCATTATCTACATCATCAAGAACAATAAAAACCCTTTTAGGTCTTAATCCAAAAGCTATCTCCCTGACTCCCTCATGAGTGTGGAAAATTCCCTTTCTTTCCTTTAGAATCTTCAAAAGAATTTGTTGTTGTAAATCAACTAGGTTTCTAGATTTTTCTCTAACATTAGCAATAAAACAACTATTTCAAATCTAAAAGAAACACTGTCATAAATGACTTTTGCCAATGTTGTCTTACCAGCTCCACCCATCCCACAAATCCCTAAGAAAAGAACTCCACGTTCTATTCGAAGCAAAGTCATCATCTTCTCTACATGGGATTCTATTCCAAAAATATTTCGGGAAATATTTGGTAAATGATGTGTCAATCCATTTCGTATTATTGTACATATACCTTCAACAACTTCTGATTCATACCTACAAAAAAAAGATTCAAGTTGAGTTTAAATCAGAAAATAAATTAAAATTTTTCATGGAAATCTAAGGAAAGTTTGCGCAAATTTATTATGATGATGATGATACCTATTGCATACATCCCATCCAGCGATTTTACCAACTTCTTCTAAGGCATCGCTCCGCGAATTCAACTGTTCCTCGTCAACCTTGGCCTCTATAAACTTATCAAACGCTTCTGCGAAAAGGCCTTTCAGCTTTCGTACATTGGAGGGTTTCACACCGTAGAAAATAGGCAGCAGTGTAAGCCATTTCTTTCTCATACACTCCACGATCTTGGTTAGCTCAATTAAGCACCATTTGGAAAAAGCGTAATGCTTTGAAATCACGACAACTGCGTATTCAGATTCACATATTGCTCTGGAAAGCTCTTCAGAAATAGATTCTCCTTGCTTCAGCTTTTCATCATCTCTAAAGACCATAATTCCTTTCTGTTTCAAAGCAGCATGTAAATGATCCGTAAACATGAGGCGGGTATTTTCACCACGAAAACTAAGAAAAACGTCATATGTCCAACGTGGTGTCCTTGATGAAGAGGGTGTTTGACTGCTCTCGGATGCCATTTGAGATTGGAAAGTTTGTTTCATTGCTTTAGGGTCTTGGCGAAACCCAGACTTTCACCACAAAGTGAAGCCACCTTCACAACATAGCGCCCACGTCGTCACAATGGAAATTTCCGTGAAGCTTCTTACCAAAGAGACGTCAGTGACGCTAGAGAGACGCTTCTTTTCTAACCACAATCAAGATGTGGTTCATGCCGTCCTTCAAGACCTGTGGTTCATGCCTAACTTGGAGATTCTTTCCCTGTTTCCTGAGTGCTCTCACGAGTATAATGACAAATTGTTAGTAATATGGATTTAGTCAAATTACTCATATTTTATTGATAAATTTTAGTTAATATTATTTGATTTATTTCTTTAATATTTTTTATTAAATTTAAGTCTCAATATGATATTTTATGAAAACGTGTATTGGATCATTCTGATCAATTTTATCACTCAAAGTTATTCTTGAGAATTATCAATTTGTTGTGTTGTCTGCATTATCGAAACCACGAAAAGCACCACACACTTGGTCAACATTAGGAAGCTTTTAGTTTGCTTCCAGCTTATCATCGATCTTTGCAAGTTGTTTTAGTAAACAAGAGATAAGATCGGAGATTTGAATTTTTTATACAGTCTAATACAAATTCAATGGACTTAAACCTTGAGTTGCAATGAAATATAATATTATATTTGCTACTGATCTACATTTTCAAAGATAAAAGTGACCGTGGATTTTTTTTCTTGAAGAATCTTTTGCATTGATATCATTCTTACCCTTGGAGTTTGGAATTCTCATTCTTTCTCTCATCTTCATATACCCATTGGCTCAATTGTCTCTGTCAGTGATATAAGGTAATAAAGATAGCACTTTGAACATTGGCTGAATTTCAACATTGATGTTAGTTGTTTATATCTAGAACAATTAATAACAAAAGAAATAACTGGGCTGCAATTGACCAAAATAAAAAGGAAGCATTAGGGTGGGAGAAAGTTTCAAATGAAGACAAACAACATTATAGAGTGGGCACAAATAGATTACTTCTCTCAAGTCCTTGTTTGTTAAATTACGAAAGAGAAAAACAAATTAAGATAACATCCCATCTTTTAGAAACAAGTTGGATTATTACTACATGAAATTATTCACTTGGTGGAACACAACCATTCGGTGGAATTAACTTTTAGTCATAATAAATACTAATCTTACTTTCTTATTCATCTACCTTTTCAAAATATAACTAACTTAAAAATAATGAATATCAAATAAGTAACTTCTCTTGAAGGTCTAGGTTTACCTTTCTCCAAAAGATCTCATTGGAGAGAGGGATTTTTAAGACTTATAAGGTATTTCACAGGTGATCTTCTTTCTAGTATGGAATTGAGAATTTAATACTTTCCTAGTTTGAGCTTAGTCTTATTGTGTAGGTAAAGGATTAGCCTAACTTTGATGCTATCTTAAAGGCCCAAGTCTACCTCTCTCCAAAAGGTCTCATTGTAGAGAGAGATGTTTAAAGTGTTGGAAAAAGATATGTTTTGTTATGACAAATTTTGGTTGCATATAATATATGTATAAATATTTTTCATATACTCATGTGTAAAATTGAACAACAAGAAAGTAAAAAGGGTGCAAATTATAGTATCAATTAATGATATTATAAAGTATCCGGGTTCCTACATTTTGATAAATTGAAGTCTTACTTATGCATTAAAAGGGGAATATTTTCTGAGCATAAAAATAATATGATATTCTTGAATTGCATATCAAAAAGAATATGATGCTTGTGATTATTTTATTGCAGAAAATTTATGCTAAGAAGGTTCAATTTATATGATAGAGTTTATCCATATACAAGGTCAAACCAAGAAGCTTTGGACCAAGGAATGACAAATCTGGTCCGAGAAGCTTAGGCCTAAATGAGTCAACCCGTATGTGACTAAGGCTAAACCTCTTGGTTTAGCCCATATAGAGAAAGATTGATTATTGAGCATGTGATTAGATTTGACCTGAAGCCTATGATATGAGAATCGATCACTGCACTAACTAAAACCGAGTCATTCAGAACAAAGTTGCACCCCTTTAAGTGGTCTTGTGCAATTAGAAGCTAGGGCTTCTATTTGACGATAGCAACACCATCATCTTTTCATAACTAAGCGACTACTTTTCTAATAGAAAGAAACAAGATGCGATTGGGTGTTAGAATGAGTGATTGTGATGTTTAGAAGTTTGAATCAAGGTTTCGACTATAGATTGATAAGCCATCTCAGTTTCTCAATGGGAATAAGCTCCCTGATTATGTGAGGTTTGCTAGAGAACTCAAATTAAGCTTTTTTTTATTTGAATCTCCTATAAAGGCTTGTCTTAATGGTTCAAAAAGAAGTTCTTGCATGAGTTTATTAAGATATCTTGAAAGAAAGAAAGAAGATTCATACACGCTTGCAATCTTGCGATTTTGTGAAGCTATTCGATGACACTTCTCTTAAGATCATATTCTTCATGATTTTACTTGTATATGATCTTGTTTATATGTTGATTGAACTATAATCTTATATTGCATATAAACTTGATTGTAAATATGAAACCCTAACTCTTCATAATTTGGGGCTTTTATGATTAGAACTTTGTTTGAAATTGTATATGCTTAAAAAGCTCTCTGATTAGCAATATCCCTCACTTATATTACATATCTTTTGGGAATTGCTTTGTAATAAGGTTGGAAGAACCTTAATTGTAACCACATTGTTCTATAATCTCTTTGAGAAAAGATTGGAAGGGTTAGGAGAACGTTTTCTCCTAATTAGTGAGTAAAGTAAAATCCAATTAGTTAAGTTGGAAGAGGAAGAAGGTGGAAGTAGGTGAAAAGCGCTTAACCACTGTGGAAAAATTAGTGTCTCTCTTTGCAGTCTATGATTGCTTTAAACTTGTTTTTATACTTGTCTCTCGAACTTGTTTGATTTGGTTGTGTGAGATTTAAATAGCTCATTGTAGATACATTGCTAGAAAACCAATTCAACTCCCTCTTCTTGGTTGGCCATTATACCTAACAATTGATATCAGAGCTAGGTTCTCTAATTTAAAGGCTTAACATCCTAGAGTAGATCCTTATAATGGCTATAGAAAAAGGTGTAGTTATCACAAGATTCAACAAACTACCTCTATTTGATGGAATAAACTATAGACATTGGAAACAACTAATGCAAGTATTTATTACTGGTCAAGATCCAAAAGCTTGGCAAGCTATCAAGAAGGGTGTTGTGATACCTGAAATAAAAATGAAGTCAAAGTCATGGGACTAAATGCTAAGGCTATGAACATGATATATAGTAGTCTAAGAGATCATGAGTTTAATAAAGTGTCTTCTTGCATCACCGGTAAGGAAATATGGGATAAGCTAGAGGTCATATATGAAGGTACTAAGAAGGTTAAATCTTCTAAAGTTACTATGCTTACATATGATTATGAATTGTTTGCTATGCATGATTATGAAAATTGTTAGTGAAATGTTTGGTAGATTTACTAAGATAGTTTTTGAACTTAAATTGCTAGGAAAGACATACACAAATGAGGAAATGGTTAAAAAAAATTAGTTTCTTTACCTAAAAGTTGGGATCCTAAGAAGTTGGCTATAGAGGAAGCACATGACTTAGAGAAATTGACTTTAAATGATTTGTTAGGATCACTAAAAACCTATGAAATGCAATTAATGAGAAGAGAAAGAGAAAGAGAAAAAGAAAATAGGAAGTTGCTTGCTCTAAAAGTAGAAGTAAAAGGTCAATGAGATAGAGTTTGAAAATGATGAAATTGCCTTGATATCTAGAAGATTTAGAAAATCCTTAGAAAAGGCTTATGTAAGAATGTAGGACAATCTAGGAGGAAAGAAACACATGACCCTAGGGATAATCTATGCTATGAATGTAGAAAACCTAGACATATCAAAGTTGATTGCCCTTTGCTTAAAAAGAAAAATAATAAAAATATGAAGAAAACAATAATTGCTGCCTGGAATGATGAGAACTCTTCATCTAATGAGGAAGAACAAGAGGAAGTTGTACATTTATGCTTGACCACAATAACAACTATAGAAGAAGAACTTGAGGTAAGTGACCCTAAACTTCAAGATGATGCAAACGGTGATATAGAAACTACATTCTTTAATTTAGTTGAATATGCAAATAAAATGAAAGATAAATACAGAAAATTAAAAGAAAAAGATAAATTGGTAAAGGCTAAAACAGTGCATGATAAAGTTGTCGTGACATCATCTTATGAGCATAAAAATCATAGTGCATTTGAGGATATGTGCATGAAACATGGTGCATATTCTATAGATAATACATGTTTTGATTTAAGTCACAAACATGCTGACTTTGCTGAACCCATTTGTTTTAATTTTGAATTAACAAATCTCAACATGAAAATTTGTGAATTAGAAAAAGAAAAACTAGAAATTAAGTTAAAGTTAGATAACATTACTTTGATGTTGAGTATTATGTTAGATAAAATGTTGCAATCATAAAGAGGTATATATGAAAAAGTTGGAGTAGGATATAATTCAAGTCAAAACTCAAAATCTTTTAATAAAGTTTTTGAAAAGAAAAGCTACACAATTCAAAATGACATGATTTGTAAGGAAATTGGGGAGATAATCTGATAATAAAATATTTTTTATTCTTGTCTATAAAGAGATGTTACGATTCCGATTATTATTATCACTTTTGAAAATCCTTCATAACTTTTACTATTTTTAAGTAAAGAAGCATTCTATCACTACACAACATTTTTTAGTAACATTGTTCTAGTTTGAAAAATCTTTAATGTTACTAATTGCTTTATGACTGTTAGAGTGATTGATGAATAAGTGCATTACTTGTTGAAATCTTGATTGAATTCATGCATGTTTTGCTTGAATATTATGTGTTAATCATATTGCTTCTTTGGTTCTTAGGAAGCAACATTCATTTCTACAAGCAATTGCTAATTCTACTCTAATTATGACATTATGTTGATTACATCAAGTTATTGGATCATCTTTTGATTATCTTCAAGTGATAGTTTTGACTATTGTATTGTTAAGTCAAATTGTAGAAATTGTTATTGCTTAAGAGGTTGTGTGTGGTCTAGAATACTGAGTGTTGGAGAAAATTATTTGGTGTGCAAAGCCTTTTATTAAAAGGCTACTTGTTGTATTGTAAATTGTTAAGCTATGTTGGGTTGTGTGATTATGGAGTGAATTATGAATCCTTGTATTTTGTGAACAAAAGATTAAGGTATACTAAAATTGAGAGTAAAGCTATTATATTTTAGTAAAAAGGCTTTCTTAGTATTGGTAAAAAGGGGTGGATGTAGGTTTGAGTATTTGGCTGAACCACCTAAATAATTTTTGTGGACTTTATTTTTTGTCTTTTATTATCTCCACATTAACAAAAATAAGAAAAATTAATCCATATCCAACAAGTAATATCAGAGCCTAAGGTTTTAGTAAACAAGGATTAGCATCTTTAAGGCAGATTGTATATATAGATGTTAGGAAAGCCATCATAAGATGCAACAAGCCACCCATCTTTAATGGGTGAAACTATGGTCATTGGAAGTCAATGATGAAAATCTTTATGATAGGTCAAGGCATGGATGCATGGTATGTTACATAAAGTATGATAAAAGTAAACAAAGATAAAACTAAATGGATTGAGGATGAAAAGAAAATGGTGGGTCACAATAGTCGGGCCATTTGTATGTTTTATTATGGTGTTTGTGTTACTGAATATAATAGAATTTTTTCCTATGAAATTGCAAATGAAATATGGAAGAAACTAGAAGTTATTTTTTTAAAGTACTAGCAAAGTTAAAAATTCTAGAATCTCATTGCTTGTGCAAGAATATGAATTACTTTACATGAAACCCTTCGAAAGCACTAAGATGTTTTGCAAATTTAATGATTGATAACTCTATTTTTATAGAGTTACCTTGAGTATTTTAGACAATAAATAACATTATGTTTGTAAGAAAATATTTAGATTTCCTTACATTTATTCATATTTTTCTTATTTATGTAGCAAATGATAACATGATAACAAGAGAAACAAAACTAATTGATTTTCATGATAATTGCAACAAAGAAAAAAGAAAAGATAAGACAACAAAGAAGAGTCCAACATAAGACAAAGGAAAAAGAAAAAAAAAAGAGCAAAAACAATGTTTTTTTGTTGTGCAAGTGTGACTCATGTGATTATGAATAGGTAGAAAAAGAGAACGTGCAAACAATACAAGGAATTGTCGAGCTGGTTGGGGTGCGTAAGAAGTAGATAACAAAAACAAAAAAAGAAAGGGAAAGAAGAAAGGTTGCAATGTAAGGCTAGGAAGAACATATGGTCGCATGAAAGCCAATCCAATGTTCTTCTTTGGGTAGAAGCTATGTTTTCCAGCAAGAAGATGTCTTTTTTAGCAAAAGGCTATCTTTTCCAGTAAGAGAACAATCTAGGATCATGCAAACGCCATCTGGATTATTTTTTGGCACATCTTAAGTAGAGATTGTTGAAAATATTATGTTGTTGGGTTATTAGTTAGGAGTCCATGGTTAGACAGGCCCATTCATTGGCCCATAAGCTTGTAAACCTATTCTTTCAATAGTTGTATAAGTGCTTGTGCCTTCACATTTTAGGGGTTGGTTAGAATGTACAAAAACACACATTTTATAAAAGGAGTTATACCGTTTCTCCTTAGTTTGAATCCAAGATCACTTAAGATGGTATCTTGAGCAAGTTCTTCCTCAAAATCTCTTCTTTTTTACGTTTTCGCACTTCACCTTTTTCTCAAATTTATTTTATTCCTTCACCTCATCAAACACCTAGAACTCGACTTATCATGACCATGAACCATAGTCCAAAGTGCACTAGACAGAGGAGGCGACACCACCATCGCTCTAGAACGCGATACCATTTGCGTAGTCACTCACATGGCCGTTCTAGAGGACCGAATAAGAACTTTCTCATTCCTCCTGGTCATCCCTTCTATCTTCACCCAAATGACCAAACTGGCATCATGTTCATTTCTGAAAAGCTCCAAGGTGTTTCCAACTATGCTAGCTAGCATTATGATATGAAAGGAGCTCTCTTGAGAAAAAGCAAATATATGATTATGGACTCCACAATTCCCCAACCAGCCACCAATTTGGACTTATTCCATCCATGTTAGCATTGTAACGGTGTTGTTCTAAGTTGGATTCTCATTGCCTTCTCACTTGAACTGTATCAAACCTTTACATATGTTGATGATGCTTGGAAGGTTTGGTTGCATCTCTACTATAAGTTTCACTCAGTGGAAACAAAGGAGATATGCAATGTCAAGCAGGCCCTTGCCAACACCGCTCAGAATGGGGACCCAGTCGACTGTTATATTTTGATGATTAGAGCAGCTTTGGAGCCAATAAGACTCATATGTTGCCTTTTATTACCCAAGAATCAATGGTGATCCTAAGTTTCGACAATTTCTTGAAGATGGAAAAACTCACGACTTCCTTAATGGGTTGGACAATCTTTTCTCTATTGCCTGCTCCTAAATCCAGAACACTAGGCCACTTCTGACACTGTCAGAGGCCATAAGCATGATCCACAATGAGGAGTTCGATCATCCCACTACTAGAAGCAAGCACCATGTTGATCACCTTGCTTTTGCAATGGAGACTGGACTACATATAGATATGGGCATCAAGTGGATTCTTTCCACACACGGTAGACCCTTTCTTTCCTCTAATGGGGTGCCCACCTTTGGTCAAGCATCACACTAACCCCCTGGGCCTTGGACAGGCAAATATGCCCATGTTTTCATTCTCTACTGGAATGGAACCTTACCAAAATTTTCCACCTTATTCACTAGCAAACTAGCAACTATATGATCCCTAAGCTAATATGGGTTCTACTGACATGACTTGTTCCATTACTTGCACATATTGTGGCAAGAAAGGACACATGTGTTGAAGACTGCATTCACTTGCTCAAGTGTGGTCATTGTGGGATCATTGGACATAGCAAAGAAAAATGCTATAAAATCCATGGGCACCCTCCTCTAAAGAAAGGGAAAGAGAAGTCCGGGCAACGACATTCTGCACACCATTTCGCTTTTACTGATGATTCTAGTGATGAATCGGTGTTGACTAAAGGTGATCAAGAAGAGATAATAGTAATTATCAACAAGAGAAAGCAATCCATAATGCATGTAACTTGCAGTATTACTCACGTTGTAGGTTTTTTTTTCCCACACACCATAATTTTACTCATTGGCTTGTAAACTCAAGAGCTAGTGACCATATCATGGACAATTTTAATTGCCTTATATCTTCTCATTCATGCATTCATGAATCCCAAACAGTTAGGTTGCCTAATGGTAGACACATCCCCATTATGCATATTGGCATTGTTATCCTTCAACATAAATATTACCTTTATGATGTGCTTTATGCCCCTGCCTTTACAACCAATCTATTATCCACCACAAAATATACTCATGATAATGATTATGCTATTACAATGATGTCTAACCTCTTTTTTTTTAGGACTTATGGACTGGGACAATGATGAGGCTTGGTAGAGTGAAGCACGGGCTCTACTATCTCATGATTGAACTTAATGATGCATATCTTTCAAAATTAAATACATTTGTAGTAGATTTTGTTGTACCCGAGAAGTTTAATACTGTTTATTATGCTTTTTTTGCTTCTACTACATTTAATATCTTGCATTAAAGACTTGGACATCCTTCCTTTAATGTTATGAGTCATCTTTTTGACATCTCTTTTTCATCTGTTAATGATATCAAAGCATGTAACATATGTCCATTAGCTAAGCATGCTAGATCATCTTTTCACACTAGCACATCCACGACTTTTAATTCATTTGAATTAACCCATGTTGATATTTGGGGGCCATATAAGACTCCCTCCCATGGATGTGTTAGATATTGTCTCATTATGGTAGATGATTATTCATGAGCCACTTGGACTTACCTTATGAGACATAAAACTAAGACCCTTGACCATTTAAGGTCATTTTTCCATATGGTGATTGTTTGGTGAAATTCTACATACAATTATACATGTCGAACAAGTAATATAATGATGAGTAAAAATATTGTCTCACAGAGACTAGAGCTTACTGAACTAACTAATTACTAATGGTGAACAATTTCTAAAGTTTATCTAGCAAATCAATGTGATAATACATGAATTAACTAACTAAATTTAACCTGAACTTGCTTCACGAAACATGTTAGAGCATCCGAATTCACCTAATTACTAGATATGAACGTCAATCATTCATGCTAGCAAGATTAATTCTATTCATGTGATGGTAGAATTTCCTAATTTATTCATTATCCTATGTCTAGGTATAGCGAACCTACTTAGCTCATTAACTCACTATATTTCTACCTATGAATTAAATGAACTAGGTGTATTAAAATATGTGAATATTCTAGTTTACAACTAAAGCCACACAAATCATATGGTATATGTTTATCCATATTAACCTATGGTTGCACATTACATGAAACAATTGCATGTCATTTCTTATCAGTCTCTAACATGCAAATCATCCAAGTGATAGCTAATCACTCAAACGCATTAAACACCATAATATGCAACTTCAAATACATAAAATATCACACAAAATACAAATAATCATACCATTCATACATCCTAATCAAGTTCCATCATAGCTTTAACACAATAAACTAAAATATAGTATTTACAAACATAAGAATAATGCAAAAACTTGAACAAAACATTCTTTAAACTAAACATACCAAAGTTGTCACTAAAATGTCTTCAATTCAAAGAAAGTTTAGACAAATTTGCACATCAGGAAGAGTAGAAGAAGCTGTTTGAAAAATAGGAAGAAAATGAGTAGCCACGCATTGTCATGCACCATCATCATGCGCTGCCATGCACTACCACCATACACCACCATGTGCCACCGTACACCACCATGCACCATTGTACGCCGACATATGCCCCTGCCAATCTTCATGAAAACTACTAGAAATTGCCGAAGAGGACGTCTAGAGTGCCAATCTACTGAGAAATCCTTCAAATCTACTACAGAAATGCATAGATCTGACGAAAAAGGCTCAGATGGCGTTCGCCGTTCTTCGCTAGAAACTATTGGAAACCACAACGAGATCATTCCAGCGAAAATGTGGTATGTTTCTCGCCAGAAAAGGATACCAGCGGTTTGCTGTTGCACGATCACCATGCTCTCTCCTTAAGACGTGCATTGTCGCATGTTGCCTCTGAGTTCCGATGAGATCCCCTGCTGCCTATGCTTTGGTGACTCTCACGCACGTTCTCTTTCTTCTCTCCTTTCTCTTTTCTCTCTTTCTTGATAATAGCCCGACATCTCCCTAATTTTTGTTTTTTGGTTTTTTTTTTCCTCACATGGGACAATACACTAGCTGGCCTTTTACCTTTTGCGTTTTGCTTTCTTTTCTTTCAATATTTTGCTTCATTTGTCTTGTTTTTCTCCTTTCTTGGGTTTTCTATATGAAAAACAAAACTTGAATCAATATAGATGAATACAAATATAATTACATAAATATTATATTATATTTTTCCTAAAGTAAACAAAATAATTCTATAAAAAATAGAGTTATCAGTGTTGACTTAATTTAGAGTCAAGCTTAAGTGCATTCGTAATGACAATGCACAAGACTTCTTTTGCTCTTCATGTGTTTCCTTTTTTGGATCTCAAAGGGTTATACACGAGAGCTTCTGTCCATACACTCCCTAATAAAATGAGGTAGTTGAAAGAAAACATCAACATTTGTTTAATGTCTCTAGGGCAGTACGCTTATAGTCCCATTGCCCTATTCATTTTTGAAGTGAGTGCCTTAATACTGTGACCTATTTGATTAATCGCACTTACACTCCAATGTTTCAAGGACATACACCTTTCCCAAGACTTTTTGGAAATTCACCTTCACTTGATCACCTCATAATGTTTGGTTGTTTGTGTTATGTAGCAAATTTGACTTAAAAGGACAAATTTGGACATAGATCCATCCCTTCCATTTTCATGGGCTATCTATTTTCCTAGAAGGGGTACTGCCTCCTTGATATTGAGAATGGAAAACTGTTTGTGAGTCTTGATGTGATTTTCATGAATCTATCTTTCCTTTCAATACTTCTTCACCATTATCCTTTGACATTATGCATCCATCCTTGCTTATTGCTGACTTAATAGAAGAATCATTGTCAACCCCTACTTTGTTGCATCCATTATCTCCTGTCATTAACATACAGGAACCGAATTCACTTGCCATTATTCCCTCCACTAGATCGGATCCACAATCCATTCCAATACAACCTCCATTGCCTAAACAACCCTTGGGTAGGCTAACTAAGCCCCCTATATGGATGCATGATTATGTTTGCTCACACATCGATACTCTTGCATCTATAACACATCTTATTTCTTAAGTCATTTCCCATCATAGACTATCTAGTCAACACAATCATTAGGTTTGCTCTATATTAGCTTATATTGAACCTTCCACTTATAGTGAAGCAGTCTCTAATCCCAAATGGCAGGATGCTATGACTGAGGAGATTAAGGCATTAGAATCAAACAACACTTAGGAATTGGTTTCTTTGCCTGCAGGTTGACAAGCAATTGGGAACAAGTGGATCTACAAGATAAAGTATAAAGTAGATGGGACAATTGACCGATATAAAGCTAGGCTTGTAGCCAAAGGGTATAGCTAGGGAGAAAGAGTTGACTATGAGGACACCTTTGCCATTGTTGGAAAACTTGTTACTGTGCATATACTAACCACTTTGGCTACCATCTATCACTGGGACATGCATAAGATGGATGTTCATAATGCTTTCTTGCAAAGGAACTTAGATACATAGATCTACATGCATTTATTGGGGTAAGGGGGATAAAAAAATCCCTTTATGGACTTAAGAAAACTCAAGAAATCCCTTTATGGACTTAAACAAGCATCCAAACAATGGTATCATAAGTTCACTATAGCACTCCTTTGGGTTGGATTTCATCACTCAGTGCATGATTATTCCCTCTTCCTCAAGAATACACGTATGGTTCTTGTTCAGTGAAATTCTACATGTAAGTGTACATGTTGAACAAGTAATATAATGATGAATAAGAGTATCGTCCTATAGGGAATGGTGATTACTATGCTAATTAATTACTAATGGTGAATAGACTCTAAAGCTTATCTAGCAAATCAAAATGGTAAAACATGGACTAAGGAACTAAATTTAACCTAAACTTGATGAACTAAATATGCTAGAGCGTCCGATTTCACCTAATTAATAGATACAAATGTTGATCATCTATGCTAGCAAGAATAATTCTACTTATGTGATGGCAGAATCTTCTAATTTATTCACTATTCTATGTCTAGGTATAGTGAACCTACTTAGCTCATTAATTCACTGTGAGTCTGCATATGAATTAAATAAGCTAAGTGCATTAAGATATGTGAATATTTTAGTTTGCACCTAAAGCCACACAAATCATATGGTATATGTCTATCTATATTAATCTATGGTTACATATTACATGAAGCTACTGCATGCTATCTCCTGTTGGTCTTAAACATGCAAATCATATCATTTAAGTGGTAGCTAGTCACCCAAATGCATTAAGATCAGTAACATGTAACTTTACATTCACAAAATATCTCACAAAACATAAACAATCATAACATTCATACGTTATAATTAAGTTCCATCGTAGCTCTAACAAACTAAACTAAAACAACATATTTACATAAACAAGAACAGTGCAGGAAATTAAACAACACATTCTATAAATTAAAAACATTAAGCTATCACTAAAAATGTCTTCAAATCACAAAAAGGCTGCACAAATCTACACATCAGGGGGAGAAAATGAAGCTGTCTGAAGAACGGAAGAAAAAAGAGCTAAAACGTGCCATCACACGCTTTCGCACACGCCTCCATGCGCTGGTGACACGCGCTGCCGTCTACTGCCGGTCTTCACAGAAACTTCCAAAAATGTAGATCGGGACACCTAGGTTGCAGATCTATGGAAAGATTGAGCTGAATTGCCATAGAAATGCGTAGATCTGACGGAGAAGACTCGGACGGCGTTCACCGTTCTTGGCCGGAAACCGCCGTAAATTGTTGCGAAACTGGTATAGAAATGCCAAAAATTGTAGTGTGAAGCCAGATCTACTCTCAGATCATTGGAAAGCACTCAAAGTTGGCTAGAAAAACATTGAAATGGGTTTCTCACCAGAAAAGAACACCGGCGGTTTGCTGTCGCACGACCGTCGTGTTCTATGCTTGAGACGCGCACTGTCACACATCATTTTTGACCTCTGGCGA
The DNA here is from genome assembly GCA_028551485.1 of Casuarina cunninghamiana. Taxonomy (NCBI): domain Eukaryota; kingdom Viridiplantae; phylum Streptophyta; class Magnoliopsida; order Fagales; family Casuarinaceae; genus Casuarina; species Casuarina cunninghamiana. The sequence goes on from CM052371.1 coordinate 12,945,907, forward strand.
GATCCCCTGCCACCGGCGCTCTGGTCACTGATCTCTTTGGTCCGACTTCTCTCTCCGGTCTGTTTGTTAATCAACCTCCTCTTTTCTCCTTCCTTCCTTGACAATTCACGACCTAACTCCTAATAGCTCATGGGTCCCACGTTTTTCCTTCTGTTTCGGTCACGTGCTTTCCCTATGCTTTCCCTTGTTAAGTATTCCATGTAGTTGATTAATTGCTTCTTTCACGTGAGTTCTTTTCTCTTCTATTTTCATTCCAATTTTGCTTCATTTCTTTCATTTTCTTTCATTTTGGGTTTGCTATGTAAAATAACAAAACATGAATAAATATAATTGTATACAACTATAATCTAATAAAAATAATATTAAAATTACCTAAAATAATCAAAATAACTCTATATAAAATAGAGTTATCAGTTCTTCTCATTGTTTTTATTTATATAGATGACATGATAATTACTAGAGGTGATGAAGCAAGGATTCAGGCCCTAAAGGAATATCTATGTTCTGTGTTCCATATAAAAGACTTAGGTTTGGTTAAATATTTCTTAGGGATAGAGATGGCACGCTCTCAAACTGGGATAGTTATGAATCAATGCAAGTATGCCCTTGAGTTGATTTCAGAATATGGGTTGTCTAGTTGCAAACTAGATAACACCCCCATGGAATAGAATGTTAAATTTACTAGCTAGGACTATGATGAATTCTTACACAAGGAAGGAGATCCACCTTTGAAAGATGTTACTGGTTATTAGTAGTTGATTGGAAGATTGATTTATCTCACTATCACAAGGCTTGATATCTATTTCCCTATGTGATTATTGAGCCAATTCATGCATGCACCTAAAGCTTTTCACCTTGAAGCTGCATTCAAAGTCATTAGATATCTTAAATGCTCCCCTAGTAAATGATTATTGATGAATTCCCATAATAGCCTTGAATTGCATGCTTATTATGATGCCACCTATGGATCTTGCCTAATCTGGCACTGCTTAACTATGGGTTTCTACATCTTGCTTAGTGACTCCCTTATTTCTTGGAAAAGCAAGAAGCAATCCATGGTCTCTTGATCCTCTACAAAGTCTAAATATCGAGCTATGGCTTCAACCACTTGTGAGATTGTATGGCTTCTTAAACTTTTTAAGGACTTGCAAGTACCATTACATAGACTTGTATCTCTCTTTTGTGAAAATAAGTCTGCCATGAAAATTGCAGCCAATCTCGTGTTACATGAAAAGACCAAGCACATCAAAATTGATTATTACTTAATTAGAGAAAAGATCACAGCACATATCATTTGGACTGCACACATCTCTACGCATGATCAACTAGTAGACTTGTTAACTAAATAATTAGGAATACAATATTGTTGGAAAATAGGGTTTTGTTGTGACTAAAAATATTTTGGTAAATATAATTCTTGAAATATGTTTTTCATATGTGCAAAAGAAATTATAGGAAGTAAAAGGTGTACAAATTATAATATCAATTAATGATATTATAAAGTAACTGGGTTCCTACATTCCTTCATAAAACATATTCTTAAAGTTTTTTTGTGAAATACATTTGTGTATGATGCCAAAAATATATTTGAACATTTTATTAAGAAATAAGATACTTGGCTTTATGCACTTGTAGGAACATGAGGAGTTTTGATTCTAGCTTGATATTAGTTCAAAGCTAAGATATATATGACACCAAAATATGAACTTTATAAAAGATCATATTATTGGACCGTGCTTACATTATTGGACTATGGACCCTGTTGATATTGAACCGTATTTATCTATTGGACCTTTTGTTACTGGACCGCTATTCTGTGACACGGCTTGAGTTTGCTACGGCCCGACCTTGCTAAAGGAGGCCTACCCGCGGTTGCTACGGTGTCATCTCACTTACCAGAGGCGCACTCGCTACAATGTCGTCTCACTTACCAGAGGCGCGCTTGCTATGAGGTCGTCTCACTTATCAGAGGGATGCACATAAGAAGGTTCTCGATCATTTTGCCCTAGTCGCTGTTCTTCAATTAAAAACGCATCTTTGATGTCACCTTTGTTCTCTTGAGTGTCGAATCCTCAACGGGAGGATTTTGGAGGAGACTAAATGTCAGAACGGTCGGATTGAAGCTTTGAGAAGTGATATGAGGTTGATTTGATAGATGGGTCACTATTCCTAACGGGAAGAAGGCTATGGTTCAAGTTTGATCTAAAATCTCTTGAGCTCACTTATTATTTGATTCAAGTTCACTCATCTCTCGATGACTCACAAGGGTTCAGTGATATTTGATTATTTGGCTTATTCTTCGATTATCTAATTGATTATAGCTTGTATAATATTATTTATGTGCTGATTACTCTTAAAAATATTCGTTGCACATAAATATTGACGAAAATCTGAAACCCTAATTTACTCAAATTGGGAATTTCGTGATAGGAGCTTTGCACTTTGTTATTTATACTTGAATAGCTCCTCTGATTAGTAATATCCTTTAAACTATCATATTATTTGGGGATTTGCTATTGTACATGATCTTTTTATCATAACTTGTATTTGGACTTGAGAATTCCTTTGAGAAGGAATTATTTGGATTAGGGATAACGTGTTCTCCTAATCTGGTTGAGTAAAGGAGACTTCAATCGGTTAGATTGAAGGAGAAGAGGGTGGACGTAGGACTCAAGGATTGAGTGCCAAACCACCGTGGTAAATTGGGTCTTTGTTCTCTTGCTCTTTATTGACTTAAATAACTCTGAATGTTTGCTGCTTATTAATCCATCAATTGCTAAATTAATTGGATTAAATTTTTTATTGCAAACAAAAGTATAATATTGTTAGATTAACAATTCAACCCCCTTTCTTGTTAAGCCATAAAACCCAACAAATACCACCATTTTCTTCTTAGCAAGTTGGGTGTCTATGACTTGTATCGACTACTAGCTTAAAGGGGGATGTTGAAAGTACTATGTTGTTGGGTTATTAGTTAGGAGTCCATAGTTAGATGGGCCCACTCATTAGCCCATAAGCTTATAAACCTATTCTTTCAATAGTTGTATAAGTGCTCACATCTCCACATTTTGGGGGTTGGTTCAAATGCATAAAAACACACATTTTATAAAAGTAGTTTCACCATTTCTCCTTAATCTGACTTTAAGATCACTTAAGAGATATGCCCGAGTTCTTGATAGATCTATGTTATAAGTGAGTTTCTGTTGAGTTTCCAACTAGTTTCTGATGGGTCCACAATATTTTCCGGCAATGGGTGAGAACCCAACCCATATAGGAATATTCCAGATTTCATTTGTTTTCTCCAGTTCCAATGGGCTACAGGCAGATCCGAGTACTTTGTACAACTTTATGGCAGTTTTTATGCAGAATGAGCAATGGCACATGGGGGCACATGGCATTGGCATGCGACGGCACATGACAACATTTTCTCCCTTCATTCTAAACAATTTGTGATTTCTTTTCTTATGTGTAGAGTTGTGTAAAGTCTATTAGAATTGAAAACATTGTCGTGATAGCTTCTATATTTTTGGTTTAAAATGCTTTGTTCAATTTCTTAACATTGTTTTTATTTGTGTTTCTATTATTTTTTAGTTTACTTTGTTAGAACTATGATGTAACCTAATTATAGTAGTATGAATATTCTAATTATTATGTTTTGTAAGATATTTTATTTATGTGAAGTTATATGTTATTATGTTTAATGCTTTTAAGTGATTCATTATCACTTAAATGATTCGATTTGCATATCTGAGACCCAAAAGAAATGATATGTAGTTGTTCTTGTAATGTGTAACTATAAATTAAATATGAATTAATATATATCATGTTGTTTATGTGACTTTCAGTGTAAATTGAGAATGTTCATAGATCTTAATGCACTTGGGTTGTTTCAATTCACATATAAAAATATGGTGAATTAATAAGCTAAGTAGGTTTGTTATACCTAGATATAGGATAGTAAATAAATTAAGAAATTCCACTATCATATAGATATTATTATTCTTGCAAGCATAAATAATTGATATTTGTATTTAGTAGTTATGGTGAAATTGAATGTTCTAACATGTTTCTTATTTCAAGTTTTTTTTTTCTAAAAAAAAAAAATATTAATTGCTTACTTTGTCCTTTATCATTTCAATTTGCTAGATAAAATTTAGGAGTTGTTCATTATTAGTAATTAGTTGGTCTAATATTCATTAATCTCTATGAGATGATACTTTTCTCGTCATTATATTACTTGTTCAACATATTTACTTCCATATAGGATTTTACCAAACAATGATGTTGTAAATAAATTAAAGCTACTAAGCAAGGTATATAAAAATAGCGAGTTAGTTAAGGAAGTATTAGGATGTCTATCTGAAACTTGGGATGCTAAGAAAACTGCCATTAAGGAAGAGTATGATTTAGATAAGCTTTCTCTTGATGAGATTTTAGGATCCTTTAAGGCGTATGAGTTAAATCTAAAAAGAAAGGGAAAAAAACAAGGAAGCTAAGACATATAGAAATGCAGCATTTAAAGAAATTGTTAAGGATAGTTCAACATCAAAATTTGAAATAGATGAACTAGCTATGTTGGCAAGAAAATTTAAAAAGTTCTATAGGAGAGAAAAAGAGGAGAAGAAGGAAACATTAGATCTTGGAGACAATATTTGTTTTGAGTGTAGGAAACTTGGACATATAAGAGCTAATTGTCCTAAATTGAAGAACAAAGGAAAATTAGCACTACGGTACAAGAAAAAGGTAATGATGGTTGATAACTCTATTTTTATAAAGTTATTTGACCTATTTTTTGGGCAATAAGCAATGCAATTCTTATGAGAAAATATTTGAATTCCTCTTTATTTACCTAAATTTATCTTGTTTATGTAGCACAAGGAGGCAAGGAGAAAATGAATGAACATGGAGAACCTGATGCTTATTGTGTGGCAAAATCGTAATATCAAGATCAAGAGAGTCAAGATGGGCTTGGGCTTTGGATGATTGTTATTAGATTTTCTATTGTTATTGGGTTTCCTATTTATTTAGAAAACCCAGTCATGTTAGGAATTCAAATCCTAATTAATTTAGAAGTTCAAAACCCAATTGTTTTAGATCTCTAAAACCCAATTCTATTAGGATAGGAAGTAGGTCTAAACCTAAACCTTATTTAAGAGAAGAGAAGAGGCAAAAGAAGGGAGGAGGAGGAAATTGAGCACAACTCAAGAGAGAGGCCAAGAATTCAAGGTTTTCTTGAAGAGAAGACAAAAAGGGTGACAGACTTCTTGTTCTTGAATTCAAGATGCCTTCTTTATTTCTTATTACCATTCTTCCTCATTATTTCTTTATGTTTTAGTTTATTTTTGTTAGAGCTACGATGTAACTTAATTATGATGGTATGAATCTTATGATTATTATGTTTTGCAAGATATTTTATTTATGTGAAGTTACATATTACGGAGTTTAATGCTTTTAGGTGATTAGCTACCACTTAGATGACTTGATTTACATGTTAAAGACCGACAAGAAATAGCATGCAGTTGCTTCTTGTAATATGCAACCATAGATTAAATATGGATAGACATATACCATATTGTTTGTGTGGCTTTTGGTGTAAACTGGGAATGTTCATAGATCCTAATGCATTTGGTTTGTTTCAATTCACATATAGAGATATAGTGAATTAATGAATTAAGTAGGTTTGCTATACCTAGACATAGGATAGTAAATAAATTAGGGAGTTCCGCCATCACTTAGATATTATCCCTCTTGCAAGCATAAATAATCAATATTAATACCTAGTAATTATGGTGAAATCATATGCTCTAACATATTTCTTTTATTAAGTTTTCTTAGATTTAGTTAGTTAATCTACCATCTATCAATTTGATTTGCTAGATAAATTATAGGAGTTATTCACCGTTAATAATTAATTGGTCTAGTAATCACCAATCTCTGCGGGACGATATCTTTCTTATCATTATATTACTTGTTCGACATGTTCACTTGCATTTAGAATTTCACCGAACAAGTTTTTGGCACCGTTGCCGCGGATTGGTTGTTTTACTGCTGATTAATATTAATACCGAATAATTTCTAGGTTTAATCTAGCTTTTATTTTCTTTTGAGAAAAAAATCGTTTTTTTTAATTCTTGAAAAAAAAATCGTTTTTTTTAATTCTTGAAAAAAAAATCGTTTCTTTTAATTCTTGAAAAACAAAAAAAAATCATTTCTTTTAATTCTTGAAAAACAAAAAAAAAATCGTTTCTTTTTATTCTTGAAAAAAAAATCGTTTCTTTTAATTCTTGAAAAAAGAAAAAAAAAAGTCTTTGTTAAGTTGCTATTATAAAAAGATTAAGCAATAAGGATGGAAAGATATGATGGTACACATAGACTTTTACAAGACTATGCTGCACCAACATTTTGGAATGCTTCATCAAACATTAAACTTGCAAATCGGGCAAATTACTTTGAGATCAAGCCTGTGCTCATCAAGATGCTTCAAAAATCTATGCAATATAGTGGGCTACCAAATGAGGATCCAAATGCTCACATTGAAGCATTCCTTGAATTCTGTGACATGATTGGAGATCATGGAGTTACAAAAGATGTTATCAGGTTAAGGTTATTTCCATTTTCTCTTAGAGATACAGCTAAAAATTGGTTCTCTTCTCTTTCTGCAGGATCAATTACTACATGGGATGATTTGGCTCAGAAATTTCTTGGTAAGTTCTTTCCTTTCGCAAGATTTGTAAAAATGCGTAACAACATTTTCACTTTTGAGCAGATAGATAATGAATCATTGTATGAAGCTTGGGAGAGATTCAAGGAACTTCTAAGGAGATGTCCAGATCATGGACTACCCATTTGGTTACAAGTACAAACTTTCTATGATGGGTGTAGTACAAATCTTCGTTTTGTAATTGATACAGCTGCAGGAGGTGATCTGCACAGCAAAACAATAGAAGAGGCATATAACCTTTTGGAGGAAATGTCAGCCAATAGCTATCAATGGTCTACTGGGAGGCTACCAATGCATCAAGCAAGTGGAGTCCATGAAGTAGATATCTTCACCATAATGTCTACACAATTAGAAGTGCTCAATGAGAAGATAGACAACCTAAATACTCCAGTTGTGAGACATCAAAGTAGATCATGTGAATTTTATGGTGGAGCACATGAAAGCACAGAATGTCAAGTAGGTAACCCTAATGCTCATTATAATGATTATGCTAATTTTGTTGAAATTCCTAGCAGGTCATAAAATGATTATTACTCAAATACGTACAATTTGGGATGGCACAACCATCAAACTTTTTCATGGAGTAACCCAAGTGAGATGAGACCGCAACCAACATTTTGGCAAACAGAAGAGGTGAAACCTAACTACGAGGACATGATTAGTGAGCTGGCCAGCACCACACAGAACTTTACAGAGAGGATTGAAGCAAGATTTCAGAATCAAGAAGCAAGTTTTCAGAGACAAGAGGCTTCAATCCGAAAATTAGAGGTGCAGATGAGTCAGCTCATCAGTATGATCTCAGAGAATCAGGAGGGTCCTTTGCCTAGCAATATAGAGAAAAGTCTTGAAGATACCGTAGAGGCAATAACCCTAACATATGGCAAGCAAGTAGGAGAAGATGATGCTGACAAGGAGATTTTCAAGGGAATAGATAAGGATGTCAGCATACAACTTGAGGAGGCACCTAGGAGCAAGCTTGCTCCAGAAAATCCTATGCCTTTTATGCCTTCAGCTCCATCTCTCCATAAATTCCAGCAACATGAAAAAGATAAGCAATTTTTGGAATTCCTTGATATATCTTTAAAATTGCACATTAACACTCCTTTTGCAGATGCTCCAGTTCAATTGATCAATTATGCAGAACTTTTGAAAGAGATAATAGAGAACAAAAGGAAGCTAGAAATATATGAGACAGTAGCGTTGATTGCAGAATGCTCAACCATTATGCAACATAAGCTGTCTCTGAAACTATTGGAATTTCATCCTCCTTGAGCAACAACATCCAGGATAGTTTGGCTGAAAACTATAAAGCAAGCGCTTCTTGGAGGCAACCCAAGCAATTTCGTTTTAGTCTTTTCATTAGAAGTTTTGTCACCACCATTTCCTCAGAGCTCTACATGAATATGACCTACAATCAAGGGAGTTTTCTCATTCCTATTCCTTCATTATTATTGCTTCCTTTTGTTTTTGCATTGAGGATAATGCTTCATTCAAGTTTGGGGGTAGGAAAAAAACCTTTGTGCTAAATCTGATTGAAATTTTTTTCTTATGTCATGATTACATCCCTTGTTGTGAATTCTTGGTGATTCTTTGGAAGATATAGATGTTTTTTCAAACTTGCCATTGTGGTGTGAGTTAAGTGTGATTCTAATTATGTTGATCCACCTATTGAGCACTAAAGGTCCTTCATTTTTGAAATTGTGTGTATCTTTAGAAAACATTCATGTGAAGTATGTGATTTTCTTAAATCTCATCTGGATCTTAGAATTTGTTTGATTTCCTCTTGAGGCGAAATCCTAGGCTGTATCTAATTGAAAAAATGATTTAGGCCATTCTTTGGATCGTTTGAGCCTTTCAAGCCAACCTTATTTATTTATCACCAGTCACCCTGCTGAGCCTTGATTCTTATCATTTTTTTATGACACCCACATATATATAGCCATGAGCCTTTGACAAATTATCTTTTCGTCCCGCACCCTTGAACATATTGATTTTTAGGATATAAGTCTATTTAAGTGAAGAGAAGTTGAGAGGAAGGATGTTATATGGGAAGGATGTTGATTGCAATGATTATGTAGCATAATATGTTGCTTTTGTGAATGCAAAAAAAAAAAAAAAAAAAGAAAAGAAAAGAAAAGAAAAGAAAAGGGAAATGCAACATTTGTCCAAGATTGAAATTCTCTTATTGCTTATTGTCAAATTCAAGCCACTCAAGGTTCAGAAACTGGCTTTTGCATATTAGTTGGATATCATCAGCAAGATAAGATTATAATGATTACATTTCTAGTCCTACTACTTGCTTTATTATTGCAAGCATGATTGTGACTTTTGTGAGTGTCAAAATCCAAGTGAAATCAAGTATTTTTGGGAAGAAAAGAATGAGAGAAGTGGTGATAGAAAGATCATTTGAGAAAAAAGAAAAGAAAAGAAAGAAAGTGACAAAAGCTCAAATTAGATCCTAGAAAGCAATGTGTTCATGGGTGAATTAAGCCTAAATGACTTTCATCTTACCTTTAGCCCAGCCTTACATTACAAGCTTATAAAGTCCTATTGATTCTTGGTTAGATGATTGGCCTACATTAGTGGAGAGAGGAATGAAAAGCAAACCTATAAGGTTTGGTTAAAGATTTTGAGAGATTGCATATTAATGTGGATTTATTTAGAGTGCATATAGTTGAAAAGATAAGGACTCACACACACACACGTGGTTAACATAGTTAAGAGTCTATCTTATCTTATGAAACAATTGTGGTGTTTGGATGAAGGCTATATATTTCTTTGAATTGTTAAGTTGAGCAATTATGGGAGAATATCATGAAGGGGTTTTGTCTAAAACGTATATTGTTTATTGCTTTTGCTAGAGGACTAGCAAAATATTAAGTTTGGGGGTTTTGATAACTCTATTTTTATAAAGTTATTTGACCTATTTTTTGGGCAATAAGCAATGCAATTCTTATGAGAAAATATTTGAATTCCTCTTTATTTACCTAAATTTATCTTGTTTATGTAGCACAAGGAGGCAAGGAGAAAATGAATGAACATGGAGAACCTGATGCTTATTGTGTGGCAAAATCGTAATATCAAGATCAAGAGAGTCAAGATGGGCTTGGGCTTTGGATGATTGTTATTAGATTTTCTATTGTTATTGGGTTTCCTATTTATTTAGAAAACCCAGTCATGTTAGGAATTCAAATCCTAATTAATTTAGAAGTTCAAAACCCAATTGTTTTAGATCTCTAAAACCCAATTCTATTAGGATAGGAAGTAGGTCTAAACCTAAACCTTATTTAAGAGAAGAGAAGAGGCAAAAGAAGGGAGGAGGAGGAAATTGAGCACAACTCAAGAGAGAGGCTAAGAATTCAAGGTTTTCTTGAAGAGAAGACAAAAAGGGTGACAGACTTCTTGTTCTTGAATTCAAGATGCCTTCTTTATTTCTTATTACCATTCTTCCTCATTATTTCTTTATGTTTTAGTTTATTTTTGTTAGAGCTACGATGTAACCTAATTATGATGGTATGAATCTTATGATTATTATGTTTTGCAAGATATTTTATTTATGTGAAGTTACATATTACGGAGTTTAATGCTTTTAGGTGATTAGCTACCACTTAGATGACTTGATTTACATGTTAAAGACCGACAAGAAATAGCATGCAGTTGCTTCTTGTAATATGCAACCATAGATTAAATATGGATAGACATATACCATATTGTTTGTGTGGCTTTTGGTGTAAACTGGGAATGTTCATAGATCCTAATGCATTTGGTTTGTTTCAATTCACATATAGAGATATAGTGAATTAATGAATTAAGTAGGTTTGCTATACCTAGACATAGGATAGTAAATAAATTAGGGAGTTCCGCCATCACTTAGATATTATCCCTCTTGCAAGCATAAATAATCAATATTAATACCTAGTAATTATGGTGAAATCATATGCTCTAACATATTTCTTTTATTAAGTTTTCTTAGATTTAGTTAGTTAATCTACCATCTATCAATTTGATTTGCTAGATAAATTATAGGAGTTATTCACCGTTAGTAATTAATTAGTCTAGTAATCACCAATCTCTGTGGGATGATATCTTTCTTATCATTATATTACTTGTTCGACATGTTCACTTGCATTTAGAATTTCACCGAACAATGGTAGCTTGGGAGAATGAATCATCATCCTTTTCATCTTTAGAAGAGGAAAGTGCTACTGAAGAGGTAAATTTATGTGTAATGGCAAACAAAGAGGAAAAGTATTTATATGTTTTGAAAATATATTTGATAGGAATTTAAGTTCTATATTTTCTGATTTGTCAATGTATGCAAGGAAGTTGGAAAATAATGTATTCAACTTCAAGAAGAAAGCAAAGTGCTTAAGGAAGAGAAATTAAAATAAAAATAGTTTCTGCATGCCACATTGATTATGAAAGTGAAAAATCAATACTTAGAATGAAAGTTGTAAACCTAGAAAGCACATTGAAATCTTTTGCTCATGGAAATAAAATGGTGGAAAATATTTTAACATCACAACAAAGGATATGTGATAAAGCTAAACTAGGTTACAAGAAGGATGTAAAAACAAAACTTCTCATAAATATTTTAAAAAGGACAGTGCATGTCTTTTTGTTTGAAAGTTCTAAAATATGCTAGTCACATTGCTACAACATGTCTAATTAGAAAAAATAGGCCTTATAAAATTAAACAAATGTGGATTTCTAAATCAATGTGCAATACCAACCATGAAGGACCCAAAACAAGATGGGTACCTAAAACTCAAACTATTACATTTATGTCTACAAGTCACTATTAAAACTCATAAGATGTAGCAACCCTCTTGGTGGTATTTGGATAGTTGTTGTTCATGTCATATGACTACAGAAAAGGAAGATTTCTCAATTTTAAATGAACAATCATGAGGAAAAGTATCTTTTGGAGACAATTCCAAAGGAAAAATCAAGGGTTGCAATATTATTGGCAATCCAAATTTCTTTCATATTGTTGATGTGTTGTTTGTATATGGCTTGTAATATAAATTGCTAAGCATAAGTCAATTATGTGATAAAGGATTCAATGTTAAATTCAAATCATCTTATTGCATTATAAAAAGTAATAGAAATAATATACGATTAGTAGGAAAAGAGTACAAAATGTCTATGTCATAAATTTGCATGAAGTATTTGAAGGAGAAGTACATGCTGTGCAGCTTACTAATCATCTAGAAAGTAGTGAAGGAAAGGAAAATGAACTAGCAATGGAAAATGAGGTGGATCAATCACAAATCATAGTCAATATTAGTAAAGGAGCATCTACTAGATCCAAGGCTAGAAATACATGTGAGTTTGTAGCTTTTCTATCACAAATTAAGCCTAAAAAGATTGATGAGGCATTTAAAGATGAAGATTGGATAATGGCAATGCAGGAAGAATTAAACTAGTTTGCAAGGTGTAAGGTATGGACTCTTATGCCAAAACCAAAAAGTCATATTTTTATAGAAACTAAGTGGATGTATAGAAACAAAATGGATAAGCATGCAATGTTCTAAAAACAAAGCTAGGTTGGTAGCCCAAGGCTATAGTCCATATAAGGGGATAGATTATAATTAAACCTTTACACTTGTGGCTAGGATGGAAGCTATTAGGATGTTACTTGCCTCTAGATGTTTTAAAGACTTTAAATTATATCAAATGGATGTTAAAAGTGCATTTTAAAATGGATAATTAAAGAGGATGTGTGTGTTAAACAACCCATAGGATTTGAGGACTTACATGATCAAGTTTTCAAAGTAAATAGAGCATTTTATGGTTTAAACCCAGCCCCACAAGCTTGGTATGAAAAGTTGAGCATTTTTTTGTTGAATAAAGGTTTTATGAAAGGAAGAGTAGATCTTTATTATTATTATTATTAAAAACAGAGAGAATGATATATTGGTTGCTCAAGGGTATGTGGATGACATAATGTTTTCACTAACAAAAGATGAATTGTGTAAAGAATTTTTAAATGAAATGAAAAAAAATAAATTTGAAATGAGTATGATGGGTGAGTTAGGTTTCTTTCTTGGATTGCAAATCAAGCACACTTATTGTGGGATATTCATTTGTCAATCCAAATTTACTAAAGATCTTTTAAAAAATTTTAATTTTAAAGAATATTAAATTGATCTCTACACCCATGAGCACCTCTGTTACACTTGAGTGTGAAGATAAGAGCAAAGATATAGACAATTGATTATATAAAAGCATTTTTAGATATTTAAAGGATACTAAAAACTTAAAAGTATGGTACCTTAGTGGTTCCAATTTTGAGTTACATTTTTATAGTGATGCTAACTATGCTGGATGTAAACTAGATCGGAAAAGTACAAGTGGTACATGTCACTTTCTTAAAATATACTTATTTTGTGGTATTCTAAAAAGAAAAACAATGTAGCTATATCCATAATAAAAACTGAATATGTGGTTGCTGCAAGTTGTTGTGCACAAATTTTATAAATGAAATAGCAACTTGTTGATTTTGGTGTATATGTTAAAATTGTGTCACTTAAATGTGATAACACTAGTGTTGTAAACTTGACTAAAAATCCTATCCAGCATTCTAACACTAAACATATAGAAATCAAGCACCATTTTATATGAGACCATGTAGCAAAAATGGATATTTTAGTGACATTTGTTTGCACTGAGCTTTAAATGGCATATATTTTCACTAAACCACTAGATAAGGAAAGATTCTATCAACTCTTACAGGATTTGGCTATGTGTACTTCAAATAATTTAAACATTATTCCTTGATCACTTCATGGTTACTTTTTCCTTTAACCTGTGTTGTTAAGCCTATGCTAGAGTGCCTTGGTAGCATTACATTTTCTAACATAAAAAAAAGTTCTTATCGTGAGGGGGAGGTCCTTGCGGAATTGTTTATCTATTGATCCTTTATCAAGTTTTTGTGAGTATTCTTCAGTTTCTTTGCTAAGGGGCCGGCTTGCTACTTTTCAAAGGGAGTACACAAAATCAAAGTAAAAAGTTCTCTCTCTCTTGCTTCTCATTATATGGCTATCTTAGTTGTTGATTGGCTAAAGTTTTCTTTCTATCTTTGGTTTGCACAACTATTTATTGCTTCTTGCTCTCTTGGTACTCGATGTTCTTTGTTTTAATTGTCTAAAACTATTTTCCATTGCTGCTTATTTCTCTATCTTTTTTTTTTCTTTTTTGTTTTTTGGAGTTTCCTTTCTACTCAACATTTTTTGCTTTATTTGTTCTTTTGGATGTTGACAAAAAAGGGGAGAAATAACTGTTTTATGACCTAAAGAACTACTTTTGTTTTCAAAACTTAGCACAAGACATTACGTTTAGTACAACTGAGAACTATGCACAACTATGAATTAATGAATCTAAATATTAAATTTTAAAAGAAAGTTGTTTTTCTGTGATGGATGAATCAAATGAGAAATAGTTTTTCATATAAGTTTTTTTCCCCATAAAAAAAGGAGGAGATTGTTGAATATATTTTGATATTGACAAAATTTAAAAAATTATATGTTTTTGTGTGTATATATATATATATATATAATATTTATTTCAATAATTCTTATGCCAATAAAAATTGTGAAACATATGGAGAACAAATCAACAAAGTGATGATTGTTTTTTGAGATACATAATTCCCACATACCAAAATGAGTTTTATGAAAATCTTTATGATGAAATCTTAGTGTGTGCAGATGATATGATACAAAGCTTGCAAATTTATATGTGATTGTGCTTCATTGGGCACTAAGTGCAATAATCATATGTGACTTTACATATAAAGAGATCATAAGCTAGTTCATATGTCATTGTGCTTCCTTGAATACTAAGTTCTATATGATTGCATTGTGTGAGAAAAACAAAAAGAAGGTCATTAAAGCAAATGCACCATTTCAAATGGTTAGTTGGCAAGCCCATTTACAGGTGAGTATAAATGAGAAAGAAAGATAGAGAGAAAGGACATTTCTCTCATATTTGTTGCTTAAGAACGAAAACAAACCCTTCTCTCACTTGCATGTTTCCATGGGAGTAAATAAGAAGAGATTTTGATGGAACAATGTAAACTTTTCAAAAGGGATTTAGTTAGATTTGGTAAGAAATTCTTTACCCCTCTTGAAATCTCATTTTTGTTCCATAAATGAAAAAAAAAAGGTTGTAAAAATTAAGTCTTTGTGTGCTCTCATTGATGGCACTATCTTTATTGAATTTGAAAAGATTAAAGACTCTTATCTTGCTAAAATGGAATGCTTTTGAAAGCTAGGGTTTTACAAATTAAGTCTTTGTGAGGTTTCAATTACTATCTCTGTCTAATTTCCAAAAATTAAAGGCTTGTATTTTACTAAAATGACATGATTTATAAAGAAATAGGGGAGATAATCTAATGGTAAAATATTTGTTATTCTTATCTATAAAGAGATGTTAAGGTTTCGATTATCATCATCACTCTTGAAAATCCTTTATAACATATACTATCTTTAGCAAATAAGCATTTTATTACTACATAGCATTTTTTGGTAACATTGTTCTAGCATGAAAAATCCTTATTGTTATTGATTGCTTTATGACTCAAAATGTGTTAGAATGATTGATGATTAAGTGCGTTATTGTCAAAATCTTGATTGAATTAGTACATTTTTTGCTTGAATATTATATGTGTTAATCATATTGTTTCTATAGTTCTCAAGAAGCAACATTCACTATTGCAGGCTATTGCTAGCTGTCCTCTAGTTCTCAAGAAGCAATATTATGTTGATTACATCAAGTTATTGCATCATCTCTAATTATCTTCAATTCATAGTTTTGATTATTGTATTGTGAAGTTGAATTGTAGAATTTGTTATTGCTTAAAAGGCCATGTGTGATCTAGAATACTAAGTGTGAGAGAAAATTGTTTGGTAGGCAAAGCCTTTGATTAAAAGGCTTCTTGTTGTATTGTAAATTGTTAAGCCATGTTAGGTTGTTTGATTGTGGAGTAAATTGTAAATCCATGTGTTTCGTGAATAAAGGATTAGGGTATACTAAAATTGAGAGTAAAACTTTTTTATTTTAGTAAAAAGGCTTTCTTACTATTGGTAAAAGGGAATGGATGTAAGTTTGAGTATTTGGCTGAATCACTTGAACAATTCTTGTATACTTTATTTTTCTATCTTTCATTATCTCTACATTAAAAAAAATAAGGAAAATAAATAAACCCAATCTAACCCCCCTTTTATGGGCTTTGGATCCTTTATAGTCTTTCTCATGACAAGAATTCTATTCTCCCTTCTTGTATTTATCATAATAATCGGCCTTCCCCCACCCTTATCATGATTAGCCTAGTGTCACTTGAACTTAGAGGATTCACCTTTTTGCAACTTGATAAAAGACTCTATTGTGCTAATAGTTTCATCAATTGTCTTCACTTCACAATGTTAAAGCTCTTGCCTTGCCTTATTTTGGAGACTATCCATGGAGTTGAAGAACAAGTCTTCTTCAATCATGTTTGGAATTTGTAACATGAAAGTTGTAAACTCCTAAACATACTTTGTGGATAAAAGACATATGTCTCGACTCCCTTAATTTTTTCCTTGCCTTAAATACAACACTTTTAGAATAATTTTTTTTTTCAATTCTATCTTAAAAATTTTAAAGGTATTTATATAGTATAGACCCATCATAATGTCATATTATCAATGAGGAAAAGGAAATAGTATGTACCTTAATAGGTTTGTCCTCAATGCCCGTACCTTCAAAATATTACTCCATATATCATGGGAAATTATCAACTTCCTTGTTGTTCCTTGTGCCTTTAAAATCTTTTGGACATAGCCCTTCCATTTGTGGAGCTTTTCTAAATGGCACCACTAGTTCTAGCTAACTTGTGACCCTAATCACTCCTAGCCGCCTAATGTTGGACCCTTAGGGACTCAACTTGAGTTTTAAGTACCAATAATGCCTCCTTCATTGTCTTCTCGAGGTTGATCACATCCTTATGCTTTATGAACTTGGCTTTTCCCCTCTCTTGTAGGACTCCTTGAGCTTGTCAACTTCACTAAACACATGTGCCTCCAATATAAAAAAGTCATGCTACTGTTGTTCTACTTGTTCATTCATTCCTTAATATCTTGTTAAAGGAGGTTGAGCTTCATTTCCAATGATGTGACAACGTCTCAAGATTGACTTCAACCTGTCCTTTTTCCTTCTTGGGGAGGAGGAAAAACAACATTGCATTATTGAGTGCCTCTTACCCACTCTTCTGCTACACCCAACATGTTCTTCCCATGTGAACTCTGCCTTGATACCAAATCATGGAGTTAGACAATTTTAGTGCTCTATTTGGCATTTAGCACTTTTCTCTAATTTTGGAATGGGCTAACTTGGCCAAACTCACCCATTAGGAATAAAGGAAAAGAAGATTAAGAAGATAGAGAAAATAAAAAAGCTCTAGAAAAAAAAATACGTTGGAAGTACAAAGAGGGGAGCTATAAGAAAGGAGCTTTTTCCACATGTTAGTTTTTTTACACACCTTACCATAGAGATTCACCATTATTTATAGTGTTTCCCTAAGGAAATCAATGGCTAAGGTTAATTAATCTTATAACTATAAGCAAAGGTTTAAAATTATCTTCCGCTTGGTTGTCTACAGAATCATCTCCGTTGACTTACTATAAGAATCTAGATTAAAGCCTGTACTTGGAAGAGCAATAGCAATCTGGAAATTTGTAGTCTTGGGCAGTGGCAGGTTTATGGGTTGGGCATCTCATACCAGTCACCTTTTCTAACCTTACTAATTGAATGCCTTGTCCTTGATCGTCGGGTTGACCACACTACTAAGTTGGTTTATGTTTCGGCCGCTACCGAGCTTCCACCAAAAAGAGGGGGGGAAACACTGCAATAGGTCTCCAGTGCCACCATCAAACACACGACCTTGGAAACTCCTTGCTGACAAGAATAACACCTTATTGCACCCAATGGTCGATAAGATTAACTTTAAAATCACAAAGCAGTGTTAAGAGCAGTCAATTAACCGACCCTATTGCTTCTTTATCTCAACTATTGCAAACTATTTGTGATTCCAATTGATCAACCTCCATATCTTGTTAGCTTGTCCCTCAACATTGAAAGATCTAGCATCTTCCAAAAGGATGGTGTTAACCTTTATTAGCAGGCGAGGAAGAATAAAAGGCGGACAAGGGATAATTGATAATGGTCGTCGAGGAACGTGGGGAGAATACACCTTTGCGAACGTTAAATTATAAAGGAATTATAGAATAGATATTTGATGGCGGTCATGTTTGTAAGAAAGTGAGATAATGGGAAGAAGGGAGGCTGCGAGTGTGTGAATTGCTTCTGTAATTTGATATATCAAACTGTACAATGTGGGTCTACATTTATACACTGATAGCTAATCTATCTATGGTACTCATAATAATTACAAGGCATAATCCTGGAATATACCGGATTATCTACCTAACATTATTATCACATAATTAACTAGTATGGTAATGTATCATATCCCTAACACTCCCACTCAAGCTAGAGATTTGAAGAGATCAAATACTTCGAGCTTGGAGAGAATATGCCAATGTTGTTTGCTACACAATGCTTTTGTCAATAGATCAACTAGTTGTTCTTTGGTGGAAATGTGGCGTGTTGTGATGACAACTTGTTGTAATTTTTCTCTCACATAATGGCATTCAACTTCAATATGCTTTGTTCATTCATGAAAAATAGGATTGGCTGCAATCTTCTCCGCTGCTTCATTATCACGAAACAATAATGCTGGATGTTTCATGTGAAAGCCAAAATCCTTGAGTAGAGCGATGATCCAAACTATTTCACTGGTGGCTACCTGCATGCCTCAATATTCTGCTTCGGCTGAGGATAATGACACAGTAGGTTGTTTCTTGGATCGCCAAGATATTAATGAATCTCCCAACAAAATACAAAATCTAGTAGTGGATTTTCTTGTCATAGGACATGTATTGTAATCTAAGTCACTGTAAGCTCGTAACTCAAATTTTGATGATGAAGGAAATAGAAGACCAAGGCCTGAACAACTCTTTAAATATTTTATTACCTTCATGGCTGCTTCCATATAGGACTGCTTCGAGTCATGCATGAACTGGCTAAGTAGCTGGACTGAAAAGGTGATGTCAGGTCTTGTAAGTGTCAGGTAAATCAATCTCCCAACAAGTCGTTAATAGGGAGAAGGGTCTTCAAGTGGTGGATCATCTACTTTCTCTTTACTTCCAACATCATATTCTATGCTAGTGAACTTCTTGTTATGCTCCATAGGGATGAGAGATGGCTTGGAACCTGCTAATCCCGCTTCAGAGATTAATTCCAATATGTATTTTTGTTGATTCAAGAAAATGCCATGTGGAGATCTAGCAATCTCAAGACCCAAAAAGAATTTCGACTGACCAAGGTCTTTCATGAAAAAAATAGAGTTCAAATATTGCCTGAGATCTTCAATGGCGACATGATTATTGCCTGTAATAAGAATATCATCAACATATATAAGCAATGCAATAAAGGAACTTCCTTGAGTTTTGGTGAACAAAGAGTAGTCATGATAGGACTGGCGAAAACCATGACGAATCAGGGCACCAGTAAATTTTTCATTCCATTGTTGAGAGGCTTACTTTAAACCATAAAGGGATTTGCACAATCGACATACGAGTTTGCCCCCCCGGATTGTGAAATCCCGAAGGCTCCCCCTGAAGATGAATACCAAGAGGGAGCTCCATATAGACCTCCTCGGCTAAATCCTTATGCAAGAAAGCATTTTGGACGTCCATCTGATAAAGAGGCTAGTCATGAACGGAGGCAATTATGAGAATAAGGCGAATAGTGACATGCTTTGCTGTAGGAGAGAAAGTGTCCTGGTAATCAATGCCCTCTCGTTGACTATAACCTTTGGCCATGAGGCGGGCCTTATTACGATCCATTGTGCCATTGGCATGATACTTTACCTTATAAACCCATTTATATCCAATAGGACGACGACCAGAAGGCAAGGAAACCACGTCCCACGTGTGATTGGCTTTAAGGGCAGTAAGCTCATTCTCCATGGCAACCACCCATTGAGGATTATCAGTAGATTCTTGATAGGTAGTGGGCTTGGAATAATAGAGATGGAAGCAATGAAATGACAATAGTGAGGGTGACATTGGTCAAAGGAAATGTAATTGGAGATGGGGTAAAGAGACGAAGAAAAAGCATGAGGTAAAGTAGGGCATAAGTAGTCAAAGCTCCATATGGGTGGTTGAGTGGGACGAGTAGAGTAGTGAAGGGTGGTATCAAGAGAAACAGGGTCGGCCGAGCGAACATTAAGGAGAGAAGGAGAATCTGATGAAGGAATAAGGTCTGAGGAAGGCACGAGGTCAAATGAAACGATTGGATCAGGTGAAAGAGGGACATTAACTGGTAATTGGGATGAGGTATAGGTCTCATCGAACCAAAGATCAAGGGCAGACGGAGAGGCAAGACTATTCCCAGGGGGCGATGGGGAAGAGAAAGGAAAAATATTTTCTTGAAAAATGACATCACGACTAACAAAGAATTTTTGTGCAACGGGATCAAAAACACGATAACCTTTTTGAGAGGGGGGGTAACCCATAAAGATGCAGGGTAATGCCCGAAGACTAAACTTGTCACGTGCACTTAGTGTGGTAATGTAACATTGACAACCAAAAACAAGAAGATGATCAAGAATGGGTGGTTTGCGAAAAAGTTTTTCAAAAGGGCTAGTCTCGTTGAGTGAGGAAGAAGGTAGCTGGTTAATTAGATAAGTGGTAGTAAGAAGACATTCACCTTAAAAACAAGGAGGAATGTGGGCTTGGAACATCGAAGACCATGCCACATCAAGTAAATGGCGATGCTTGCGTTCAACAATTCCATTTTGTTGGGGAGTGTGGATGCAAGAGGATTCATGAAGGATGCCTTTAGAGGCAAGGAAATAGCGACATGCAAGAGAAAAAAATTCGAAGCCATTGTCAGAACGGATACGTTTAACAATGGAACCAAATTGGGTGGTGACCATGGAGAGAAATTGTTGAATGGTGAAAAAAGCTTCACTTTTGAAATTAAGGAGAAAAGTCTAGGTTGCGCGGGAAAAATCATCGACAATTGTTAAAAAATAACGCGTGCCAGTGTGAGCGGGTGTGTGGTAGGGACCCCAAAAATCCATGTGAACTAAATCAAAACAAGAAGTAGAAGCTATACAGCTAATAGGAAAAGCGGCGTGAGTTTGTTTCGCTAAAAGGCAAATAGGGCAAAAAAAATGAGTTTGGACAAGAAATAGAATGGCCAAGGGCATGATACGATTTTAATGAGGAATGGCCAAGACGGCGGTGCCAAAGTTCATAACTGATATTATTAATAAAAATGGAATTACAAACTAGAGTTTGTTTGGGAATACAAAAATGTTGCAAGGAATTTAAATAACCGGAAAAAACATAATAAAAATTATTCAGAATGGAAGGACAAAGAAAATAAAGCCCCCAGTCAGCCTTGCTTAGCCCAATCAGAGCCCCAGTTGTACGGTCCTGAAAAACACAAAAGTGATCGAAAAAAATGGCCACACAATTATTATCATGGGTTAATTTTTGAATAGATAATAAATTGTGTCGGAAACGGGGAGCATATAAAATATTATGAAGATGAAGGGAAGGGTATGGTGGATAGTGACCAATGTGGGTAACAGGGCTATATGATTTATCAGGAAGGGTGATAAAAAGTGGAGTGATGCATGGAGAATAAGTGTCTAAAATAGCCAAATCACAAGTAATATGATCACTTGTCCCAGAGTCAATAATCCATAAAGATGAAAAATATTTAGGAGGTAAAGATTTACCAAAAAAATTTGCAGTGGGATTGGAATGGCCCATTTGATTGAGAAAGCCTAGCAATTTTTGCTGTTGATCTGTAGTGAGGAAAAGTCCACCGAAGCCTCCATAGACACCACCAGGAGGAAGGGGCTGATGGCCCAAAAGACCTGCACTAGGAGAACTAGTATTAGGATAAATGATTGGGCCGCTATAGAAATCAGCTGGGGAAGAAGGTTGTGATCCATGGACAAAAGTTGTTTGAGGCCCAAAAGGGTAGTTGGGCTGGAGTCCAGAACTGGCTTGATGAGCCAAAGGCCCATGGGGACCATATAAAAAGCCGGCCTAATCCCCTTAAAAGGCTTTGTAAGGGGTAGGGATAGCGCAACTAATAAAGCCAATGAACTCAGCATCTGGGACTGATTGGGACAGTCTCCAACACTCACAATAGGGACCAACTGGGGGGAAGGGCCATCATCGAGACCGCCCAGGAGCAAACCTGCTCTGATACCATATAAGAAAGTGAGATAATGGGAAGAAGGGAGGCTACAAGTGTGCGAATTGCTTCTGTAATTTGATATATCAAACTATACAATGTGGGTCTACATTTATACACTGATAGCTAATCTATCTATGGTAGTCATAATAATTACAAGGCATAATCCCAGAATATACTAGATTCTCTACCTAACGTTGTTATCACATAATTAACTAATATGGCAATGTATCATATTCTTAACAATGTTAGATAGGTGAAAAGCGTTGTCTTGGGGAATCTGACGCATTTCCGCAATAGGTCTTCCAGTGCCACCACCAAACACGGCAAGCCATGTTTGCATGTGGGTATGAACTCTTATTTTTCTTGGATTGCAAATATTGATAGTTTTCCTTTTACGCTTACCACTTAAACTACTTCCGACCATCTTTGACGTTTGATAATATTCCACGTATTCTTTAAAAGTGCTGAAGCCCACCTTAAAGTCACTATCGCATGATAGTGTAATATTTCAGTATTAAATCAAAACTAGACTGACGTGATTTATACTAAATTTAAATTTGATTACTTAACCCATTAACTATGTGATCAGCTGTCATCTCTTTATATTACTACTATCTTTTCCCTGTTATTGTACTTTAACCTTAATTTGATATATGGTTAGAATTGAAAGAAAAGAAAATAAGCATGAGATTGACAAGACGATTTTGAGATTGTGAATGTGTCATGAATAATCAATGATATGATAATTAAGATTGAAAAAATGCAACCTAAGTTCAACTGCTGTATAAATATATTTCCTTAGTCCCTATCGTTGTCTGAGTCAGCCTGAGATTTCTGATATTTAGACATCTCAGAAAGCCGCAGTTCAAGGCTCGTAGAAATGTGGTTACCATATTTAATTAATAAAAGCGAATCTAACTTTGCTAAGCGTCCCGTTAAAGCCCCCTCGCTAACCCAAAAAAGAGAGAAAAAAAAAAGGGGTGTAGTTTCTCGTGTGAACGCATTGGATTCCAAGGATAGGCCACCACTTTCCCCCAGTTGCAAGTGGGGCACCACTACATCACAACTACACGACTCTTTTGTACATAAATAGCAGACCCGGGGCGTGTGCCATCCACACTCCTCCATATCTAAACTTACTTCCTGATTTCCTTTGCTTGCTTATTATAGCCTTCTTTCCTTTCATTCCTTCCATGGCGTCCAATCAAATCCATGACCAACCGTCTGACAAGGAAGCCAAATCTTTCGACGTTGAGGGACAACTCCAAGAGGACGAACAGGTTTTCGATTATGCCAAAAGAGCACAATGGGTTAGAGCTGCAGTTCTGGGTGCCAATGATGGGCTGCTTTCTACGGCATCACTAATGATGGGAGTCGGCGCCGTTAAAAAGGATGTTAAGACAATGATCCTCACGGGGATCGCCGGCTTGGTTGCTGGGGCCTGTAGTATGGCAATCGGAGAGCTCGTCTCCGTTTACTCACAGTACGACATCGAAATGGCTCAAATGCAGAGAGATGGTAGGACCGAGAACATGGAAGCCCAGGAGCTAGAATCTGAGAAGGAAAAAGTTACCAAACCCGTGGCTGGCAGCCGGAGCGTCTGCTGTTTCATTTGCCGTGGGGGCATTAGTGCCGCTACTGGGGGCTGCTTTTGTGAAGGATTATGATGTAAGGGTAGGGTTAGTCATAGGCGTTGTAAGCTTTGCCTTGTTAGGGTTCGGAGGATTGGGTGCACTGCTAGGGAAGGCACCTGTGGTGAAATCATCTTTAAGGGTGTTATTTGGGGGATGGATGGCCATGGGCGTTACTTTTGGCTTAACGAAGCTTGTTGGTTCTGCTGGACTGTAATCATATGAACCCAAAGTGATTTAGTCCTTCACAGTTTTTCTTATTGTTCCCCTTTTGATTATCATTATCATTACTTCTTAGCTCTTGTAACACGTGCTCATGGTGGAACGAGAATTATTTGTGCATTATTCTTCTGCCTTAGGTATTGAAATATTTTACCAAATAGTGGACCGTAAAATCAATCCAGTGGTGTTTCCATACACTCACACGTTCCCGTTGGCCCAAAAACAAGGGCCCGCAGAGTAACAAACAATTAAATAAATATCGGATCACAATGAATGACTTGGAGAATAATCATTTAGGAAAATATTCCATGCTACCAGAGCACTCCTACTCTACAGTTCCAAATCTAAGCTAATCTTTCAAAGAGTATTCTTCGATGAGTTTTTTTTTTTTTTCTCTGCCTTTTTCCATATTGGATGCCAGAAAACTAAATATGGAATCTAGTCCGGTGATCTCTAATTCTACCATGAAAAGAAGTACAAAGCAGAATAGATCTTAAGAAGAAACTCCGTAAGCTGGGACGTCCGTAAGGGGAAAAGAAAAAGGGTGGGCGGAAGTGCCCCCTTTCTTGAACTTTTTATGGAGTGCCTCAGGGGACAAGGATCTGATGAGGAGGGACCCACACGGAGCACCAACTGCAGATAAACTTCGTACGGAAAAGGCGAAATACCGCAGCAAGTAGTCTCACACTGTTTTCGAATTTCTTGTCGAAAACAATGTTTATTTGGCCTCGAATATTACAAACGAGTTATGTCCTTATCACGTTACCCCCACCGAATCAGACTTACTCCAGATGCAACCTTTAAGCTTTCGAGCCTATGCCAAGGTTCCGTATCCACCAAGTGCATAGTTTTTTTTTTTTTGGTTTTTAATGTAAGTTGCATTAATAGAAATTAATATACAAAGGCACAGGGGCATACCCCAGTATTACAACAATTTTCAAAAGTAAACTAAGAGTAAGAGAAAATAGAGGTTGGGAGCCTCCAGAGCTCACTCAAGCATACATTACCTTGTGAGGGTTTGATATTGTAAAGCAGAGAAGCTCTTCCTCGCACAATTTTTCTTACTTTAGCCAACAAGATTGGAAAGTCAACTAATTTATTTTGAAATTTTCTACTATTTCTTTCTGCCCAAATGACATAAATACAAGCTAGAAAAGATATTTTAAGAAGTTTTGCAGCCAGATCTTTACCTTTAGATGCTTTAATCATCCAATTTAATTCTTCATTCCATCCTCTGATGTGACGTCGAATTCCATTTTGAGCAAGGATATTTCTCCAAATCAACATTGTGTAAGGGCATTCAAAAAAGAGATGACTCCTGTTTTCTACTTGAGCCTGACAGAAATCACAGAATTGGTTAATTGTAGGAAGCCATTGTATCATTCTCTCTGCTGTAGAAAGTCGATCATGGCAGACTAGCCATCCAATAAAGTTATGCCTGCAAATTCCACCAGTCCAAATTAAATCATACCAATCTACTTTTTCATTTACAGGTTGTAGGTCTTGATAAGTAGTTTTGCAGCAGTAGGCAGGGTTGGAGAGAATTGAGGTGAGCATGGGCCTTAACTTGAGAAGACCTCTCCAACTCCAAACCATTGAGCCTTTGATTTGAATCTGCATTACTGAATTTCTTTTACATTTAGTACTATGTATCCACTTACTCCATAATGATCCATCTGGATGATTTATGAGAGTCCAAAGCATACGTCCTAAAAGGACTTTATTCCAAAGTTTAAGGTTCGGCAATCCCAATCCCCCTTCCTTCTTTGGTGAGCACACTATTTGCCAAGCAATTTGTGAGAACGTTGTATATCTGTACTTCCTGCCCATAAAAAATTCCTAATCTTTTTCTCTATTTCATAAATTGTTTGCTTTGGCAGTAAGAAAACTTGCATCCAGAATGTACATGTAGAAATTAGCATTGATTTAGATAACTGCAATCTTCCAGCAAAGCTTAGATGCTTCACTCCCCAACCTTCTACTCTGCTAAATATTTTCTCTGTCAAACCTTTGCAATCAGCATGAGTAAGCCTTTTTGTAATCAACGGAACTCCAAGGTATCGAATAGGGAGTGCACCCATGGGGAAAGGTGTGTGATCTAATATGAAAAGTTGCTCTTGTTCTGATAGTCCTGAGAAGAATATTTGACATTTACTTGGATTGTAATGAAGACCTGTAAGTTCACCAAACTCCTCCAAAGCTTCTATAAGACAAAGCACTGAATTTATATCTCCATGAGAAAAAAGGAATAGATCATCAGCAAAGCACAAGTGGGTGATTTTCTCAGTTTTGCATCGCCAATGGAACTTAAAAGCTGTTGTGGAGGTTCTTGCAATGATAATTCTGTTTAGTATTTCCATAACCAGGACAAATAGATAAGGGGATAATGGGTCACCTTGTCTCAATCCATTGGTACCTTCAAAGTAACCTGCATGCTCTCCATTGAAATTTACTGAGAACCTTGTTGTAGAAATGCATTCTCCTATCAGATCAACTACATGTTGAGGGGTATTAATAGCTTCCAGAACCCCTAATATAGCTTCCCACTTAACCATATCATATGCTTTCATAAGATCAATTTTTATGGCCACACGCTTACCTTTATCATCTTTATGATAATTGTGAAGTAATTCCTGACATAGCATAATATTCTCAAAAATCTGGCGTCCTTTAATGAATGCAGTTTGGTTTTGGCTTACTACTGATGGGATAATCATACTCAGCTTCCCAACTAACATCTTGGATATAATCTTGTAGAGAACATTGCAACATGCTATTGGTCTATAATCTTTATTGCCACAGGGATTAGGAACCTTTGGAACTAAGGATAACAATGTAGAGTTAATAACCTTCAACATCTTCCTAGATGAGAAGAACTCTAGTATAGCATCTTCTATGTCTCTTCCAATGATAGGCCAAGCTTTCTTATAGAAGAAACTATTATACCCATCTGGTCCAAGAGCTTTAAAATCATGAATACCCCAAATAGCTTTAATAACATCTGAACGTTCAAATCTTATTGTACTAAAAAATGTATTTACATCATCACCAGGAAATAAAGATTTGTACCTTTCACTGTTGGTGAGGCTCCTTCTAGCATTCCCAAGAATAGACTTATAATATGCAATAATAGCAGTTTTCAAGTCCTCTTCTTCAGTGATAATTGATCCATCTTCTAGAACTAGTCTGCAGATTCTATTCTGTGCTCTCCTTTTCATCAACGATGCAAAGAAAATTTTGCTATTATTATCCCCTTCTTTTAACCATAAGTTTCTTGATTTCTGTTTGAGAAGGATTTCTTCATGTTTACTCATTGCAAGTAGCTTCTCTAGCTGTGACTTTTCCTCAGCACGAGTTTCAGGACAGTAAGGATTAAGCTCTAATCTGTATTGCATAGTTATGTGTCTTATTCGTCAAGAAAAATAGTCCGATGTCATTAACATAAAAGAGTCCTTAACTACCGAACTCCTGGTTTCTTTTGATAATCATGTCGTTTTTGACCCACTTTCGGCGTAGCTTCCTTCAAAACGATTGGATTTAACTATACACAAATAAACAAACAGATCAATGAAGAAATAATTAACGACTTGTGGCCTCAGACAACGGCACCATATGTGTTTTCACTTGATACATATCTTTTAAATATATTGTCTCAACAAAGATGATGTAATTGGCGTGCTATCTCAAACCCCAACTTTTTCAATTCTTAATTTCATCTTCTTTGATTGGAAGGTTTAATAACCTAATAAATTGGGTGCATTCGAAGGGTTTGTCTTACATGATACTGTCAATGGACATCTTCAAACTAGCATAATTGGTCATTTTTTGTGACTACCTCCTTTATATCGGTTGCATTCATTTAAATGTACAAAACCATAAAATCATGTCTGCTTCTGACCGTTTAATGAGAAAAACGAGACAAATTGCCCTGTAGTGAAATAGGATTCTCTGTCTCTATCAATTTAGAAAAAAAATAAGTTTGAGATATTATTACAAAAAATATATATTTATTATGATTTCACTACTAAAATCCAAATTTTTATTACCTTAAAGATAAAACTAAATTTTATGAAATTGCAATTTATTAGAAGGAACATATTAAACATTTACGGATATCTAAACAAAACAATTGTGAAAGTTTTTGAACCAAGATCTTTGGGTATAGATCGTGAACCATAGGGTATGGTTTAAGATGTCATAGTTCTGATTTGTCCAAGATGGATTAGCTGGAAAGGTTTAGAAATCCTTAATAATAGTTTTTGAGTAACATCACTAAACCATCGGACACAAAGTCTAACCATATTATTTGTTTGATTAAAAAAAAATTATTTTACAATTAAGACCATTTCGTAGGTTAAGGACTAAAGGGAGATTTAAAAGACAAGAACATCAGTCCTTGGACAACCATGCATCTGTGGTATGGTAATTGGATTTCTATTGACTTGTTTAGCAAAGCATTTATGAATAGCATAATGAGTGAACTTAATGCGCTTTATGCACTACTTTTACTCCTTTTCTTAAATCCTTTTTGTTATGCAATTTTTATTTTTATTTTAAAAAGTGCTATATAGTCATACATCTTTACCCTAAATGTAAACTTGAGCATTTAACCCATTAAGCTATAGATTAGTTGTAATGCCTTTCTATCATTAAGCCTCTCCTTTTTTTTTTTTGTGGGGGGCGAAATGTTAGGTACTTGAGCTTAACTTTAATATATGGTATTTACATGATTAGAAGTAACAAATTAGAAAGAAGCTTGTAGTTATGTGACGGTGTAAAAGCACATGCATTTTTAACATAAGGGTGGCCAAAATTTGAGAAATTCAAACAATAAAAAGAAATAGTAAATGATTCTTTCGTAATTTGATTGCTCAAATTCAAAATTAAGAAAACGTTATAACAATCCAATAATTTTAGATTAATACATGGAATCGTCCTTTTTTTTTCTTAATCTACTTTCCTCTTGATAGGTAATGCCACACCGCAGGTCTAAAATTTGAGTTCAAATTGGGTTCCGTTAAAGTTTGCGACTACTCATAGATATACCCATTTTAGCTGTTGGTTGATTTGTAGGTGAATTTCAATGCTAAACAGGGTTTGTATCAGCGCAGCCTGCGGGCCAACTTAAACTTTGTAACTATAAACAAGTTCAGCTTTGCAAACCATATCCGCAATGACCAAAAAATGGAGTTTTGGGTGTGAACGCATTGGATTCTAGACACCGCGCCACTATTTCCTATATAAATAGAAATTCCTGGGGTATGTGTTCGCCACATTCCCCCATATCTTGTGTATCATAGCTTTCTCCTCTTTCACTTCTTCCATGGTATCCAAAAAATTCCATGACCAATCATCTGATAACGAAGCCAAATCTATCGACGTTGAGAGACAAGTCCAAGAGGAGGAACAGGTTTTCGATTATGCCAAACGACCACAGTGGCTTCGAGCTGCCGTTCTGTTCGTCAATGATGGGCTGCTTTTCACGGAATTCTGTAGAGAAATGCGGAAGGTGATGATATTTGCCACGAGTAAAGGTAATAAGGAGAGAGAGAATGCTGGCTTTGGTGTGCCCTCAGGCTCTGGTTTGTATTCACAAAATCTGTCTTAACACAATTACTTACAAGATGTCCGGTTATATCATTTACATTAGGACAAAGAATAAATAATAAAATAAATAATGCCAATGGGCCATGGGCTTATATAAATAAGATTGGGCCCGACTATAACTCCTAATACTCCCCCTCAAGCTGGAGGTTTGTGCAAGTCAAACACTCTAAGCTTGGACATAAGATAAGAATGTTGGCTATTGCTAAGGGACTTGGTGAAGATGTTAGCAAGCTACTCGTTGGTATGAATGGAATGTGTAGTGATGAGCCCACTGTGTAGTTTTTCTTGAATAAAATGACAATTAACCTTGATGTGTTTAGTATGCTCGTGGAAGAGTAGGTTTGCTACAATGTGTTGTGTTGCTTCATTGTCATAATGAAGTAGCACAGGCCAGTGAAGATATAAACCTAAATCCTTGAAAAGACCCAAAAGCCATATAATCTCGTAGACAATGACGACCATGGCTCTATATTCTGCCTCTGCTAAAGATCAAAAGATAGTAGGCTGTTTTTTTTTTGTTTTCTAAGAGATTAGAGACATATCAAGTTTGACACAATAACCTGTAACTGACCGACAAGTCATAGGACATGTGTCATAGTCTTAATCACAAAAAGCAATTAATGCCAAAGCAAAGGATGTAGAAAGAAATAGGCCCAAACCTGGACAACCCTTGAGGTATCGTAATACTCGTAAGGTAGCTTCCATGTGAGATTTCTTTAGGGCATGAACAAATTGACTAAGCTACTGAACTGTATAGTTTATATATGGCCTTGTCATAGTCAAATAGATCAGCTTGCTAACCAAACACTAATAAGGAGCTAGATCTACAAGTGTAAGATCATGTTTATTTTACCTTAAATCCTACATCATACTCAATGGTGGTCAGTTTTTCATTTTGATCCATTGGAGTGAGTGATAGCTTAGCTCCTGATAAACCTGCCTAAAAAATAAGTTTCAATGTATATTTACGCTAGCTAATAAAGATACCACCACATGAACGTGCAATCTCAAGCCCTAAGAAATAGTTGGATTGACCTAAATCCTTCATGTGAAAACAAGAATTCAGATATTTCTTCAAATTTGAAATCAATGAAGAATGATTACTTGTAATGAGTATCTCATTCATATAAATGAGCAGGACAATAAAAGTTGTGTCTCGCCTTCATGAAAAGAGAGCATAATCATAGAATGATTGTGTGAACCTTGCTGCAAGTAAGGTTTCAGTAAATTTTGCATTCCACTGATGGGATGCATGTTTCAATCCATAAAGAAATTTCCTTAACCAACATACAAAGCCTTCCCCCTTGCAACAAAGTGGAACCTACATATAAACCTTTTCCATCAAATCTCCATGCAAAAAGGCATTCTAAACATTTAGCTGATGAAGTGGCCAATGTCTAACTAATGCCAAAGCATGAACAGATCAAACTATAACCATCTTAGTAGTGGGTGAAAAAGTCTCCCTATAGTCAAATCTCTCACACTGACTATAACCCTTGGCCACTAACCAAGCTTTATATTGTTCTATGCTCCCATCTATCTTATATTTTATTTTGTATACCCACTTACAACCAACTGCTCTCCGACTTGGAGGAAGTGGTACCAAATCTCATGTATGGTTATCCACAAGTGCTGTGAGCTCTTTTTCCAAAGCATCAACCCAATATGGGTCCAGAAGTGCTTGGGTGTAAAAAGAAGGCTCATGTATGGCTGAGGTAGACGCTATGAAATGTCTATAATGTGGCGTAAAGCAATCAAGGGATATTATTTGGGAAATAGGGTATAATGAAGTGGTAGGTGTAAAAGGTAAGGTTGAGCAAACATAATCAGCGGTCCATATAAGGGGTCATGTAGGTCGAGAAGAATGATGTACTAGTGGATCAACTACAGTCTCTGGTAAGGGAGGATGTGTGTCATCTGGCAGAGGTGTAGAATCTTCAAGTTCAAGTGGATCCTCAAGTGGGACGTCAGTGTGATTTGGTTGAGGTATAGAGGAAGGTCTTAGTCGTGGCTATGGAGGATCCTCGACTAGCACATGATCAGATGGAGATTCAAGTTGTTTTGATGTGGACTTCATCGACTGAGGTGAAAAAGGAAATTCATACTCATAAAAAATGATATCTCTACTGACAAAGAATTTTCCAGTAGTTGGATTATACAAACAATAACCCTTTTGCAGTGAAGGATAAACCATGAAAATATAAGTTGTGGCATATGGGAAAAACTTGTCTTGTTAACGTAAAGTGGTGGCATAACACCAACAAACAAAGACATGAAGATGCAAAATGGAAGGTGGCCTACCATACAACAACTCATATGGAATGCGACTAGAATCATAGTACTAGGCAGTCGATTAATGATATAAGTGGCTGTGAGAATGCATTCTCCCCAAAGGTGAGAAGGTATATGACCCTGAAACATCAATGCCCATGCAATGTCCAAGAGATGTCTATGTTTGCATTCCACTACCTCATTTTGTTGAGGTGTGTAAACACAAGAAATTTCATAAATAATTCCATGGGAAGCAAGAAAATCTACACATGCAAAAGAGAAAAATTTAGACCCATTATCATATTGAATCCGTCTAATCAAACATTCAAATTGTGTGTGTATCATGGAGATAAACATAAGGATAATAGGAAATGCTTGATCCTTTGATTGAATTGAAAAAGTCCATGTAGCTCGAGAATAATCATCGACAACTATTAAAAAATAACAAGAGCCATCATGGTTTAGAGTTCGATGAGGTCCCCATAGGTCCATGTGAACTAACTGGAAAATATAGGTGCTCCTAGTGTGATGGTGTGGAAAAACAGATCGAGTTTGTTTAGCTAAGGGAATATTAGGACATGTGAAATAATTTGGACATTTTAATGTTTACCATGAGTAGAAAAGGAAGGCAAAGATGAATGCCCAAGACAACGATGCCAAATGTCATAGTCATTGCTAATAGAAGCATTACAAACAGTTTTGGGCCCAATATTACAAAATGAGTTTTTATCAAAAACTATAGGCTTATATAAAAAAGATACATGTTTCTGTAAAAACAAGGGAAAGCTAGCAATGGAGTGAAGAGAGCCAAAAAATAGAGTCCATGAGAAGCTTTACCCCATCCAATCATAACTCTAGTCATAAGGTCCTCAAAGACACAAAATGTGGCAAAGAAAATGGCAATACATGCATTATTAGTAGTTAGTTTAGTAATGGAAATAAGGTTAAACCTAAAAGTGGGAATGTGTAACACATGTTTGAGATGTAGTTTAGGGTTTGGCCTAGCTAACCCAACGTGGGTGGCATGAAGACATGTTCCATCAAGCAGCCTTATGGACAAACATTTTAGAGCACATGAATTAAAAGCATACAAGCATTTGAGATCACATGTTATATGGTCACTTGCTCCAGAATCCAAAATCCAAGTGTTAATAATACTAGAATCATGAAAAGTCATACCTAGATTAGGACTCTGCAAGTTGGAATTGTCAAGGCTGGCCTGATTTACTACAGCAAGCATCCTTTGAAACTTGTCTTTAGAAAGGCCAAGAGACTATCCTCCTTGGTCGTGGTATTGTCCCACCATACTTATAAGATTTCTTGGATGCTGCTTGGAAGCCTGCATATTTTGTTGAGCTTCATAATATTGTTGGCCTGCACTAGAACCCAATTGCCTATAAGTTGGCCTAGACACATGTGAGTTCATTTGATAAAGTGGTTGCTAAACCCCAAAGCCCATGGTAGGCCTCGATCCAGACCCATTATAAAATGGGTTAAATAAGGTAGGGTTACCTAGATTAAAACCATAGGCTGGGCCAGAGCACATGTTTTGTCGTATGCCAGGCCCATGGCCCAAAGATCCTCCTTCATCTAAACCAACAACACCACCATTAACACTATTCACCGAAGCTCCGTTGAACTTCTTTTGGCCACGATTTCCTTTTGGATTCCAGCCTTCTAGGTAACCCACAAGCTGGTAGCAATGATCTTGTATGTGGCCAGCTTTCTTACAATGCTCATAGATTGGGTGATTCTGCAATTGAGCTCTATTGGAAGAAGATTGAGGCGGTTGTGTCGGAAGCTTGACCAGTGGCGAGAATAGCTCCATTGTCGAGAATGAGGTGTTCTGTATGCTCCATCTAGTGTTGATCAGCGTAACTTAAGTTGTAAGCTATGTCCATCGTTGGTAAAGGGTCACAGGCTAAGATAGTAGCTCTGAGAGTCTTGTATCGATATAGCAGTCCCAAAAGAAAGTCCATCAAGTGATCCTCTTTCGTTTGCTCTTCTATACGAACATTGATGTCACATTCACAACGACCACATGTGCATCTGAATGGTGGTTGTTGTGTTTCTAACTTACCCCAAACATCCACCAAATCTCGGTGGTAGTCAGATATATTTGGAGTCTTCATTTTAATTTCACTAAGTTTGTGGCGAATGTTATAGATCTAAGTGCCGGTGAGATGCCTATATCTATGCTTGAAAGTTTCCCAAATTTCTTTCACATTTACTGTGTGAAGAACATATGGGATGAGCGATCCATCAATCGATTTTCCTAGCCATCCAACAATGGCTGAGTGCACCTGCTCCTATTGTTCAACTTTGGCCATGCCATTTGTCGATTTGGGAAGAGACCCATCAAGAAAGCCAAGCTTTTTCTTGGCACCCAAAGCTTGCATGACTTCATGGCTCCATCAATCATAGTTAGAGTCATTCTTCAACTTGATTTGGCCAAGAGCAATACCAAGGACCTCCGAAGGAGATAAAAAAAGTGGGTCACGAATGGTATTATCATAAGATTCTGCCATTGAAATCTCTGATGAAGAATCTTCACTTGTTATGGAATCAAAGGTGATGATGGAATGATTGCGATTTAGGCGACCCCCAGAGGGCAATCTAGTAACTCCACGATATTGTTGAGTTCAATTAGTGCGCTGCCTTCGGAAAACATTTGAAGGTATATGTCACTTTACAAGTTCCAATGCACAAATGCCTTGTTGTCTAAATAAAACACCACACAAATAAAGAGCACTTTTCTGGATTCCAAAAGTATCCTTCTTCAAAAAAACACATAGCAGTTTAAATGGAAAACAGAAAGCAGTCACACAAATACAACCAAAGAAAAAGACAAAAGAATCGCTATGATGAACAATGATTTTACTCCCCCTATTGGCAACTAGTATGTCTAGAATAAGTGTGGGAACGTAAAGTTTTCCAACACGCCACCTGGCTTAGGTACCATGTAGAGAAATGCAGAAGGTGATGATATTTGCCATGAGTAAAGGTAATAAGGAAAGAGAGAATGCTGGTTTTAGTGTGCCCTCAGGCTCTGGTTTGTATTCACAAAATCTGTCTTACAACAATTACTTACAAGATGTTTGGTTATATCATTTACATCAAGACAATGAATAAATAATAAAATAAATAACACCAATGGGACATGGGCTTATATAAATAAGATTGGGCCTAACTGTAACTCTTAATACATTCCTAATGAAGGGAGTCGAGGCCTTTAACAAGGAAGTTAAGACCATGATCCTCATAGGGATGGCAGGCTTGGTTGTTGGAGCTTGTAGCATGGCCAGGGGTAAGCTTGTTTATGTTTACTTATAGTATAACATTGAAATGGCTCAAATGAAGAAAGACAGTAGGATGGAAAATATTAGAGCCGAAGAGTTGGAAGCTAAGAAGGAGAAATTATCGAACCCATGGTAAGCTGCAGGAGCCTCAACCTTTTCATTTGCCATGAGGGCATTAGTGCCACTTCTCCAGGCTGTGTTTATCAAGTCTTATGTTATGAGGCTGGCGGTTGTTATAGTGGTTATATGCATTGCCTTGTTAGGGTTACGAAGGATTTGGCGTCTTTGAGGGTGTTGTTTGGGGGATGGGTAGCCATGGGAGTTACTTTTGGCTTCACAAAGCTTGTAGGTACTGTTGGAGTGTAATCATTCTAGAACATTATGGTGTATTATTTTTATTTAATTCTTTTGAAAATCTTTCAGATTTTGTAGCACCTATAGATGGAGTAAAAGGACATGAAGGGATAAATCTTTGTGCATGGTTTCTATTAAAACCAGGGCTCACACTCAAAACATGTGTTTGGGGCTATTAATAAGGCCACAAAACAAGCCATCTAATTTCATTGTGGGACTACATAATTCTTAACATACCCCTTTCTAAAGGTCACAGGCTAAAGTGGGATAAACCTAACTCAGTAAGTTAATGTTGAGGCCCTGTATAGGGAAGAGCTTAAGTAACTGGATGGCCCAGCCTAAATATAACCTAACTTTGATACTATGTTAAAACCAGGATCCACACTCAAAACACGTATTTAGAGGTCGAATACCCTGGCCATTAATAAGGCCATAGAACATGCCATCTGATTATGGTGTGAGACTATATAATTTCCAACAGTTTTGTTTTCTCACTTGAATTTTATTATAGAATTTAGAACTCTTCCACCTCATGTACTTTGGAATTTCACCGAACGGTGGCATTTGTCCTCAATCCTGATGAATTCAATCGTATTCGATGTACAACATCTATATACCTGTAGGCACAACTATCCCAGATTTTTTGTTCAACGATGAGTGTCAATAATCTAGATGTAGCAAATGGCATGAATCTTTGATAAAAACGAAATGAAAGTTATTGGTTCGAGACTATAATTACTCGTTTGTATCTAGACTTTATATGTAAGCACAATTGCTAAAAAATTGAGTGGAAAGGTGAATAGCATAAGCACGAAGAATAGAATCATAAACTTTTCACTTTGATTAGTTGAAATCGATCTTACAGCTGATTAAATTCCTCAATTTTATACAAGAAATTTTATACTTTTAGAATCAATAAGTAAGAATCTTGCCAATTGAATCCCATAGAAAACTTAGAGATCATGTAGGCATCTTTCATTTAATTAGCATTCCACACGCCAAAACTCTCTGTTTTTGTATAAATTCATATCAAAGTAATCCCTTCCAATTTCATTCTATATTTGAAAATACTTTGCAATCTTCAACATTTTTCAATTAAACTGGCTTTAATTTGTACATATGAATATACAAATTATAGCTTCGAATATTTGTTCATGATATAAAAATCATGTTACTAAAGATTTGATTTAAGACAAATATGACCAAAGAAATGACCAGTGTAAGTATCTTTATGCGGGCACATCCAATGTCATATCCCATGTCACAACCTAAGCTAATGAAAGGGCCTAAGCATTACTCATGTCTAGGTCAAAGAGTTAAGGCTATAATGTTTTTCATAGGATCAAAGCCCAAAAAAATTAAGTAAAGGATAATGGTACTAGTTCCAAAGGATTCACATTGTAATAACATCTTTGACCACATTTACGTTATGCTGGTTTCGAAAAGGGTGGCTCTACATTTACTGCTGTGTTAGTTCCAAAAGGGGAATTTCCACATTTATTGCTGTATTTAGCACATTAATCGTTGTGTTTCCAACTGTATTAGGCTTTTGTGTTATAGCTCTCCATAAGTAGAGGTTGTGGTTTCATTTGTAAGCAAGCCATTGAGAAAAGAAGAAAAGTTTTTCTCATTTTTGCTTTCAAGGCTTTTCTATCTTTGTGCTTTAAATTTCAAGCCTTTAGTTTACGTCCTTATCTTCTTACCTTAAATTTTCTTGTACCTTTAAACTTGTAAATCTTTAAAATTATCTCGTTTCCAACTTATTGTAACCTATACTCACTTGTTTCCCACCACAAATCACATCATATCTGTTCATGGAGATTTTAAATTGCCAACAATATTGGGAAAAATAAAGTAGAGGAAAGAAGAATAAGAAAAAGAAGAGAAAGACAAAAGCAAAGAGCAAGAGAAAAAGCTTCGTCATGCGGTAAAAAATTCTCGATGAGAGCTAGCCCCTACAAACACCTTAGACAAGGACTCCACTAGAATTGCTCCAATTTCTTCGTGCTCCAATGGTAGAAAAGCAGATTCTTTGCTACTTAGCTTGGACACCCCACTATGCACTTTTGTTCATTTGGAGTCCCTCTCATATGCTGCATGACTTCTCCAATGCAAGTTGGGCTACCGATAGGGATAATCAACTCTCTATTGGCAGTTTCCGTGTCTTTCTTGGTTAGAACCTTATATGTAGGTGTTCTTGTAAATAATGCACTATAGCCTATTCCCGCACAGAAGAGGAGTACATATGTCTTATAGATACTACTATTAAATTTATGTGGATTAAATATCAACTGTGGTATCTTAAAACTCTTCCACCTCATCCATCTACTTCATGGTGTAACAAGTTATACGCTATTTACTTAGTTGTTAATCCTATCTTCTGTGCTCATACAAAATATATTAAAATTGATTATCACTTTATTAAAAGCAACTTGCTTATGACCAATTACTAATTCTTTCATTTCCACTATCGATCAGCCACCAAACACTTTCATGAAAGGCCTTTCTTTTGCATACTTTCACCTTCGACGAACTAAGTTGACAATGCATTCTCCCCCATCAACTTGCAGGGGGAATGTTAGTTGAACTAAAATAGCACGCATGCTCCACATCAGGCATGGATACACCGTCCAAGACAATTATTTCTTCCAGTAATCTTATCTCCTTAACCAACTTTATCTCCTCTAGGAACATTATCTCTATAACTTAATAATAAGGCTTACGTAGTCGAGTGTATAGCCTTGCATTATTTGAATTGTGGATAGGATTTATGCATAAAATGTTGCGTAGTTGTAAATGGAAACGGAATGAGAAACGTAGCAATAAATTTCAAACTCTTCATTCTCTTTGTCTTGTCAATTCCGATCTCTCCTATTTTAGCAAACGAACAATTTCAGGTAGGTTTCTCTTCCAACTATCGGTACCCATGTTTTCAGTCCTATCCGCTCTTTTCATTCGATGCACTTCAGTTATAATGTCCATATGATAAGTAATACAGAGACGATTCTGTAAGGGTCACATTAAAGGCTTCAGCAACAAACCCTGCAACTCCTGGGAGACATCCTTTTTGACAGCTCCAAATCCTGTCACAGGAGATGCCAAGCAAAGCAACATATCTTTGATTCGGGGGAGGCCGTGTCTGGGCCGTTGTCCTCTATTGGCATAGTAGAAAGAGCTGCCTTCTTTGAAAGGTAGTTGGTCGCGTAAGCTTAACTGGTTGCTGGGAGAATTAAAAACAATGATACGACAATTGACAATAACAACCAAGGAGTGTGGCGAGCACACGACTTGGGAGTTTTAAATTTTAAGAACAAATCGGAAAGTGGGATCTGGTGGCGTTTACGTGTGACACGTGAAATCCGGGGGTCGTGGTGGAATTTGATTCGTTTCCAAACAAAACGGCACCCACAGATGCTTAAAATCATTTATTAACTTCGAAGTACGTGGCGAGCACACGCCTTGGGAACTTTAAATTTTAAAAAGAAATCTGGGAGTGAGATCTGGTGGCGGTTATTAAGTCACGTGAAATGCGGGGTTCTTGACGGAATCTGATGCGTTTCCACACTCAATGCACCCACAGATGCATCTATATATATATATATATATATATATATATATATATATATATATTGTTTCTTTTTCCTTTTATATGTTTACCTGAAAATCAACTTTCCATCATCTCTAGCCATTGTTTCAATATTTCACCCAATGAGCTAAAAGCCTTTTGACCGACCATGATAAGCCGGACAAAATCATATATTAATAACTTAGAAGTACGTAGGTCTTATATATACATTATGGATAATAATGACCTTTTAAATTATTAATAATGTCTTTCCTTGTTCTTTATCTATTGGAGTTGAGCTTAATTATAATACATGGTAATCACATGATTACAAATAAAAGAACACGGAAAGAATAATATAGTTTTGTAATAAGGTAAAATGCACGCAGATTTTGAAGCTAAAGACAGCCAAAATTAGACAAACTTAAATAATAAAACCTAATAATTTCCTTGGCTTTCATTGTTTTCTTTCTTCTTGGATGCGGCCTACAAAGGGCGGCTGCAAAGTTTGAGTTGAAATTGTTTCCACCCGTCAATTTTGATACTAAATGACATTTGCATCTAAGCAATTCCCAGGTCAACGCTTGTTAAAGAATGACGGATAATTACAACCTTATCAACACACTTGGCAATAAAAAGGGAGTTTTGGGTGTGAATGCATTGGATACCAAAAACACGTCATCACTCTCCACATGTCATCCGTGGGCACCACCATGTGGGAACCATATGACTCCTTCGTGTATAAATAGCAAACCCGGAGGCGTGTGTCCTCCACACTCCTCCATATCTTGTTGATCATAGAGCAAGGCTTTTATCGCTTTCCTTCCATGGCTGCCAATCAATTGCATGATCAACCATCTAACGTGGAACCGGAAGCTTTCGACGTTGAGGGTCAAGTCCAAGAGGAAGTAAAGGTTTTCGACTATGCCAAAAGAGCACAGTGGCTTAGAGCTGCCGTTTTGGGCGCCAATGATGGGTTGCTTTCCACAGCATCCCTAATGATGGGGGTTGGAGCCGTTAAGAAGGACGTTAAGACGATGATCCTCACGGGGATAGCAGGCTCGATTGCTGGAGCTTGTAGCATGGCCTTGGGTGAGCTCGTCTCTGTTTACTCGCAATACGACATCGAAATGGCCCAAATGAAGAGGGACGGTAGGACTGAAAACATGGGTGCCCAGGAACTAGAAGCTGAGAGGGAGAAATTACCGAACCCGTGGCAGGCTGCCGGAGCTTCAGCCCTTGCATTTGGCGTGGGGGCGTTAGTGCCATTGCTCGGGGCTGCATTTATCAAGGATTATGCTATGAGGGTGGGGGTAGTCATAGGCGTTGTAAGCTTTGCCTTGTTAGGTTTTGGATGGGCAAGCGCACTGTTAGGGAAGGCCCCTGTAGTGAAGTCGTCATTAAGGGTTTTGGTTGGGGGATGGGTGGCCATGGGAATTACCTTTGGCTTAACCAAACTCGTGGGTTCTACTGGTCTGTAATCGTATTAGCCAGTAGTGGTCTGGTCATCACTTTCTAATTTTCTTTGTTTCTTTCCCTAGTTTGTTTGGTCTTTCACTAACTTCTAATGTACAAAAATACCTACATAACTATTGCAGAACCGATCCATCACATGAACATATAAACACATAGATCAAACCATAAGCATACAAGAGACACAATATTTAGGAAGTTCGAACCAACACAACGTCTTACGTCCACTGTCACTGGCGTAGCTACCGGCCCCTTCTCCTCTTATTAGATTTCTTCATAAGAATACAAAGATGTTGATTACAAGATTTACACACATAGCTCTCACATAACTATTCTTAATACTTACAACAACACACTTGATTCTTTCTTAGCTTGTGGTTACTACACATAGTAGTACTCTCTGGTTGCCATCCTCATGAAGTGTAACCCTCTCTCTTTTTTTGGCTCTTAGGGTTTTCCTGTGGTCTTCTCTTTTTATATTAGCATAAAAGGGAGTCTTAACTGGATACTGATAGGAGTCTTAACCAGACACCACTAGAAATCCTAATCAATACAGAAGAGAATAACTCCTAAAATATTTTTATAACATATATAGAATATATCTAGGCCTACTAATTTTCACTCCAATCCTAACAGTAACATATGATTTTTGCCAATGTTGTAATTACATCTCTCCAAATGCTCAGATTTTACATACCTTATGTGAAAGTAATTTCTTAGTAGATGGTTTCACAAGTTTTGGTCATTCTATATCAAGACTATAAATATTCTAAACACTTGGTTCTTTAGCAAGCAATTGCTTGAAAGTTGTTTTTGCTTTTTTTGAAGACCAATTAAGTTTAGAGCATTATACGCCACTTCAAGGATGATTATATGAT
Organism: Casuarina cunninghamiana; assembly: GCA_028551485.1. Taxonomy (NCBI): domain Eukaryota; kingdom Viridiplantae; phylum Streptophyta; class Magnoliopsida; order Fagales; family Casuarinaceae; genus Casuarina; species Casuarina cunninghamiana. The sequence continues at coordinate 12,987,255 of CM052371.1, forward strand.
CTTATTTTCTTTCAAGTTTTGTTTATTTGTTTAATTTTTATGAACTATGCTCCTAAGCTAGTCCTCAACCAATTTATTTGTAATGTTTTGCACCCATTTTTTTGGGTTTATGGTTAAAGGGATCATATTAAATGCCCTACCTTTGTATATCATATCAAGGTTTGGTTGTTTATGCCGCCTTGAAAAATATATGAAATTACTATGGGCACAGCCCTTTGAAAAACCACAAAAAAGCAAAGAGACGTATGAAGGTAGATCCTATGTGCTTGAATTTAATTGGAGATCTTAGTTTTCTTCTATGTTAGATGTTCAACAAAATGAATTCATCATATACTCAAGCTTAAATTGGCAGTAAAACAAGAGGTCTAAACATTCATTGAATCAACATAGCATAACCACAAATGATCACTAACTTAAGCAAACAAGCCATCTAGTTACCTTAGTTGCTATGAGGAAATTTTTGAAGTAACTTGTCCTTCACTATAACATAGAGAAATTTGAAACTGATTATTACTAGGAAGTCCATTATACAATTCAATTTAGGCTCAAATTATGCTTGATGTATAGGGAAATATTGAAGATGAAAGTCACATATTAAAATAAATTATTCTTGTTTAATATATAAATGTAAAATTATCCCTTCTAATTCAAGAACCAACTTTTGTATTGAACTTTAAATTTCTAATAATTTCCTTGTGACCATATTGTAGCAAAACCAAGTTGATTACTAGAGCATTATGCTTCCGCGAATTCCTAAATAAATGAACTCGTTTGTGAACAAATAAATTGGAAGTGAAACCAAGATGCTTTCCCTTAGTATCTGTAATATATAAATAAAATTAAAATATTTGAACAATTAGTTATTTCTCATTTTCTTTGGTGGTTTTTCTTTGTTGGATTAATTTAAAAAAAAAAATTCAACTCTTCAGACCCACGAGAATCAGGATCTTTACATCCTTTTTGACAGCTTCAGCTCCTGTCACAGTGGATGCCCCGGAAAGAAATCCTTCGCTGCTCCAGGAGGCCAGGCTTAAGCCACCAACCTCCTTTGGCATATTCCAATTCATCGAAAGATCTAGCATCTTTGAAAGGTAGTGGGCATCAAGAAATTGACAACAGCTGTCGAGGAGTGTGGAGGGCACACGCCTTTGGGAACTTTAAGTTAATGAGAAGAAATCTAGAACCGAGATTCGCTGGCGGTCATGTGAGACAGGTCAAAAAGCATTGTCTTTGGGGAATCTCAAGCGTTTCCACACTCAACAGCCACCACGTTTACATGTATGTACATTTTTATCTTTAATTTTGCCTCGGGTTGCAAATAATGATTCCTTTTATACCTCTTTTGCTAAAACTGAAAGCCCAACAAAATTAACATCTTTTGTTTGCTGACCAATGAATCTGTAAGTCCTCTCCTTGTTCCTGTTGTTAGTACTAATATTGATAAAGTAGCAAATGAATTTCTAAGGTAAACAGTCAAATTTAGAGAAGTTGAATAAAAACCGACCTGAAACGGATTTCATTGTTCATGGGAAATTGTGAATACATCATCAATGGTCTTAAAGAGAGAAAAGCAGTTTCCGGTGTGAACGGATTGATTCGTAAGGCATAACATAACACCACTTTCCATCTGTTGCAAGTGGGCACCGCCACGTCCCATCACTACGAGTGCTTCATATATAAATGGCAGCCCTGGGGCGTGTGCCATCCACACTCCTCCCTATCTAATCCCACTTTCTGGTTTCTTCCCAGAGTCTCTTATTTCTTCCATGGCATCCTCCAAACAAGTGCACGACCAATCATCTGAGAAGGAAGCCAAATCTTTCGACGTTGAGAGACAAGTTCAACCGGAGGAACAGGTTTTCGATTATGCCAAAAGAGCACAGTGGCTTAGAGCTGCCGTTCTGGGCGCCAACGATGGATTGCTTTCTACCGCATCCTTAATGATGGGGGTCGGCGCCGTTAAAAAAGACGTCAAGACGATGATCCTCACGGGGATGGCCGGCTTGGTTGCTGGAGCCTGTAGTATGGCCATTGGAGAGCTCGTCTCCGTTTACTCACAGTACGACACCGAAATGGCCCAAATGAAGAGAGATGGTAGAACTCAGAACATGGGAGCCCAGGAGCTAAAATCTGAGAAGGAGAAATTGCCGAACCCATGGCAGGCAGCCGGAGCGTCTGCCCTTGCGTTTGCCGTGGGAGCATTAGTGCCGCTGCTCGGAGCTGCTTTTGTGAAGGATTATGCTGTGAGGGTGGGGGTAGTCATAGGCGTTGTAAGCTTTGCCTTGCTAGGGTTTGGAGGGTTGGGTGCACTGTTAGGGAAGGCACCTGTGGTGAAATCCTCTTTGAGGGTTTTGGTTGGGGGATGGGTGGCCATGGGCGTTACTTTTGGCTTAACGAAGCTCGTTGGTTCTGCTGGCCTTTAATCCTATTAGCCCAAGTTTTCCTAGTATTGTTCACTTTTTGATTATCATTATCTCTTAGGTCTTGTAGTACCTGCTCATAGTGTAAAGGGACATATTAGGGGATAAATATTTCTGTATTATTCTTCTGCTTTTGATTCTTTTATAATTTACCAACCGGTGGAGCACAAAGTGCACTCAACTAAACGTAAACGCTAATATAGCCCCCCGCCCAGAGAGTAAGATGCTGTACCATCGCGAATGAACGGTAGAATGATCATTTTAAGGACCTAGTCCATCTATACATGTTAATTTTGTTGAATTTTGCTTGTGACTAGAACATGCACTTGAAAATATTTCCGCGATTTTGCTTCTTAATCAATTGCAATTGGAGAGAAAACAAAATCAGAGGAAGATCTTCTCTGCGGAAATCACGGGGAACATTCTGAGTTGGAAAAACACATATCCGGACTTTAGATTATGGTGTGCTTTCTTTTCCTCAAAAGAGAATCTAATCCCTTAATTGTGATACATTCACAGAAAACTGCCGACTTAAGCACTTTTTGATCCCACTATATCTCAAGAATCTTTCGCTACATAAAGTTAAACACCAACATATAAATTAATTAATATGTGAAATGAGTAGGCAATTAGCGGCTAGCTTTTAGTGATTTTTCTAGTCGGAGTTTACAAAAAGGAAGGTGATGGAAAAAATAAAATAGAGAAGTTTTTGCGTGGATTGAGATCTTGTTCTTCTATCTTTTGATATCATAATAAAGAAGAGTTGCTCTTCGATATCGTGGACATAAGTATCTCAAATCATGTAACTTTATGTATTTTTGTTTGGTTTCTTTTCATTGGGTGTTATTTTTTAGATATGATACTGAGTAATTGGATGATTTTTAGTCCTCCCATGAAAAGAAAAATAAATCAGATAGATCGTAAGAAAAAGCTTCCCTAAAAAAGAGAAGGAGTTTAGGAAAGAAAGCGAGGCAGAAGCAGCATCTTTCTTTAAGTTTGCCTTTCGTTCGAGTGCCTCCGAAGATAAGGCACTTTAACGAGGAGGGACCTACACCGTGGCAACGACTGCAGAGACACTTCTCGGGAAAAGGCAAAACACCAAAGCAAGTAGTCTCACACAGTTTTCCTTTTCTGGTGGGATTCCTTTCTCATTTGAAAAACAGTGCACCAAATAAGATTTTCAACTTCTTTAGCAGTGTTGCAGCGTTTACCCGGCCTCAATATACCTCAGGTACGAATTCTGTCCTTATCACATTCCCCTCCCAAATCGGACCCACCCCAGATGTAGGCTTTAAGTCTGTAGCTTCGTTTGATATACGTCAAGAAAATAGCTTGATGTCATGACCATAAAGAATCCCAACTACTCTTGGTTTCTTTTGATTGTCTCGTTGCATTGTTGAACTACATGGGACTGTATATACACAAACAAAACATACAGATCATCGAGTAAATAATTAACAATTGAGGACTTGTGACCTCCAAACTAAAGCGCAATATGCAAATTCACTTCATGTCTATCTTCTCAATATACTGTCTCAACAAGGATGATGTAATAGGCCCGCTATCATCCAACCGAACTTTTTTAATTCCTAATTTCATCTTCTTTGATTGGAAGACTTAATAAGTTAATAAATTGAATGCATGATGGGTCTATCTTTCATTGTCTCTCAATGAATATATTCAAATTTTTGCGCAGTAGACATAAATAATTATACAAACACTGAGTTTTCTTATTCTTATACATTTATTGATGGATAATACTCTCGTCTATTTATATTGGTCACTTTTTACCGTAACTCTATTTGGTTACATTCATGTAAATATACAAAAGTATCAAATCATTTCATGCTTGCGGACCATTCAAGAGGAAAGATGAATGACTAGTGACCTTTATGGCGCAGTAGTATTTCTCTGCCTCTTCTATTGTTAATAAGACACTAGTTTCGCTAGTTAAAATTTGGCCTCCAATTTTGATTTTTATTTTAAATTCAGGACTTCCACCATCGTTTAATCACTAAATAATAAAATTAATACACTTATATCACAAAATCGAAAAATAGAAAGAAAAGAAACGCTGTGGTGGCTAGACGTGACAAATCTACATGTGGTTGGTTCTTCGGTTTCGTTTTCACGATTATCTTTTATCAATTTCGGGATATGAAATATATATATTTTTAATCTTTTATCAATTTTCTGAAATGACTTCTAAGTTTATTTTTATCAACTTTTATAAATAACACTTTTATATTGGTTGCATTCATATAAATATTCGACTATAAATCAAGCTTCTCACAATTATTTGAGAAATATTATTGCCTGATGACCTTGTCGTGAATACTATTCTCGTCTTTTCTATCGTAGGAAAAATAAATGAAAAAAATCTCATGTCTCTTTTTTTTTTTTTCTAATTGTATCAATTAGACATCCAATATCTTTATTATTTTAAATTTAGGACCTCCACCAATTTTAAGGAAATTAATTTAATTAATACAGTAATAGAGTTATACCCGTTATGTCACAAAATAAAAATAAATAAATATATTGGCTAGCCGTGACAAGTAGTGACTGTTTCTTGTGTTTCTTTTATTTTTTAAAATCAATTTATAGATTTAAGAGATATTTCCAAGTCACAATTTTTTTTTATAATTTGATTAATTATGGATAGAAATTTCTTGGTTAAATTGATGATAACGAGGTTTAAGCCTTACCATTCAAATTACAAAAAAAAAAAAAGAGGAAAAAAAAAAAGAAAAAACTTAAAGTTTCTAGCTAAAAGTGCGTATGCTATTTCCTGAGAACTTTAACTTGTACTCGGGACATTGGCTCAACCCACCCCCTTCCACAAACCTACGCAAGCAATGGGCTGGACCCACCAAGCCACTACCTATCATTTAGTGACTTCTTTCCTTATTTTACCCAAAGGCATGAAAACATAACTTCCTAGGGAAACACTTTCTCCATAACTAAAGACTTTACAGATTCTTCCACCATGAGGATTCACATACAATCAGTAACAACAAGAAGGACAACATCCTTACAGGTGCACACTACCTCAACAGCTTAATCTTAGGCAGTATAACATCAGATTTGCTTTCAACACAATTCAAAGGGGTTATACAAACAAATAGTCGTGTCAATATGCTAGTTTTGATGAAAACATAAGAAAGTGAAGAGCAGATTGAATTGGGTTTTTGACTTTGTTATAAAATCTAAGCTTACTACCTCTAATTTTCATTTCTTAATTAGTGGTGTTTGTTGGAATTGCAGTTTTGATTTTAAGTGTGTACAAATCAGCAAAGTTTCAAAATAAATGAAAATTAAAGTATGTAGATAATTCGTGTAGGCAACCTAACAAAAAGGGAGTTTGAATCAGGTTGTGGATTTTTCTGTTTTCTTTTTCCTTCTATTGTTATTTGTTTGTTGTGTGTTCTAAGTCCATTCATTTACTAATTATTGTTTTATAGGCACGTAAAATGAATAAAAAGCATGTAATAATCAGGAAGAGAGAGGGAGAGAGAGAGATAGAGAGAGGAACACACTAGATTTAGCAAGTGGTTTGGCTCATTTGAGTCCATGTCTACCCCTCTTAATCAATTCAATTAAAAGGCAACCACCTACCAATCCCAAAAAGAAACCATTCATCAATATCCAACACAAGGTCTTAATGGCCTACAAATCATTCTTTACAAGCTAAGGAACTTACAATCATTAATACTGCACACCTTCTAACAACCGGTCCATGTGAGCAAGTCTAGGTTTCATACACCTAGTATAATAGGTTTTTCTTTTTACAGTAGAAAGTCAAGTTACATAAAAGGAATATCAATACAAATACACTTTGAATTCAAATTCTCTAAATACAAGCTAGATACAAATAATTTACAAGTTTAGTTCACTATCTAGCTAGACATTCTATAAAACGTATGAATATCTCTTGAAGAAATGCTATTAAAAAAAGCTTGACATCAAACAAACTTTACGAATAAGATTTCACTGCATAAGCAATGACTAGACTATAAATGCTCACAAAAAGATTCAAACTCAACGGAGCCATCATAGTATTTCTTTTTTTAATTACTTACTCCAAAAAAGGAAGGATGGTTATTGGATTATTTACCGATCAGGGTCTGGTCTGATAGACCCTATATTTTTTCTTCGGTGGTAGGTAAAAATGAATTCCATTATGGAGCCGTATGCAATGCGCAAAGGATGCCTGTACGGTTCTTCAATTCTATCTTGTTTTTCATATTATTATTCGTTATTTTATTTCTTCTCTTTGATTTATCTTCGAGATAGAAAAACGATATATTATGCTATATAATCAGGGTAATGATCCATCAGCCCTCTAGTTCTTTCCATGAGGCACCAACGAGAGAATTTATTGTGGAAGCGGGAAAACTACTGAAGGTACGCGAAAAAATCACAAAAATTTATGCACGGCCAACCCGACTGGAACGCTTATAGAAGCTCCTGTGTCAATTACTTCCATTCCTCTCGTTAGACCATCTGTAGCACTCATAGCTACAGCTCTAACGCGATTATTTCCTAATAATTTCTGTACTTCACAAGTCACATTAATTTGTTGACTGACGGTATCTCGACCCATAACTACCAGAGCGTTGTAAATATTAGGCATTTTGCTGGGGAAAAACTACATCTAGTACGCAAAAAAAAAACCAAACCAACAATTCATATTTTTTTTTTTCTAAATTTTTTTGTTTATATTTTTTATTACAAACACATGCACTAGTCCCGCCCTAAACAATTCATATTGCCCCTTTTACAGAGATCCTGTCTTTTTATAAGGAGGAGGTATAGAATCCTCGACTAACTCAATTTATTTAAGTAAATCTTATCTTATTTAAGAAAATCCTAAACTAACTCGTAGTAAGAAATCTTAAATCAAACTGACTTAACTATTTGTAGGCTAGATCCATGAGCTTAAACCCGTAACATACCATTTTCCTTTAAAGAAAGCTTGTCCATGAGCTTAAACCCGTAACATACTATTCTCCTTTAAAGAAAGCTTGTCCTCAAGCTTTTCAAATTTAAAAACAAACCGAACAACAATAGATAACAACTTAATCTTCAATTTGAATTTAAACTTAGACTTGAACTTGAACTTGAATTTGAATTTGAACTTGTTGCTTGGTCATGTCTGACGTTGAATCCTCGACCTTCTCCCATCAAGTCCGTATCTCGAGCAAGGAAAAAAAGTTAGAGTAAAGAGATTTTAGCCTCTTTACTTTCCCTTTTGACATTCTAACTTAGTAGAAAGAAGTCGGCAATTGATCTCGTTCTTGTTTGTTCATGCCTCTTACTGGTATCTTTCTCTTGTTTTTCTCCTCTCCTATTGGAACCAAATCTACTTTATGCTCAATTGAAGCATCAGATTTCAGGTCTTTTCCCTTTTGACATTCTAACTTAGTAGAAAGAAGTCGGCAATTGATCTCGCTCTTGTTTGTTCATGCCTCTTACTGGTATCTTTCTCTTGTTTTTCTCCTCTCCTATTGGAACCAAATCTACTTTATGCTCAATTGAAGCATCAGATTTCAGGTCTGCAACTCCTAACGTGCCTTTAGCTTTTTCCTCCTCTTCTGCTAGAGCCAAATCTTCTTTATGCTCAAGCGGAGGATCAATCGTTGGAGCCAGATCTAGGTTATGCTCAATTGGAGGATTGAATTTCAAGGCTTCAGCTCCTGATGCACACTTGCATGTGGCCATGCCAAAACTTTCATGTACTCCTAGACGTGCAATATTTTCTTGGCTAGAACCAGATTCCATTATATGACCAGAAGAAGAAATTAGTGCATTCATCATTTTCGACAAGGTATCCACCTTGGAAACCAAAGCAGCCATAATCCCCCTGAAGGATTGGAAGCAGGATTCCAATTTTGTAAGTCATGCCTCCATTTGCAGATCGGAGGGCTTTGATACCACTTGATACCATTTTGGATTGTATGGTATCATTACTTGTGAGCAATGGTGGGCAATCCTCTCACAAGGGATAAATTAGGGCTCTTATGGAAATTCCCAGATTGTTAATTAGGGTTCAGATGGGAACCCCCAAAAACCATAAGGAAGGATAAAATAAACTAAAAAATGATAAAAATAAAATAAATAACCAAATCAACAATCTAAACTGTCCCTTTTACAGAGAACTTGTCTTTTTATAAGGAGTAGATATAGAATCATATACTAACTCAATTTATTCAAGTAAATCTTATATAATTTAAAAAAATTCTAAACTAACTTAACTTATACTAATAAATCCTAGATCAAACTAGCTTAACTATTTGTAGGCTAAACCCATGAGCCCAAACCTGTAACATGTTCTTTGGTGACAACATCTTTGTGTGCCTAAGCCCATTAGTTATTTCCTTTTCCATTTCTTGAACCTCGGCTTCCTCAATAATGAAATTTAGAAGTTGAATGAATTACCTGAAATTGTTTTCTCTTTCCTTCTTAGCACATGTTCCTTTTCTGCCCTCTTACACTTGGATGAAGACCTACTTCTTTTTTGTTACATTAATCTATTGTCCTAGTTTTACTCTAGCCTTAAAGGCATTTTGGCCAGCAGATTGTTCCCGTCTCTACCATTGTTATTGTCCTAGTTATTGTTCTCACCATTGTGTTTCCCATCTCTACCATCAGAATTAGTCTTCGAAATAAGATTAGAGCTCTCATTGTCAAATGCCACAACTTCTTTCCTCTTGTTAATTTCTACTCTGTTTAGCCTTGACTTGTTCCTGATTCTATGCTTGTTGATGGGTGCCTGTTCGTGATCTATCTTGCCTTCTTCTACATGAACTGTAATCGTGGCCTTGAAGATGACAAAACGTGCAATGACTCTTATAAGATTCATATTAAATTTGTTGTCTTTGATCTTTATCTACACTTATTGCCAAATTGGTGTTCTGAAAGGTTGTTTCTCTTTTTTGTAACATGAGGGGTCGCATTTTTTTTTTTTAATTCCACCCGTTTGCTTTTGTCGAACGGTGCATTGCGTGTGATTTAATAGTGCATGCAACCTCATTTTTTTTCTATTCAGAACACACAAACGCACACGGTGCATTTTGCTTCTCCGCTTACCACATGCCATGTTATCAATTAAAATTAAGAATTCACAAGGTGCATTTTGCCTAATTTGTTTCCAGATTTAATGCAAATCATATGGAAAAATATGCATCTTTTAATTTGTTTCAAATGCACAGATTCAAATTGTTTACTTTTTCAACTTGTTTCCCATTTTTGCACAAATATGTATCAATAAATGATATATTGTATGTAATTAATAAGTCATAACCCATTTTGAAATTTTAACATCATTATGCTTATTGTGATATGCAATTAGTAATTCACAAGCCAAATTAAATTGTGAACACCATAGTAATCTTTGGCACATATAAAACTTTAAAATCAATCTTTTATATTCAAAACCAGTCATTGAAAATTTTCATAAAAACTCTGGTTTTAAAAATTTTCAGGGGATGTGGAAATGATGTATCTCAGAAAATAATCATTAGGATGATTATTTTACTATGATTGTTCCATAATGTTTTTTAGCATAAGATGGATATTAAGTAACATATGTATGTACATAATTTGTCAAATATAGTCAACATTAAAAATATATTGAACAATGCTAATTGTACTGGTTCAAAAGGTCTCAGATAACGCTGAAAGAGAGAATATGAAATATGGGGTGTAGTTTAGCACCTGGTGGAAGAGCAAATTTGTAAGCAACCAAGCCATAGTCCTCTATTGGCATGTCCGAGTTCATCGACCTCCCCCTGTTAAGTTTGTCCCTCAACACGGAAAATCTGCATTCTTTGAAACATAGTTGGTCGCGTGTGCATAACTGGTTGCGGAGAGACTAAAAATCAAGGATACGATATAACAGACCACGACAACTTAGGAGTGTGGGAGGCACATGCCTTGGGAATTTAAATTTTAAGAAGAAACCGGGAAGTGAGATCTGGTACGCACTTGAAATGCGGGGGTCGTGATGGAATCTCATGCGTTTCCAAATTCAACGGCACCCACAGATGCATAAAATTATACATTAATTTTGAAGTACGACAAGCACACGCCTCGGAAATTTGAAATTTTAATAAGAAATCTAGAAGTGAAATCTGGTGGCAATTATGTGAGGCACACGAAAGACAGCTTTCTCGACGGAATCTAAATAGTCCCATTGTTTGTCTTGAAAAATACTCAATCAATCAAGAATATAGATGATGGAATTTAAATTTAAAATATTTACTCTGCAAGATCTTTTATACAAGTCATCTTTATAATTTCAATTACATGTTAGAGGGCAGTTCTTTTCCCTTATTCTTGGACTTGACCATATAATTTTACATGGTAATCACATGATTGCAAATAAAAGAACAGCTAAATTTAGACAAACTTAAATAACAAAACCAAGTAATTTTCTTCCTTAGTTTCTTTATCTTTTTTCTTCTTGGATGCTGCCTCCGAAGGGCAGCTGCAAAGTTAGAGTTAAAATTGTTTCCGCACGTGAGGTTTGATACTGAAGGACATTGTATCAGCAATTCCCATGCTCGTTAAAAAATGACGGATAATTACAAATTGGTAATTTCCCACAAACTTATCAACCCACTTGGTAATTATAAATCATAAATTCAACTTTCAGACCACCCCGCAAATAAAAAAAGGAACTTTGGGTGGGAACGCATTGGATACCAAAGACACGTCGCCACTTTCCATGTCATAACCATATGATTCTTTCGCGGATAAATAGCAAACCCGGAGAGGTGTGCCATACATACTCCTCCATATCTTGTTGACCATAGATCTTGGCTTTCACCGCTTTGCTTCCTTCCATGGGTGCCAATCAAGTGCATGATCTACAATCTGACATGAAACCGGAAGCTTTCTGATGCGAGCGCACCGCCCACAGGTACGAGGCCCCTCCTGAAAACCGAGAACTCGGCTTACAGGGATGGAGACCTCGCCTTTATAAGCCCAGGACTATCCTCGTCGTTGCCCGATGTGGGACAGGGACCAACCCCTCCCGCATCAATACCACCCCCCTCAACGAGACTCAGCGACCTCGCTGAGCAGTGGGGACCAACCCCACCGATGATATCAGGACACACTGGTCCTACGCACCAACCATTGCTGGCCGACGAGGAGGCTCCGATACCATTTGATGCGAGCGCACCGCCCACAGGTACGAGGCCCCTCCTGAAAACCGAGAACTCGGCTTACAGGGATGGGGACCTCGCCCTTATAAGCCCAGGACTATCCTCGTCGTTGCCCAATGTGGGACAGGGACCAACCCCTCCCGCATCAATATGCTCTGATACCATTTGATGCGAGCGCACCGCCCACAGGTACAAGGCCCCTCCTGAAAACCGAGAACTCGGCTTACAGGGATGGGGACCTCGCCCTTATAAGCCCAGGACTATCCTCGTCGTTGCCCAATGTGGGACAGGGACCAACCCCTCCCGCATCAGGGTGTCAATGGGAATTACCTTTGGCTTAACCAAACTCGTGGGTTCTACTGGTCTGTAATCGTATTAGCCAGCAGTGGTCTGGTCGTCACTTTCTAATTTCCTTTATTTCTTTCCCTAGTTAGTCTGATCTTTCACTACCTTATGGTGTACAAAGAGACGTATGAAGGTAGAATCTTTGTGCTAGAATTTATTTATAGAACATAGTTTTCTTCTGTGTTAGATGCTCAACCAAATGATTTCATCATATTCTCAAGCTTACATTAGCCCAAAAAGAAGAGTTCTAAACATTAATGTTATGCCATTGAATCAACGTAGCATCACCACAAATGATCACTAATGTAAGCAAACAAGGCATCTATTTCGAGAGGGAATTTTTTTAAGTAACTTGTCTTTCAAAGTAATACAGAGAAATCTAAATTGATTATAATTAGGAAGCCTATTATACAACTCAAAAGCCAACTTGTAAACAATCATTAAATAAAGTTTAAATGTAAAAATTATGCCTTTAATTTAAGACTGGCTTTTAGGTTGAATTTTAAGCTTTCTAATATAATATTAAAATCTATATTGATTCACTATTGTTAAGGAAATTTCATTTCAATAAATGCAAAAATTTTAAATTCATCCATTTATTTGATTTGCTTAATACATGTTCTATTCTCATTACAGAGTGATTTGATTTGGACATAAATAAAATATTTCCTTTTTATTATTCTTGATGTGATTTGTATATAATATATTGTATTATAAAGGAATATTTTAATAGAGTTAATGTTATTTGAATTTCACATTTATAGATATAAGCATTTAAAGCTTATTAGAGTTAATTATGATGAAAAATAACAGAATGACTCATTATGACAAAAATTGTTGTCTTAACAAGTATTGGTGAAGACTCTACTTAGTGGGCATTGTTACAATAAGAACAAATGAGTTTCAGCCTATTACATTAGCACATGTTCCAGTACAAGTGACCATACTATACTCAAAATGTGAGGAAAACAAAACGATTTGCTTAAAAGATTTAACATAACACAAATTTCTCCATTCTTCTTTTTCCATACCAAGCAAACTCTAGAAACCTTCAAGGCAGAAATTTCACAATCTAGTCATTAGATTGACAAGAAATTTTGTGAGAAGCCTACTAGTTCATCTATAAAGGATTTGCACCAATTGATTTCAAGAGCATCTCTTGATAATATAGCAAGCAATGCAGCATATATTTTGAATCACATCACTCTAATTACATGGTAATTTCATTTCATGTTCACTTATATTAATTACATTAATTCTATACTATGATTTCCAATTGATAATCTGAACAAGTGTAAATTGATTTAGTGCTTTTTGTGAAGTCATTCATTTGATTTTTGATTGATATTATATTTGATATTTTAAGACACCCTAAGTGTCATACAATAAGAAATTTTGGAGAGAGAAGTTTTTGAATTTTGGGTTGAAAAGGGATTTAGAATTTCTTATAATTTGGCTTATTTATAACCAACTTTGAGAGAGGGCTTTAGTGGAAAAACTAAAGCAAGGTAGAGTTGGTGATAGCTTATGGGCCAAACACCCTCCTAAATCTTTGCATCTTATTTTCTTTGGTTATCTACTTGTTTGTTTAATTTTCTCTTGTTAATTGTGATTAGACATATAAAAATAAAATCAAAAAAGCCTTTTATTACCAAATTAAACCCCCTTCTTAGGTAATTAAGAACCTTTCAACTATAACTCCAGTTTAACTTTGAATCCTTAAAATATATCTGGTGTGTAAGAAGTATTTATTTTATTTCATTCAATTTTAAGCCTAAAGTATGCCCAGTGTATGAGAAATGTTAAGAATGAAAGTTACATATATAAAATAAATAATTCTTATGTAATGTTTGAATATTAAAATTATCCCTTTTAATGTAATAACTAACTTTTGGATTGAACTTCAAATTTTTAATAATTGCTTTGTGACCATATTGTTGCAAAACCAAGTTGATTATTCGATCATTCTTCGCTGAATTGTTAAATAAATGGAACTCGTTTGTGAACAAATAAGTTGGAACTGGAACCAAGATGCTTCCCCTTAGTATCTTTAATATATAAATAAAAATTAAAATAATTGAACAATTAGTTGTTTATCATTTTCTTTGGTGGACATTTTTGTTGATTTAATTTTTCTTTTTAATTTTTCAATTGGATAGATTCTTCGGCTCATGAGAATCGGGGTCTCAACATCCTTTTTAACGGCTTGAGCTCCTGCCATAGTAGATGCCTGAATCGGAAGGAGGCCAGGCCTAAGCCATTGACTCTCCTGGCATATTCCACTTCACGGAAAGGTCTGACATCTTTGATAACAGCTGTCGAGGAGTGCGGAGAGCTCACACTGGAAACCGACATTTGCTGGTGGTAATGTGAGACAGGTCAAAAAGCGTTGTCTTTGGGGGAATCTGAAGCGTTTACACACTCAACGGCAAACACTTTTGCATGCATGCACATTTATGTAGGCTGCTTTTTTGTTAAAAAAAAGTTGTTTCGGGTTGTAAATGTTGATTCCTTTTCGTCCTCTTGGGTTAAACTGAAAGCTCAACAAAATTAACATCTTTTGTTTGCCGACCAATCAATCTACGTGGTATATGACAATGCGTGATGTCCTTATCCCACACTATAAGTCTTCTCCTTGTTCCTCTTCGAAGTACTAACATTGATATATGGAAATGAACTGATTTAGAAAATAGAAAAAAAAAAAAGGAAAAAAAGAAGAAGAAAGAATAGAAATACAGCACATGAATTTCTAAGCTTAACAGTCAAATTTAGAGACGTTCAAATGAAAAAAAGACCTGAAACTCATTTCATTGTTCATGGGAAATGTGAATACAGCATCAATCGAATTTCCGGTGCGAACGGATTGGATTCCAAAGGCATAACATCTTGTCCCATCTGTCCGAGTCCTTCGTATATAAGTAGCATCTTCTTATATATGTGGACTACCACCCACACTCCTCCCTATCGAATCCCACTTTCTCATTTCCTCTGCATGCTTATTGTACCCTTATTGTGTCTTTATTCTTCCATGGCATCCTTCAATCAACTTCACGATCAACCATCTGACAAGGAAGCCAAATCTTTCGACGTTGAAAGGCAAGTTCAACAGGAGGAACTGGTTTTCGATTATGCCAAAAGAGCACAGTGGCTTAGAGCTGCCGTTCTGGGCGCCAACGATGGGTTGCTTTCTACCGCATCCTTAATGATGGGGGTCGGCGCTGTTAAAAAAGACGTCAAGACGATGATCCTCACGGGGATGGCCGGCTTGGTTGCTGGAGCCTGTAGTATGGCCATCGGAGAGCTCGTCTCCGTTTACTCACAGTATGACATCGAAATAGCTGAAATGAAGAGAGATGGTAGGACGGAGAACATGGGAGCGCAGGAGCTACAATCTGAGAAGGAGAAATTGCCGAACCCGTGGCAGGCAGCCGCAGCGTCGGCCGTTTCATTTGCCGTGGGGGCATTAGTGCCGCTGCTGGGGGCTGCTTTTGTGAAGGATTATGCTATGAGGGTGGGGGTAGTCATAGGCGTTGTAAGCTTTGCCTTGTTAGGGTTTGGAGGATTGGGTGCACTGCTAGGGAAGGCACCTGTGGTGAAATCATCTTTAAGGGTACTGGTTGGGGGATTGGTGGCCATGGGCGTTACTTTTGGCTTCACGAAGCTCGTTGGTTCTGCTGGCCTTTAATCATATTAGCCCACGGTTACGGGTCTTCCCAAGTCTTCGTAATGTTCGCTTTTCGATTATCATTATTTCTTAGACCTTGTAGTACCTGCTGATAGTGCAAAGGGACATATTAGGGGATAAATATTTCTGCATTATTCTTCTGCTTTTGATTCTTTTGTAACTTACCAACTAGTGGAGCACAAAGTGCATTCAACGCTGTGTTCATAAATAGTAAACGCTAAACACTGATATTGCCCCCATAACAAAAGGTCCAGAGGGTAAAGATGCTGCAACACCGGCGAATGATCATTTTAAGCACCTCGTCCATCTATACATCTGTACGCAAAAGCACATAAAATGTCATCCGCGATCTTCTCTGCGGAAATCACGGGAAACGAAATCACGGAGACCATTCTTAGTTCATAAAACACATGCCCGAACGATAAATTATGGCATGCTTTCTTTTCCGTAAAAGAGAATCTAATCCCCGAATTAGGATACATGCACAGAAAACGGCCAACTTGTGTACCCCTTGATCCCACTAAATTTCAAGAAACCTTTCTTTTCTTTTTCTAGATTAATCTTTTGGAACATAAAGGTTAAGATCAACATATAAATGAACTAATATGTGAAATTAGTAGGTAATTAGTAGATCGCTTAGTGGTCTTTTTTAGTCGTAGTTTACGAAAAGGAAGGTCATGGAAAAAATGAAATTAGAGAAGTTTTTGCATGTTTTGAGATTTTGTTCTTCTATCTTTTGGTGTCATAATAAAGTGGACATGGGCAGCTCAAATCAGATAAATTTATGTACCTTTTCCTTTGATTTCTTTTCATTGGGTGCTTTTGTGTGAAATGTTGTCGAATTGCTAGTAAATTTCCTAAATGGATGATTTTTAATCCTCCCATGAAAAGAAACACAAATGAGATTGGTCTTAAGAAAAAGCTTCACTAAAAGAGAGAAGGAGTTTAGGAAAGAAAGCTTGGCGGAAGCTGCATCTTTCTTTAACTTTGCCATTTGCTGAAGTGCCTCCGAAGGCAAGTCTCTCTCACGTGGAGGGACCTACACTGGAGGCACCAACTGCAGAGAAACTTCCCAGGAAAAGGTAAAATACCAAAGTAAGTAATCTCACACGGTTTCTATTTTCTGGTGGGATTCCTTTCCCAGTTGAAAAATAGTGCACCGAATAAGATTTTCAACTTCTTTAGCAGTGTCGCCAGCGATTACCCCGCCTCAAATATGCCTCAGGTATACGAATTATGTCCTTATCACATTCCCCTGCAAAACGGGACCCACTCCAGATGTAGCCTTTAAGCTTTCTCGTCAAGAAAAATAGCTTGATGTCATTACCCTTGGTCTCTTTTGATTGACTCATTGCATTGTTGACCCGCATGGGGCTGTATATGCACAAACAAATCAAACAGATCAACGAGTAAATAATTAAAAATGGGGGACTTGTCACCTCCAAACTAAAGCACAATATGTAAATTCAGTTGATGTTTTATCTTCTCAATATATTGTCTCAGCAAGGATGTTGTAGTAGGCGGGCTATCATCCAACCGAAAATTTTTAATTCCTAATTTCATCTTCTTAATAAGTTAGTAAATTGAATGCTGGATGGGTCTATCTTTCATGATCCCCAATGGACAAATTCAAACTTTTGCACAGTAGAAATATAAATAGTTAGATGAACCTGACTTTTCATATTCTTATATATCCATTAATGGATAATACTATCATCTATTTATATTGGTCTCTTTTAGCGTAACTCTACAAAAGTAACAAATCATTTCACGCTTGCGAATATTCAAAAAGAAAGCCCTTATGACGTAGTAATACTTCTTTATCTCTTCAATTGTTAAGAAGTAAGACAATAATTTCACTAATTAAAAATTATGATACAACCGTTCACGTCTGTTATCATTTGTTGTTAGAATCCAATCTGACTATAAGAATTTGACCTGCGATTTTTATTTTTATTTTAAATTCATGACCTCTACCAACGTCTAATCACAAAATGATAAAATTATACCACTTATATCACAAAATAGAAGAGAGAGGAGAGAGAGAAACAGAAGAAAAAAACCCTGGTGGCTAGATGTGACAAGTGTAGTTGTGGTTGCTTCTTCTATTTCATTTTTATTAAGTGGCCTAGTAGGATTTCCAAAAGACATCTCAAGAGGAGAGGAAAACACCAAACATAAGGCCATAGAATAATACTCTAACTTATGATGTGGGATGATTTTTAACATGTCCCCCTCCATGCATAGGAATGTATAACATCTAGGGGATGCACAATATTGAGAGCCGGAAGGAAGACCTATTTTTTATACCAATTTAATGGCCTAGTAACATTTCCAAGTGGTGCCTCAGGAGGAAGGAGAATCTACCACATATGAGGTTACATGATAATACACCAACTTCTGGTGTGGTTTTATCAATTTTGTGATATGAAATATACTTTTTATATTTTATCAATTTTTTGAAATGACTTCTACGTTTATCTTCATCAAGTTTTATGACTAACTATTTTATATTGGTTGCATTCACATAAATACATGAGTATAGAATAACATCATGCTTCTCACCATTTAATGAGAAAAATTATTGTCTGATGACCTTAACGGGAAATACTATTCTTATGTTTGCATCTTAGAAAAAATAAATAATAAAAATATCGTGTCTCTTGCATTTTTAATTGGATCAATTCGACATCCGATATCTTTGTTATCTTAAATTTAGGACCTCTAGCAATTTTTTTGTGAAGATGTTTGATGTGGATGGGTTGAAGCTCGATCAAACTACAAGCGCAATCTAGCCTAATTCAAACCAATCCAACTAGTCAAAAAATAAAAGTGCTAGCTCTAACACATATTTGATAAGTGTCCAAAGTAGTTACATCAAAGAAACCATTATTGATAAGTGGTGACATCATATATTCTTCTTTTGCTACTTCCAAATGCTACATTTATTATCTACATTTATTATCTTCTTAGTTTCAAAAAAATCACATGTAGTGTTTTGTGAGTTCCAAAAATTCTTTATTGATCACATTAATGTTGCTTTGTTTTTATGTGTCTTAGTTCTTTTTAAATAGATGCTATGAACTTATTTGTGAATAGTTTAGAGAAGTACCTTTGAGATAAAAAGAGAGCTTCCTATCATCTTAGATTTCTACCTTTAGTTTTCTTGTACTTAGATTTCATACCTTTATTTTAAGCCTTTAAATTTCTTATTCTTTACATTTCAAGCTTTTATGTTATGCCTTTATTTTCTTGCGCTTTAATTCTTGCATCTTTAAATTCGTGCTTTACCTTATGTCCGTTAAATTTCTTGCAATTTACTTTCGTGCAACTTTACATTTCAAGAAATCCTTTCAAGTATCTTGTTTCTAGTTTGTTCTACCCTATTTTACTTTCCTGCAACTCTAAAGTTCAAGAAATCCCTTCAATAACTTGTCGCCTGCTTGTTGCAACGTATTATGGCCAAAGCTCACTCTTTGCCTACATCAAAATCGCATTAAAATTAATTTAATTAATAAAGTAATAGAGTTACACCCATTATATCACAAAATCAAAAGAATAAATATATTTGCTAGGGTGGAATAAAAATTGTAATGGGTGATCAAAGCTTCTCAAGATATATGTTTTAGCTTGTATTTATTATATATGGACTAAATACAATAGAAGAAAATTTTAGAAC